>JAIRCJ010001062.1:10620041-11220041 GCA_020883675.1 Bruguiera gymnorhiza | reverse complement strand
AAAACCCTATAAGCCCCGCCAGATACCATTTATCAACCACTTCTAAGTTCCAACTAATTAGACCTGATTGCCAACACTTCGGAGTAGTCATAGGTTTCCGTGCAATCACGCGTAAGAATCAAATCCTAGTATTTCACCGTACATATTCCAATTTCTAATAAATTCTGCACCAACCTATAAGGGGAAAGATTGCAAAGCGCAGAAGCATCAGATTTAACAAGTTGTCCTGTTTCTAAAACACACCGAACAACATTAAGAGTCGAACCCACATAATTGGTCCCCTACAGTTAGGACTCCATTCCAGATAACCGGAACCACTTTTCACTCAATCCAGAACAAAAACTATGCAAAGACCCTATTTTTTTTCTGTTTAAACAATACCCACATTAGCAATCGGGGTTCCAATCACAAAAAGTAAAGCCCACTGACAATCTCTTACCTGAACAACCTCTACAATGGTCTTTGTAACCGCAGCAGCAGCTCTCTCAGTGTAATGACCTCTAGCCACAATCCTATCAAACAGCTCGCCACCCTCACACAGCTCCATCACCAAATGCACTGCATTATCATCCTCATAAGTATCCTTCAAGCTCACAATATTAGGGTGCTTGGGCAAATGTCTCATGATTTCCACTTCTCTTCTCACATCGTCTATATCCACAGCTGTCCTCAGCTTCTTTTTAGATATTGATTTGCAGGCCAAGTTTTCTCCAGTCTCCTTGTCCGTACACAAATATGTAATTCCAAATTCACCTCTGCCTAGCTCTCGACCAAGCTCATATCTTTGCTCGATTTCTCGCCCTGTCGGGTCATCTAATACAATAAACCTGTGGCGGCCTCCATTATTTGTTCCAAGATCATTGGCAAATGGGTTCTGCTTCTTCTTTTGCTTCTTCTTCCTATGACCAGATGGCGATGATGGAGTTGCACAGCAATTACCCATTAATCAGATGAGCCAACCAATAAAAAAAAAAAAAAAAGGGTGTCAACAAAAGCTAGGCTATTGGGAAAAGGGTCTTCGCATTTGACGAGAAATATGAACAAGGGTCGATCAAAGTTGGGTCTTTTTTTATCACAATCTGATCTTTTTAGCAGATGCAATTTGCTTGCAAGGATCCAAGGTCCCTCGGAAAATGATGAACCTCAATTCCTCACAGAATTTGACTCTGCAAGAAAGGAAAAAAGCTTGAAGCAAGTAGATAATCTGATATTCCTGGAAAGTTATCTGCTTTCCAAGTAACTAGATCAAGGGAGAAATTTCGAGTAAATGGGAGATTTTGCGATGTATCTTTTTATTTTTACCTCTTTCCTCTGCCCAAGGCTCTTATCTCTAATCTATGTGAACCTGAGACAAGACATCAAATGAGGGGCCGATAGGTGGAAATATATGGGGGAAAAGGAAAAGGAGGGAAGGTAATGGGGCATTCACAAGGTAACAAGCAAACCATTTATCATCTATAATTCAACATCGGCAAATCGGATTGGCCTTCAGACAAAAAGAGAAAGAGAGAGAGAGAGAGACAGAGAGAGAGAAGCAAAAAGAGGTCAAACCTCTTTCCTCCCCAAGGGGACAGGGGCGAAGGCTTCCCTCTTAATCCCCATCTCCCCCGCCCCCCCACATCGGTTTGGCCCAGTCCCGGTGCTCTATGCCTTTTTCAAAAAAAAAAAAAAAAATAAATTAAATGTTGTCTCTACATTTTTTCCCTTTTTTTTAATTTCCTTTTCCCAATCCCAATTTTAGAGTAATATATTAATTAAATAAAAATAAACGTAATAAATTTAATTGAATAAAAACATATTTTTTTAGTAAATAAACTTTATGACTTTTAATTATAATAAATTAAACATACATAATAAAAATAAAATTCAAATGATAAATTTAATTATAAATTATGTTAATTATGCAATAATATTACATGATTATTTCACCTCTTTATTATCAAAAGATTTTGATAACACGTTACAAAGTGGTGACATTTCTACCACGATAATAATTTTGTGAGGAAAAACAACAAAATGAAATTGAGTGGTAATTTTGTAATATTAAAGCAAAATTTACAGATCTAATAATTTTTATTATATATGATATTTCAAATCTGTTTTTCTTTGACTTTTCGAAGGGCATGGCATATGACCAGGGGCTTTTTGGTCCGAAAGAGAAAAATAAAAATAAAAACGGAAAAAGTCAATGTCCGTCCGTCTGCTTCCACATTGGCTGCAAAAGGGTAATTTTGTCAATCAAAGTACATCGATTTTCAATTGCAATACAATCACTTTGGTAGACTCTGAAATTTCCCAAATCACCCACTTGAAAGGTTTTTTTTCTTCTTTTTTTTTTTTCATTTAAGATGCGATGTAATCGTAAATTATATTATAAATAAATATATATATATATATATATATATTATAAATTTTAATTTCTTTTTATAGTTAAAATCTGAAACCTTAGAGATATTAAGAATACAAATAGTATCCGCTTGTGCCGTCACATTTCGATGTAAATTCCTTCATTTCTTTTTTGTCTTTTTTTTTTAATGTGAAATCAACTTTTATCACCAATTTCTTTTTTAAATTATTATTTGGTAATTTTTTATAATTTATCATCACGTTATAAAATACGGAAAAAAAAATCATTTCGACAGGATCAAAGTTGTGAAGGGTGTTCCGTAGGGATTCTTATCACTCGATAAGGATGAAAATGGAGTTTATATATATATTCTTTTTTTTTGTGATAAAAGTGACAATTGGACAAATCGAGTAGATAATATTTATTTACGACATTATATTTAATAGCACTATTACTATTAAATGCTAAATTTAAACAATATGGTAAAATGTAATACGGACACTCAATTAATAAGATATTGCAACTATATGGTAATTTATAAAATTTATTTTATTTCTTAACTTTAATTTGTAATATCTAAATGACTTAATTTTAATTTTATTTCAATATAATCATTTTATTTCTTTATTAAATTAAAAGTTTTAAAATTTATTTATTAAATATATATCTTTTATGCAATTAAGTCAATTACATTTATTTTTATTTACTAATATGTTTATCTACTAAAATTATTTTATATTACTCAATGCAATGATGACAAAGACAATTAAAAAGATACGAAATGAATAAATTTATTTAATTATTAATAAAAATTTATTTTTCTAAAATTTGAAAATTTAAAAAATTAAAAAATATGTATATATTGCAGTTATATGGTATAATTTAGAATAATACATATAATTTTAGTACATAAACTTATTAATTAAATAAATACAAGCGTAGTAAATATAATTGAATAAATATATATTATTTATAAAATAAAAGTTAAAGTTTTTAATCTGGTAAAGTGATAAAATAATTAAATTATAATAAATTAAAAATAAAAAATAAAAAATGAAAAATAAGTAATAAATTATATAGTTTACTCTAACTGCACAATAGGTCCAATATTTCGAGAATGCTGGAGCTCTTCACGAGTAAAATAAGGTTCTCCAACCGACTCCCTCGAGACATAAGTAAACCTAATTTGTAAGATGACCAAAGCAGTGGCAGATAAAAGATTCTGCGTAATGATCAACGCATGGCAAAAACGCTTATTGCTGTCTCTTTGAAGAAATTCTTGGATGCTCTTCGGACAACCGGCCAAAAGAACATAATTGAAGTGCCCTTTTTTTTTTCTTTTTTTTTTCCTTTACTATAGAAACAAATTATGAAACAATTAATAAGGTCAATAAGACCAAAACCCCAAACACGGCATCATTAGAAAGACAAAAGAAGGTAATGCTTATTTGTTAATCTATGGTGTCTTCTTTTATCTAATTTGTTGAAGGGGGGGGGTCCAAAGCTGGCTCATGTACGACAATGTGACCCTTCACCTTAGTCTCGGGTTAGAAGAGATCAAAATGATAAGACACATCAATTCAGAAAGGTTTCTAGATGACGGTGATTTGGGCTTGCATGAATTTCAGATGCACGAAATTGACGAAAATTGCTCCTTGTTTTTCTACAATTTATGCATATTTATATTTGACCGGCACCCTCCACTTCATAGTTTGTTAAACAAAACGTTAGGTATAAAAAGAGTTATCCGTTTGTCAGTCAATTTTCTTTGTCCTTCTAGTAAAGCTCGTACACGCTCAAACTGCTTCATGCTCAAATGGGTTAATTCTCCAATTCGATTAGAGGGTGAGATTAGAAAATTCTCAAGGAATTACTTCCTTTTTAAGACTCTATCTATCTTTGCAATATAGATAAACCTATCAAAAACGGGTCTCTTCTCCTTGGCTTTACATCCATTCCAAGTTTATTATTCCCCGGTAAGCATGCTCACTTCATATGAGGCCCCATGGAAAACCAAATGACGTTCATACACTATCCCTGGATTCAATATCATTTTTTATTTTCTCCCGAAATGCCTGACCTTGCTTTGTCTATTAGCTTTTGCCATAAAAGTCCGAAGGAAGGTGGCGTGAGATGAAGTCCATGGTTTTAGTTATATATTAGTTGGGGGATGGACATGGTCATTCGTGTTCGCGCGCGCAGTTGACCTGTCCAAATTGATGTTAAATGGACTGAGTGCTCATCTAGATGCATGCGTGCGTGGGGCGTGCGGTACGGCCGAACTTCACATGCCAAACCGACCTAATATTTCTCCGTCAACTTCGGAGCCGCCAATTGATCTTGTCAGACAAGAAAGCTCATCAGCTTCGGTTTCCCTTTTCAATTCATTGACTGCGACCTCCAAATGAGACTTGGACTTGATATAATGACGACTCCAGTGGCTTTCATGGCACAGATTTACGGCTTCAGTATACCTTTGAAGTTCTATTCATTGTGTCTTTAATTTCTACCAGACTAACGGAATCTCGTGAATAATTCTCAAACCAAACAATATTAAGATTAGAGCTCCCGGATGTTTTACCTTTGTTTTTCTTCACATTATGCCAAACATTGAAACACGAGGCTTTACGGTTGTGCACTGGCTGCAGGGATCAGAGAAATGTGACCATCGGAAGGCCACTGTCTGAGCATAAGCATGGCCACTCTTTTGAGTTACTTCTGTCAATGCAGCTGGCTAGGTCATCGTTCCAATTGCATTGAACCATCCAAAGTCATTCATTTTATTCTATTACTTCTTAGCTTAATGGTTGAGATGGTAACACTGTCAGAAGCAGCAGATCGTCCACACATCGAAAATTATAAGATGAACTATATGGCTGAAAACGTCTGAGTTTTATTAAAACAATATATCATCTCCAGTCCCCTTCATAGAGGTACTGACCGAATAATATGCATCTAAAAAACCTGCCAACGTTCACTATCTCATTTGCTAGCAACGGCTTAACGAATAATACAATTGAATGCTCTCCATCGTTGTGTACTGAAGAGCAGAACTTTATATACCTTTGTATGCATCCTCCTAGCTGCCGTGTGCAGGAAGCTCCCCAATTCTTTTTGTTAAGTTCTTTTTTTTTTCGTTCGGGTGTTGGGGCTGTGAGGTAGGTTGCATAACAGAGGAAGCAGAATACACTGCATAAAATCTTTGTATTTGAATAAGCTTCTAGCGGATTCTTCAGCTTGAAGATTAACTTGGCAACTTGCAATTCTATCGGATGTTCACCTTTTCTTTTTTGCAAGCTTCAGGTCTTTGCACATTCGGATGCTCAAGGGAGTGACCTCCACCAGTTCATCTTCTTGAATATACTCGATACAGTCATCCAGACTATAGTCCAATGGGGTATCAAGAACCACTGCATAAAGAGAACAGTTGTTAAATCAAAGAAATAGAGCCTCACAGTTTCAGAATTGTTAAGGATGTAAAGGAAAAAACTGGATAAAGAAGCAGAAAAAATCCTTCAATATCCAAACAAGAAACAGAGAATGTACAGGTGACAAAATAGACACATGATCTTCGTTGGAGCTTTCTGTTTTCAATTACTTCCCTATGCTACTTCTAATATCAATGAAAAATTAGTATTTCATTATCATACAAAGAAAGGACCCTTTTATCTCTATCAACTCGATATTGCCAACAAAAAACCAGCACTAAATCACAATCCATCCTCTGGACTACAGACCCTACATTTTGAACTCAATAACACCAAAAATATAAAAAGACTTCAACGGCAATAAGAAACTGCAAAAGCCAGAATACACACTCTCGGTTGATACTTATCACTCAGTGATCAGAACTGGGCAAAATATCACGGGCAATTGAATTTTATTTTTTGACTAAGTGGAAAAATTGCAATAAGGGACTGCAGGTCCTCACCTGTTTGTTCTTTATTGGAACGTACATTTGTGGCAGCCTTTCTCTTGCACACATTAAGTGACAAGTCCCCTGGTCGCTGATGGATCCCAACAATTTGACCTTTATAAACTTCAACTCCAGGACCAATGAACATCTGACCCCTCTCCTGTGAACTAGCAAGCGCATATGAAGTGGATGTTCCATCCTCAAAGGCAACCTGGAAAGCAGTTTCTTGTCATTTAAATGGGTGCCATAGATAGAGGCTACAGATGCTCCCCTTCCCAGACCTACAAGAATCTTATCAAAATGTAATTGTTTTTCTGCTAGAATCCACTACTTTGGCTAAATACTGATGTCTAATTACGCCCCAAGCTCTGGTATCTTGTAGATGTCTTTTATCCTTACAATGAGTACTTGAAAACTAATTGCTTAATTTATATCTATTAAGATGCCTTATTTATGGCCTACATGTCACAGATTCAAGTCATGAAAATAACCTCTTTGTGGGAATAAAAAAAAAAAAAGTTGCGTACATCTGATTATTCCCCAAATTTCACAAGTGTGAGAGCCTCATGTACTAGAAACACCCTACATAAAAGTGTCTTAAGGATTAGAAAAAAAAAAGGAACCATTCAATAACACTCTCTCAAAAGATCAAAATTTCTCTCTTTTAGGGGACAATTGAACCTTTCACCTTTCATCTCTCTCTCTCTCTCTCTGATGATTTTGAAACTCATATGTTTATCTTTACTATTGATGAATCAGGCATCTTAAGCATGATTTTTGCTCCCCATCACCAATTTTACAGGACTAAAAAAATTTAGATTTCTGATTTTATAAATGATCTAACATAATATGCTTCTTGTGCAATGCATGTGAACCGATGCCCAATTTAAATTTCAGGATTTGCAGTTATACAATTTCTAAAACAAGTTTGGAAGTTTACCAAGGAACCCTGATCTCTTGTAGATATGTCACCAGCCCAAGCTCCATAGCCATCAAATATTGTGTTGAGAATGGCTGTGCCACGAGAAGCAGTTAAAATTGCATTTCTCAATCCAAGAAGGCCACGAGTAGGAATCTTATAGTTAAGCAGTGTTGTGCCCTCCAACCTATCACACGAAACAAGGGAACAAGAAGGCTTATACTTCAACATCAGTCTTGTCAAAATGTAGGAACCATTGACACATAGGATATGAGATTACAAAACCAGCATATAAAATATAATTATGAAACACCATTCCTACAGTAGGAAAAACCATTCAACTGCCAAAGGATATAAGGGAATTGTTTGTTGTGCTGAAAAGGCCTTAGGAGTTAGGCCTGCAGCTAGAAGGGTGCAGATTTGAGAATTAAGAGTATCAACTTGGAGAAGAAAAGCTAGGAGTAACTATCCAACTTCTTCTTTCAAAAGATCCATTTTGTGGAGGGACAAAAGTTATCTGTATGACCAGTATGTGTGGGGAATTCATAAGCACCAATGTACAGAAGATACGTGCCAATGAGGCATCTCTTTTCAAGTTATATAAGGTGAAAAAGATTCTTCTTTGCGTATAACATCGATTAATAGTGCATGCACACAAACTCATGCCTTTTTTTTTTTTTTTGTGCAGTCTACACCTTTGGCACCAACACCAGCCTAGCCCACTGTTTCAATTTCTAAAGAATAATAGAGGGGAAACAACTATCAAGCAGCTTCTCTTTTGATGCTGTATGCCACAAGTTATTCCATTAATTCCCTTATTCAAATTAAAATGGGATATCTAAAATGCAAATAAAGAAAACAGAAGATTCTACACACCCAACTCCTTGCATATCAAACATCTGCCCACGTCTTCTGCCAAGAAGTTCAACCACAGCACCCATATGTTCTTCTGGTACCTCGACAGTGGCAATCTGCAGGCATCTCACATTTTTAGGAAGTATGAGGTAACTGAAAGCCCTGGAATTCTATTAATATAATTGATGATTGATTTTACTTGTTATACATTCCAGATATCCTTATAGTAGTCACAATATAGAGTTGAAATTTAGAAGTATGAAACTATTTTGTAAATGAAAAAGAAAATCCGTTGCATCATTGTTCTATCCTCCAATAAAGATCACAATACAAACCATGCTTGCCAGCAATAATCTTCGTCCATGTAGACATGCATGAGTGACAGAAAGAAGTAACAAACAATGTGAAATGGCAGCTCGGGAATTTAGGTACAGTATATGACTCCAGTAGATAAAAAATGATGGTATGGTAGTCTACCATTTTGGGTATCAATAATTAAGCAATTGAAGCACCTTCTGACAGGCTCAGGTTTATCAGTTTACTATGTTCCACACCAATCCGCACAAATGCACAAAGCAGAATGAATAGACCAGAAGAGAAAATATTCACAGGTGTTCTTTATGTGCTTGTTGGAGTATAATATAGGATTCGTATTCTAGACCTCATCTAAGAGTTTAAGTCTTTAGGTAAAATGATTCTTGACATAGTATTAGAGTCTTCATAACAAAGTGATTGTGGATTTGAATCATGCTGCCCTCACATTTAATTATGAATTTCTAATTTAGTCATACTTTAGGCCCAAGTGAGCATGGCTTGGTCACACTTCTAGCTGAAGTTTGCTGGGCTTTTGTGTTAGGGACATGTTGGAGTATACTCTAGCATATCCTACACCTCACCTGGCAACTTAGACTTTAGGTAGAATGGTTTCTTAACAGTGCTATTATCCCAAAATCATATTTTCTATTTCTGCACATAGCAAGAGAAGAAGATATGGTTAGAAAACTACCTCATACGGCTCAAGGACCTGGTCATCCACCTTTTTGCTTATAACCTTAGGAGGTCCCACCATGAATTCATATCCTTCTCTTCGCCTGAAATGCATGACTACAAAAATTCAACATGCACACTGGAGATATGGATGTTCAAGAAAATAGTTTTGTGCTTACATGTTCTCTATCAATATGGTGATATGTAAAGTGCCACGCCCACTGACAATAAATGTATCTGTTGTTTCACCATCTTCAACTCTCATGGCCAAATTTCGCTCAAGCTCACGGTAGAGTCGATCTCGTAAATTCCTGCTAGTAACATATTTTCCCTGAAATGGAGCAAACAAGCCAATAAAGTTCTAATGATGCAAAAACATAAGGAAGTTCGTGACAACCACATTGAATTGCAAGGTTGGACATCATAAGCAGGATCACGTGCTGAAAGTTGAAATACCAAGACAGATGGGAGGAAAATCTTTGTGAAGGATCATCACAGTAAGGAAATTATAAAATTAGTCACTCAATCACCATTTTCTGGCATTCTTTGCAAGGATAGAATTAAATAATTCTGCACGAAAGTGCACACAAGCAGCCTAGGGAAGTAAATTTCTACCTCTAGGCTAACTGACAAAGCAGCCTCAAGGAAACAGTCAACTACCTTTTTTTTTAAAAAAAAAAAAGAGGAAACAAAATGGAGTACTCATAAAGAACACAGTCTCTTTTCAATGTACAAATCTTACAAGTTTAGATTTTATTCAGCAAACATACCTCACGACCAACAAATGGCGAAGTGTTTACAGAAAAAGCCATTTTCACAGTTGGTTCTTCAACTTTGATAGAAGGTAATGGCTTCCCAGACACCTTATCTGCAATTGTCTCCCCAATCTGATCAAATAATTATAGTGACTTTTATCAGATAAAACCCGGGGAGTTTAATAAATAAATAAATTTCAAATAATAGCAAGAATGACTTGGTATCATGCAAGAATTATGGTCATCTTTTGATCCAGGCCAATTCCATTTAAATTTTTCTGCCATTATTTTCCCCAGATCATTTGAAAAGAGTTAAATGCCTCCTCTTTGAAGAATTAGTTATATAATATATCACTGCTGGTTTCATTCTCACGTCAAAGACATCCAATGAATAATCAAATAGGGGAAATCCTAATGTTCCAAGGAAAAAAAAAAAATTCCTAAAATCTATTATTTAGCCAAAACAACAAACTGTGCTTGATAAAATGAAAAAGGAGAATGGTAATAAAATGGATAGAGAAAAGGAAAAGCTTACTTGTATGTCATCTATCCCACAGACAGCACAGATGTCACCTGCCTCTACATGTTCGACGGGGGCCCTGCTGAACTTCTCATAAACAAAAAGTTCACTAATTCTTGCATATCTACATGAATCCTCTGATGTGCATACCTAGAATTTCAAATTACAACCAGGAAAGGGAATGGGTCACAATAATTAGAAATTGTCTCTTTACCTTGAAAGACATTTATGTTTGGTTGAAGGATTAAAGGAGAACATAATGTGAATATGATGGTTTATAAAAAGCATGATTGTCCATGTCTCATCCGGCCTACTGGGATCAGGCTTCTATGATCTAAGATGAAAGCATTGATTTCTCTGACACCAGCACATTATGCAATAAAAATTGATTCAGAAGGGATAATAGCATCAACATAATGGTTTGGAAGACGTGTGTGTGTATTTAGAAGGGATAATAGTATCAACATAATGGTTCAATATATACAGGAGTAAACAACATGAACAAGAGATAATATAAGGTTTAAACCATGTGCATGAAAAACAGAAAACCCACCCTCACATCCATTCCTCGCTGCAGAACCCCAGCATGCAAGCGTCCAATAGCTATTCGTCCTTTATGTTTATCATAATCAATATTTGTCACCTAAAACATGCAGATAACAATTAAATACATCACCTAAGTAATAAAAAGGTTGATATTATTACAAAACAATAACTGAAACCATATCTGAAAAAGTCTAATTAAAATTTAGGCAATGTACTTTTTAGTTGTTACTAGTCAACCCATTTTATGGAGACAAAAGGTAGCCATAACATGGATACAGACAAAATCCAACTAAACTGCATAGATTGCGTTTAGTCAGGAAACTGATACAAGCCCAAGCTCCCAAGGTCTGTCAACAAAAATCCAGTTAAACAGATTATAACCATACTTGCTACATTACTAAGGAATGTAGGCACTGGCTATGGATACTTCTTATCTCCCAGTCAGTGGAAGTTGCACAATGAGGGTGCTCCTTTGTAACTGGAAGGTCATGGGTTCTAGTCATGGAAAGAGCCTCCATGCAAAATAAAAGGAGAATGCTGCATACAGCATACATAGCAGGGAAGCTTCACTGCATACATGATGTTCTCTCTCTGCCTGATCAACTTGATTTCTAACACTGCTAAAGGACAAGACAACCGTAGGTAATTGCCAAAGCCAAATCCATCTATTGATTAGCATGGTCTATCCCATGATAAAAATAAGGATGACCTTTCTTTCTGTATGCTTCTTGTCACAGATTCACAAATCCATAAAGCAGCCTATCCCACCTCACGATAGTCTTTGCCCTTTAAATCTCACTGGCTTCTTTAAGCTTAATTTTCAGGGCATACTCTAACAATTTTCATGCATGTAGTTGTTGCATCTCCAGTATCCATTTTCATGTCCAAATTGAAAAAAGCCATAATCACAGCATAAACAGCACAAAGAAAAGAGTAAGAAGACAGTTGAAACAATGATACAAGGAACAACCACTAACAAGCATTTGCAGAGAACCATCCTCATCAATTCGTGGTCCAGGTATGCATCTGACAATAGACTCAAATAGTGGTCCAAGATCTTCAGCCAAATTATCAGGAGACAGCCCTGCCTTTCCTTGTACACCACTTGCATAAATTGCTTGGAAATCACACTGGAATGGGAAATAAAAATTCCTGTTTCGATCAGTCTCTCAATGCTATTTTTTTACTGATATTGAAACACCATTAAAGCTGTAAAGCTTCAAAGAAACAGAACTCAAAGCTCTGACAATTAATGTCGAATGCTCAAATTCTGTTTCCAGGAAAAAGTTTTTCGTTGCATAGAGTAGACATTTTTGCCATCATTCTCTGCAATATCCACCCAAATTATTAATGTATTATTTACGAGGAACAAGTCTCAAAAAATAGAAGTAATTTTGATATACAAGTCAATCTTTTAGCAAATAAGATTCCCAGTATTGTTGGTCAAAGTTTGGCTAACAAAGAAAGGTACAATTGAATGCCCACTGTCTCCACATAAATGCAAATCCTTGTAATGTGTTAAACAAACTACCTGTTCATCAGATGCATTTAGTTCAATAAATAGTTCAAAGGTGGCATTGATGACATAGTCTGGACGAGCAAAAGGTCTGTCAATCTTATTGACAACAACAACAACCTCGTGGCCAAATTCTAGTGCTTTCTTCAGAACAAATCTCGTCTGCGGCATTGGTCCCTCAACAGAATCAACCTGTGAATGGAACACTGCATTGTAATTGAGCTAAGAAAATCCTCTGGTTTGTAAATGGGCAATAACCAAATGATATCAGGTAAAAGAATAAAATTGAAACTCCACCAGTCAATGAAAGAAGAAAACAAGCTAATACATCACCAAATAGAAAACATATAGGTTATCTAAGTCAGAATTGACCTCAGAAATTAGAATCTAGTCCTTCAGTTCTCACCAAAGAATAAGTAGAACCTTTTTCAATATCAAGGCAAGAGTTGAAACAACATAAAGAAAAGACTATTGTCACATATGAAAAACAAACCCATGCCTAAAAACTTTATACAATATAAAAAGAAGTAAAGTGTTTCTTATCTTACAATTTGGAAATTTTATGTCTCATCTATGGATTAGATTGCAAAAACTGTGAAAGATGATATGAAAACAGTTAGCAGGGTTAGCAATGTCTTTCTATCAATGTTGAGATCCTTCCAGAAACTCATTAATTCTTCATTCCAACAACATGAACCAGTCTTAAAAATTCACTTAGTTATAAATAACTTGCTGGGAAGAAATATTGCATCTAGGAGTAAAAGAGCTAATGCTCAATAAAAGGAAAACTATCTAGGACTACTCCCCCCCTCTCTCACTCCCTCTCCCTCCTGTCCCCCTTCCCAATTTCCCAATATTTTCTTCTTTCTTTTACCGTTTCAGCCGCTGCAAAGTCCCCTTCAACATAAATGAGCATCTAAATTCTGGGTCTGACACTAGGATGCCACCAGAGGACTTCTTCCATTAGTCAACATCACAAATTAATGTGGGTATGAGGATAAAATCAAGGCCCATACCAGAATCATTTAAATGATAGAAGATTCAACTGAATGAAGTTCTATTATAAAAATGGTGCAAGATAGTACCACTAGAAGAACTCCTTCAACCATATTGAGGATGCGTTCCACTTCACCTCCAAAGTCGGAATGCCCTGGAGTATCTATTATGTTGATCTTTGTGTCCTTATATGTAATTGATGTATTTTTGCTCAATATGGTAATCCCTCGTTCACGCTCTAGATCATTTGAGTCCATTATCCTTTCTCGCACAAACTGGTTATCGCGAAAAACCTGCAAAAGAATATAGGAGCATAAATTACCTCATAATGAAATAAGCATTGTCAGATCTACAGATTCAAGTCAAGATGGCTAGAGCATTTATATTATCATAGATATTTATGTAGATTACTACTAGCTAGGGTTGCTCTTGGGTACTAGATGGTATGCTCTAAGATGGAAATTCAAATCAGGATGGTCCAGACTTATTTTGGTATGCTTCAAAGTAAAAAACATCAACATTCTGGTTTAGTTTGATTTATCAGTTCATGAAAAATCTGTCTAAATAAGCTTACATGTATATATGCACGCTATAATACAAATGCAAAGTGGTATCAAAAAATTTCATCTGTATGAATATGATATAGTTGATGTAACTCACATCAAAACTGCTATTGAGACCTCACATCTTCTAGTCAATTCCCAAATCTCAAGTGTTAGAAAAATTTTTAATTAGAGAAAAAAAAAGAGGAGGGGAAAGAGTTAAAGAAATAGCAACCAGAGCCAAAATAAGTTTACAAGGGTGAAAGAGGAGGAGAAAAAGGGAGTTTACTTTGAGGCTATTATGCTAATAGCTTCCAGCCACCCTAGTACAGAATGGTATGATGCACAAATGCAGCTAGAAAGAAGCAAAAACAAACTTAACTGAAAATATGAATAGCCATAGATAACGGTATAATAGGTTTTAGCCCATTATGCTAATGACTTGCCCAGTAACTTGTTATATATATTGTGCCATGTAAAGGTGGCTTAAGGGAAGCACTAACACATAGCTGTCACCTTAAACTATGTTCACAATGCTGAAGCAAACAACTAGATTCAAATGGTCTTTTCCAGAACACTAAACAGGACCAGAGTGATATGTTGGCAAAAGAAAGCAAACAAAAAAGGCTGGAAAGAGCAATTGGGATAACTGGAATGATAAACTTGAATCCACAACGCCCAAGGGCTAGAAAAACCTCCTATTTACCTTTGCTTGCTTCAACATGGCATCAACCAAAGTCGTCTTCCCATGGTCTACATGAGCCACTATTGCAATATTTCTTATGTCACTTCTCTTCATCAACTGGGTCTTCTTCTCTGAGGCAGAACAAGAAGCTTTAAAGTGTTAGAAACCTCAAGAAAATAATCTACAGCAAAATCCTCCATAACCCATCAATTGAACATATGGTGAAGTTATAACAAGAGCTTCATGTAAATGCTTTAATTCACTCATCTCCATCTTTGAGACTCCCAAGAAATTCCTCTTAATGTTCCAACTACAAGTTTTTTTTTTTTTTTCTTCAAGGATTTTTTTTTTAATTTTTTTAAAACCAATAGAATCCCAACATCCTCAAAACTGTCAAGAAAACGGGGGCAAGGCCAATCCGTTGGTTAATTCTCAATAAGAATCAAAATTTCCAAGTGCTTGCTTCCATTCCATCTTTCAAATAGTTTGAGACAATTACATTAATATAAAAAATGTAACACAACCATCATCAACAAGCACAAAGAAGTAATCTTTCAGAATATAAAACGACAAATTTAAGGCGGGGCCAAAAAGAAAGATACTTGTAAATAACCATAAATGAAAAAGGAGAAAAAAAGCAAAAAGGAAAAGGAGTACCTTGGGTGGTTTGAGTGGCATGAGAAAGGGAGACTTTGATTGGCCTGTTAAATGAGTTAACCCAAGAAGGAGACCTCACTGATAACAGTCGATTATTAGATGAACGTGAAGACGACAACAAGCGGAGACCAAACACGTCCTTTGTGAGCACGAATGAGGGAAGACTCCTTCTGGGTGCAGGGTTTAAGGCAGGCAAGCGAGAGTTATTGAAGCTAATTGCCATCTCCATTTTGCTGCTGCACTCTCTCGCTGGTCACCCGCAGAGAGAGTGAAGGACTTGGTAACTGTGGGGATTAAACAGACCAAACTCCAGCGGCTGCTGCTAAGACAGGCCCGCTTCAGCCACGTCATCTCAGTGTCCAGTGTTTCTTGTCTTAATGCTGAGCCACACACCAAACCCAAAGGCCCGTTTTGAGCCTCGAAAATATTTTGATTAATCCAAAGTATTGGATTCTAATTATAAAATATCAAATATAAAAATTTTATATCATAAATATGATATTCTAATCTAAGATTTATATAAATTAAAATTTTTTATTTTAATAATTAATTTTTGAGATATAATTCTTTTAAAATTTATATAAATTGTTACCAAAATTTTTACTATTCTCTCAGGTACTTGTGTGATGTACAAATAGTAATATTCACATTAAAATTAAATCTAATTGACGAAGTTGGTACTATCAAGATTAAAATAGATGCGGTAATGTTAGAATTGAAGTAAGAGTGATTATAATTATATATTTATAAATTTGTATATATATATATATATATATATATATTATTTATTTATTTATATTTTTGTGACTGTCTAATATTTTTGTGCTTTTTCGTTTTTTTTTTTTTTTCTCCCTTGCATCGTGAAGCCCCCAAAACCAAAAGGGCCCATAAAGCCTAATAATCTCCATTGAAGAGGAGAGCCCGCAGAGAAATCTTCAATTCCTCTTTTAGACCCTGTTATCATGATTATCATTTTATCACCAAACTAAAAACCTTTTAGCGCAGCCCGAAATAAAAAAAAAGTTAGACAAGTAATAAGGTCAATAATGCAGTCTTTGGGCCTCCAATGAATGAACAAGAAGTTTTAGAAATTAACTTGTATTTCTATTTAAAATATTGGATTTAATTACTTGTTTACAGAAGCGATTTGGTTACTTGCAATTAAGTGGGCTCTCCCAAGATCTGGAGAGCAATATCGTGTGTTTTCAACTATGATCTCACAGCCATGTGCACAACAAACCTCCGGGATTGGTTGACAGGGCCAAAAGGCACCATTATAATTGAGAAAGCAGATAGACTTCATTCGATGGAATTTTATTATTATTATTATTATTATTATTATTATTTTAAATAAAGTAGCATATCCTTTAGATATGGCGAGTGCGTGATCGGCCTAAAAAGACACAGAGGTGCATACAATGCATTCCTGCTGCGTTTGATGCTTTTCTAGTTATTATGCTTGTTTTTTAATCCACAGTTTAGTTGAAACTGAATAGACATGGTCCTTTCTTTCTCATTGCTGCGGCAACCTGATTAGCACGAGGACTACTACATGGCGAGTGTAGATGGTGTTTTGCCTCTGTGGTTGCATTTATATCATTTTTTCACGAATAGGATCATCGTCTTAGTATAACTATTATTATCTCGTGCATTGAAATGCCCCCCCCCCTTCTTTTTTTTAATCAGGCATAAGTTAATGTTTCATTGCTACATAATTCATATCAGCGACAACGACCCAGCTTTCTGTCTTGCCAAATGGGAGACATTGGTAACGCAAAATCACGGCTGTTAGTTGCTAATTGGATGAAATCGTTATAATAGGAGTTCTTTCATGCTTTGTAAAGACGTCATGTAATTTTAACTCAGTCACTTTTGATATCGTGGGTAACGTGCAGTCCCAACCAAACGTCTAGATTTTATCTACTTTGACCCAACCGAACTTGCATAGTTACGTTTTGTCTCACAAAAGATGGTCACAGCAACAACAACAACAACAATGTTGACTGCACTTAAGCTCAAAATTTCTTTGGGACACATTCAATGTGGGGTGATGACACTACAGATTTTTCATTGCTCGTGGCTGATATCCAGCGGAAGTTTCTTGCAAAGTTCCGTTAAAGTCATCTCTCAGCTTTCTTCGTGCTGCCTTGCTGGAAAACACTTATTTTTAGTACTCCCACTTTCCGAATATTGTTTTCGGTGTTAAAAAAAAAAAAAAGGGGGGGGGGCGGAAAAACCAACAGCAGCAGATTAGCAACAAGCAAGCACTAAGAATTACCGTGTGCTCCAACCGCAAAGGAAATTCCAGTGTATGGTAGCATGCATCAATCTTGGTATCAAAGACAGAGAATATAATCACACAAATTTCATTACATAAGTATATCAAACAAATATTTATATACTTTTTGTCTATATGTCTGCCCACGAGGAGCAAAGTTTAATCCTTGAAAGGAAAGCACTAACACAGCTAATTAGTATACAAGACCACCAAGAAAGGTAGTTCACTTTCATCACCAACAAGTCCGTCGAGGCACTCTTCACACAATCTAAAGTTCATATACCCAAAATACCTTTGTTTTTTTTTCTTTTTTTTAATTTTCCTTTTTTTTTTCCCATCTCCAAAAACATCAAGGCTGGTAGTATTATCTGGATACGACTGTTACACATGCTACATTCAGTTTGCGTACCCTACAGACTGTTAAAAAGATGAAAATTTTTTTCCTTTTTCGTTTGAATAGAAACTTCTTTATTGGGTTTATATTATAAAGTTATTCCCAACTCTCAAAAGAAGGAACGTTTGGCAGGAGCTCTCCCAGCAGCTCTCATTAAATTGGCCACTTCAAACACTCTAGCTACTTTTGTTCCTCTCCTAGCCTCAGCAGATGCCCTTTTTTCCTCAGCTTTTCTGCGTGCTTTTGCCACCTTATTCTGCATCTTCTCAAGGGCTCTTGCCCTTTTCTCCTCCAACTTCCTCTACACATAACAATAAATAATTAACTTCCTGTCAGACAAGAAGAGGATAAAATTTGATTCTATAACATCAAGCAGGTACAACAAGGAATATGTGCATCTGTTAGCTCCAGCAACAAGAATGGAAGATCATAATGCGCCTTCGATCTAAGATGAGATTTCTTTAGCACTTTGAAGTTATATAATACGTAACATTACAACTTATGCCAATCACAGTATTTGCTTTACATACGAATATATGATATGCTCATCTGCCCTAGAGTGCTCGAATTTCTTTTTCTTTTTCTTTTCTGGGTACAACTGCTTGAAATAAATAAATAAATAAATAAACTTCGAATAACTACTCTTTCAAAGGGTAGTTGTTTTGCTTCCATGGGGCCATAAATACAACATCAAACAACGTGAGCCACAAACTTTCCCATGGATTCTCCTACCCGGACATCATTCCAAAATTATCCACCGCCCATGTGACTATCAGCTACCCGTACACACAATTTTTGGTCTTTAGTCTAAATATACTGTACTTTGGTAAACACATGTTTATGACTTATAAAAGTAAAAGGTACATGTTTGATTCAATCATATCATCAAGTACTGCATATATGAGGTTATAATCATATCATCAATGATGGTCAGAACTAACATCTCTTCCATTACTCAATTAGTCATAGGCATCATCATAATTTTCAAGCTTATATCATACATCAAAAGATCATCTTTCATGAAAAGTGAAGGAAAATTACCCACAAACTCAATTCTACTTGAGAAGTAGGAAAAAATTATACTTGAAAAGTTAATTTTCAAGTAACACAAACTCACCTCAAAGAAAATTAGCCAAAACCATGGAAGAAGAAGAAGAAGAAGAAGAAGAGGAAGAGTAGGATGGATTACCAAAAAAAGTTTAAAAAAAGAAAAAACAAAAAGAATAATCAAATGATCTCTCACTTAATTACCTCAACTTTTTTCATCCAAGAACTTGCCTTTTGCACTTGCTCATTCTCCCACCCATTAATTATGGCTTCTTCTCTCTTTAACCTATTAATGATCTTGGCAACCTTGGCGTTCTGCCATGCAGATATCTTCGTCTCCACCTCCTCTCTCTTCACTCTCTGCACCGACATCTCGCCATGGCCACCGCCTACCTGATGATCAACAAAGTACCCCATCCTTCTCGAGCTCGGTTCCAGCCCCAAGGGGTTACTATCAGGAACGATAGCCAAAGGGTTAGTCTCTTCACGGGACATCGGATCGTCATCATCGCCATCTTCTCCAATCCTAGACAACAAGCTGATCCCATTAGCAGCAACGTCATTAATGTTGTTGGAGAAGTTGTTGTCGGTGATGTTATTGTTGTTGTCGTTGCTGTTACTGCTTCCCTCTATAGCGGACCCGGCAAGCACGAGAGCATTGAACTCCCTGCTCATGGAGCTGAAGTTCTCGCTCGAACCCCCTTCACTGATCATGGAGATGGAGCGTGATCGGTGGCTGCCTGTTTCCCAGCGCCCCCTCGGCGGCGGCGGCGGGGGAGGCGGGTGAGGTGGGGTTAAGGCATGGATGTCACGTATGTATTCATTTTCTTGGTCATGTTGGTGGTTGTTTTCATTATTAATTTCTCCATTGGCTGCACTCGTGCTGGGGGTGCTCGTGCTGGGTGTCTGGGTGCTTAGCATTGGTCTACGTGCAAATTCAGGACAAAGCGGTTGTTGATCAAGCAGCGTCCTAAAAGGGTTTAAGGATTTTCAATGTCTTAGTTAAAGTTCTGTGCGCGTTTTGTTATGCTGTCAGGGGTATTATTACGCTACATGACGAACCACGCACCTAACAATGGAAGGAAAATTCTTGGCGAGAGAGGCTGGCTTTGGTTGGGATACAGACAAAACCGCACAAGCCCAAGTTTGCAAAATTGCGGAGACAAGGAAAATAAAAAATAATAACAATAATAGTAATAATAATAATAGCTTTTCTTTTTTTTTTTTTTGACTTTTCAAAGAGGAAGTATAATATTCTAGTCCCCTTCAATTCGCATAATTTGTTTGTAGCCCCGCATTCTTTATTCTCCTCGATTGTTATTGAAGGTATGAATTAATGTGACAAATCCAACCACTACAACCCCACGCGACACGCCAAGACCAAGAAAGTTAAAATTTTCTTTGTAAAATCCTCATCTTATACTATTAATTTAATCTGAGGATCATAAGATACAAGTTATTAAAAGTTACAAGCTTTTCTCTCTCTCTCTTTTCAACTAATAATTCACGATGATCTTTGTTTTGAATAATTTTTGGGCCTTCATTACATTCATGACCATAAGCAAGCTGTATTTAGATGTTTGATTTAATGGGAATGAAATGAAATGAGATTTATGTTTTTCCAATATAGTTAAAGTGAGATGGCTTGTTTTGGGGGGGGGGGGGAGGGGTTGAATGTTCAGATTAGTGAAACTAAAAGGACCGAGATGCAAAAGCCTCTCGTGTATTATGAGGCCTTCGTTGTTAAACGAGTGTCGGCCAAAAGATTTCGGAGGTGGCCCCCACCAATATTGGCTAGTGGCATCAAACCAATCACATGATACACACGCGTCACAGAGTGTCAAATCATAGTTTTGTCCGCGGGACACGTGGCAAGAACCAGTCGGATAAGGGCCCACAGTGAGCCCTGTGTTTGTTCTTCTTTCCATGCAGATGCCGAAGCCGTTTGTGCCGCTCGATTCGCTCCACGTTACCGATCTAATCTCCCCGACATTTCTTTCGGCGGGTTACCAAGACCCCCACGTCTCACGTGGTAAATTAACGTTATCTCGGAGGCCACACTAATTAATGAACTATTAAATTTAATAATTATATTAATGATCCAGTTTTATATCTTTTGTTCTTGGTCTGTACGTGTCTGGAGATGGGATGTCCCGGTGAAGTTTCATACCCAATTGACGAAAAAAAAAAAAAATCATTGGTTTGACTAAATGGACCGACAAGTATACTAACGGCGTCGACTCTGATGATATCTTTAATTTTTTTTAAAAAAAATAAATCAAATCAATTTTATTAAAAAAAATGAAGTATGAAAAACATATGAATTCAATAGAATAAGAAAAGTTGGCCGAAATAAAAGGTTAGAGGAACTAAGCAATGAAATTAGTTTACAGGGCAAAAAAAAATGCACGTGGGGGGTTTTTTTTTATCATCAAATTTCGAGTTTGATTTAATGGACTAAAAAAGTGTGCTATCTACTGAATTTTGATGATGTCGATGAATTTTTTAATAAATCAGATTAATTCTATTAAATATATATATATATATGAATTATAAAAATATCTTCATCAGTGGATTTAGTTCAAATTCTCTAAAAGGGACACATTGATAGTAACTTATTCTTGGATAGCCATAGCAATTTTAGAATTCATGCATAGAATAAACCTTAATTTTTTTAGAAAAAGTTAGTTTAAAGTGGAAACAAAGGTTAGAGGGAGCAAAACAATGGGATTTAGTTTAAAGTGGGGAAAATGCACAATTGGGTTCTTTATCAAATTCGGAGCTCTTTTAATGCAAGGAGGATGGGATGGAAGTATAAAATACAGCAGTGGAACGTAGCGCTACGTCCACTCAAATGACAAGAAATTGGCCACAAGTGCTTGTGAGTCACGACAGGGCAGGGGGGGATTGCCGCGTGAGAGCGACTTGCTGACATTGGTCTCATTGAATGCGTGTTTGGTGGGGGCAGTAAATGTGCAGACAATTACGATGCCATGCATGCATGAACACCGTAGGGTTCCCCATTCGGCCAATGCAATACCACCAGCGTCAGAGCCTTGAACCCCCTTTTCCTCAAAAAACTTTTCTAATTATCAAGGAATGAATTACAGAGAGTGTGGTGTCTATCTATTATAGGTTACCTCGAGGATGCGCAACAAACCTCCACCTCACTCTTTTTTCTTTCTTTCTTCTTTTTTCCCCCTCTGATGACAAGGAACGTCCACTGATTGCACTCTTTAACTAATTACAAAATTTATTATATTATAAACTATATAATAAAATAATTAAAATTAAAAATATAAATAAATTAATATATTTGTTAAAAGTTTAGTAGTTCATAAAACTTATTTCGATAAATAAGTAAAATTTAAATAAAACTACATTTCACTTATTAAAATTTATAAATAAATAATTTAAAAATTACTTAAGATTTGTGTTAAAGTTATTAAAAATTTTATTTAGCATGCATTATATTATATTTAGTAGGCTTGGAGTCATAAAATAATTTTCTTTTTATTAAAATAAGACCTTTCATAGACCTCATGAATATGAATAATTTGTATATTGAGAAGTTTTTCTTTTTTTACATTTATTATTATACACTTAAAATAAATGTTTATATTTAATTAATTAATTCTTTAAAACAAATAATTTTGTTCAATTTATTTTTATTTATAATAAAAAATATTCATAATTTCAAATATTTTTTTTGTTAAGATCACGAGGCTAAACAATTTGTTGATAAAAAAATTTGAAATTTGACTTAATAAAAAATAGGCTCCACTCATTAGCTAAACAAATTAAACTTCAACATGTTAAAATTTTACTTTACTTAACTTATTTATAAATTTAATTAAAATTAAATTTTAAGATTTTAAAAATAAAAATAAAAAAATTTAATTATTAGAATATTAATAGAAAAATTGAATATATTGATTTGCTTTAATTAATTAATTCTAATAATTTGATTTTATTTTATTCAAGATAAATCTAAGAGATAACATATACTTGTAACAATTATTTAATATAGTAATTCAATTAGTAATTTAATATATTTTCTCCTATATTTACTCAAATTTAAAGTTTTATCTCCACACTCACCTTAAAAATTAAGGGTTGGAAGTTCTGATAACAGTGCTTTAAGTAGTTAATTAATTTTATAAAAGAAAAAATGAACGAAACTAATAATAAGTGACTTTAGTTAATCAGTTGGTCCTTTTTCTTTTTAATATAAAATTTATAAATCGGCTGCTTTTGATTATATATATTTATACACTTGGAACCAACATGCATACCCGGGGGGGGGGGGGCTGGCTTGCCCATGTCAATTCGGCTATCGACGATGGGCCTCCTCCCAATCAAAACTCACAATTGTTCAGCCCTTTAACCCATATTCTGATATCTCAAACTCTCTCCAACTGCTTCGAAAAGCATAAACCCATAAAACCCAAAAACATGTCTCTCTAGAAACAGCAGCAACGTGAACCCGTTAACAGAACAAGCACCTAAAATAATGCAAAGTACATAGAAGGAAAGAGGGGAAAGGCATTGCAGATGAGTAGATCTCGATTCTTGATAGATTGAAGGCTTTAAGAAAGCTAGATACCTTGGTGGGGTTTCGAAAGAGAATTGAAAAAAGTTGTGATCTTTGTTGGTGTGTCCCCGTTAGATCTCGGGGTTGAAACAAGTGCCCTCCTCCCCAGAAATCCGCCATTTTTTTGGGTTGCTATCTCTGCAATACGGTTTCAAATTCAGGGTTGGGGGTATACTGGTTATATGGTATGATGACCTTTCCTTCTTCCACTTAATAAACCTTGTTTGCTTGCTCTGGAAATTTGTGGAAAAAGATAGTTCTTTTGTGATTAACCTTGCTAAAGCTTCGCAATTGAATGAAGTATCTCTTTCAACTACCTTGATTTGATTAGCTAAAATTCTCTCTGTCTTCTGCCAATGCATGTGTCCACTTTCCTTTTCTTCCTTGGTTGGTTCAAATGTTTTGAATGTGGCTTTTGCTTTGATTTAGAGAATTAGGACCTGTTTATTTCAGCTGGTTGTTTGATAAACAATAGTTTATGACTGGTGATTGATATTCAATTGGAAATTAGTAGTGGTTACTTGGCATGCATTTTGATTTCAGGCTTATTGAGTTTGATTTTTCTTTGCAGTTTTCATTTTCTAATGTATGAATGCGTGTATCTTCAGGCAAATACATTGCGGTCATATTTGACATGCATAAGGAACACTCTGGAGGCAGCCATGTGTCTGCAGGTATGTCTTATTGCGGCCCAGTGCTACCCGAACTACAAATGTTGAGGCTGGATATCTTAGAATTACGTCGATGTTTCTGCTCATAATGCTGCGAGATTTGGACGATAGCAGAAAAAGAAATGGTTTTTGTAACTAATTTAAAATATGCTACTTGCAGAACTTCCCTTGCCAAGAAGTTGAAAGGCATAACAAGCCAGAGGTTGAATTTAAGTATGTTTATTCTATGGCCTTTCAGTTTTGTGATCTCTAATTGCTGCTGAATTTTCATTTTTTCTAGGTAGTGTTGCTGAAATTAGAAATGCAACTGTATAGTGGTATTATTCTCGGTTCAAAACTCTTTCATTGCAAGCCGCAAAACATCCTCCAATTAAACACTCAATGTAAGTTATTGCTTCCAAGGAGTGATAGTCATTTCTTTATTCTTTGCAGGACAAGCCCAGAACTCCTGTTAAATCCAGTAAGTTCCCCTTCTTTATAATAGATATAGACATGATACAGGCAAGCACGTGAAAATTCCTTTTGTTCTTTATGGACACAGAATTTCTTAGGCCAGCAAAGCAACCTACCAAATCCTTTGTCGGTGATTAGTATTTTCTGTATCAAATTATATTTTAGCAATATCCCAATTGAAAATCCTTTCAAGTTGGTCATGGGTGGCTTTTTTTGCCATAAATTCTATGTTTTGACTTTTTTGTATTCTATTTAATTTCTCATTGTTTTCCATGGAATTTACGATAATTTCACATAATGTGTTACAGATCTTGATATGTAGAAACGAGGCTGAAAAATGCTTGATAGAAACATCAATCAATTCACTGCGTATAAGCCTCAAGGTGACTTGAATATCTCTAGCTAGATATTTTCATATAAATTATGACTGCATGGTGAATGAATTTCTTTTCCCTTCTTGCAAGTTTTTTAATTTATCATGGTGATGAAGTCATCATTGGGTCTGTGACTTATGGACTTCAAATCTCATTGTGGATTCACATAATTAACAGGCTAGAGCTGAAATGAAGAAGTTTGGTAAAGTCATAGGGAAAGGTTTCAGTTGCTCTTCCCTTTGTTTTGATTCTTATTTTCTTTTTCTGAGTGGGTTGGGGGGACAGGGAATGGTGTGGTGTGAAACCTTTTTTGGACTGGTATAAAGGAAAGGAGCGAGGAAAAATAAGAATATATGTGGCACAGTTGTAAAACTTATACCCTAAATAACTTTAACTCCAATGCACCCATATTTTGGGTTCTAAATAATATCTCGATTTAGCTAATCAGATAGAATACTCTCTGACACTCTTACCTGTCCCCACTTGAAATCTCCCAAGTATGGTTACATACTTGCCCCGACTTACCCTCCTCCTGAAAGAACAACTGTTCAAATCAAGGGCCTGTATGGTTCTTTTGATGGCTGATGACCAACAGCTAGTGACTAGTAGCAGGTGAATGACAATTGAATTTTGTGGTTGATAAACCAATAGTGCTTGTTAAATTTAAGATGGTTGCTGGACAACAACTGTGGCTCTCTGAGGCCCTAACATCAAAACCAAACATCCACTGGTTAAGAATGTTCATCAAACTTCAAGATGAGTGATAAGCTACTTACTAAGTGACTTGTATTTAATTTATTCAAGTTAGCTCTTGCATGTGAACTTATATGTGAATCATTATTTTCAACATAATGCATCTCCTTAATCATGTGCATTTCCTCTACCTTTTTCTATTTGTATCTAAGAGAAACTGATGCCCAGATGAAACAAATGCATAGAATGTGAGTCCTCTTTTTTCTCATAATATGTATATCTTATTCTTGTATAGGTAAAACAGGCAGATGAGCTTGAAAACATTCTAACTAAAAAGTTTCTGAGATTTTTGTCTATGAGGGCAGAAGCATTTCAAGTGTTGAGGCGGAAGCCAGTACAGGTACTCATGGGCTTTTTGTTAATGAGCTGAATGAGACTTATCAAATTCATTTTGCTTGAAAAAATCAAGTGGCAGCCATATTCTGTTAGGAATTAGAACTTTTGATTCATGGTTATACTGTCATAAATGTGGGCATCATTTTCAGTTGTGAAAGAGGGAATTCTTATGTTTGAGGTAATGTTAGGCTGGCTAAAGCCATAAAGAATTAAATGATGCCTTCACCTCTTTAACAATCTTTTTATTTTCCTGTAAGCCAGGTTTGCTAAACCTTGCTTCAATCATAGAAATGGAGAGTTTACTTTTATAGGTTATGCTAGGTCAGTCGAACTCTTCTGGCAGTATTTACATCAAGATCCACATTTCTTCCTCTGAAAGTAAATAGAATCTTGTAATTAATTGCTACATTTATTCACTTTGTAAACTTGGTTCAGGAGTAAGAGACTGTATGACTTTGTATGTGCAAATGGAGATCTGTTCACGACCTTTGCTTTACATAAGTGCTTTGTATCCCAGTGTAATCACACAATAATTACAGACGACAGATTCTTACTTATTTCCACATTCATCTTCTTTATAATTCACTTTCATTTAGGTTCCTAGATTGGATTCTAATTACTTCCTATATACCTGGTGACTGGTGAGTTTTTGCAACATATGAATGGTACTTATTGTTTTGGTCTCACTCGGCAGGGTTATGACATCAGCTTTCTCATTACAAACTACCACTCTGAAGAGATGCAGAAGCAGAAGCTCATAGATTTCATTGTGCAATTCATGGAAGTAAGAATTTTGATGTGGCCTACCAATTATCTGAGTTGATTCCTTCTCATAAGGTGTCTTCCAAGATTTTTTTTTTTTTTATTTAATTGAGGACATGAAAATAGATTAAACTCAATGGCGTGCTATGTACCTTCATTTATGCTCCTTAACTGAATTTAATCTCTCGTAATTTGTGCTGAGAAGGAATTTGGAGTAACAATGGTCTATATCTATATAGTTTTCATGGACAAGGACCTTATAGGTGTCTTTCCTACATGAATGGTGGTCTAGTCTATCTGCTCATAACCTTCTCAGGTTTATTGCTACCTGTGTCATCAAAAAATGCAAAAGGCTAAACTACAGAAATCTCCGCTCTATCATCCCTAACTAAATTTATAGCCCCCTTGTTTTTGAAAATTGCAATCATTTCTGCCAAAATTTGCATATACACTGCCATCTCAGCTGTGGCAACTAATGATCATTAAAGTTCTAGTCAACAAACAGCATCTGATTGCTCCTGGTGGTGCTGCTGATACTGTTACCACTGTTGCAATAGTAGAGCATATCAAAATAAATTGGCTTTGAGGGGATGTACGTGTATTTTCTCGATTCTCAGCTTGAATGGAAGATGGAATTTGTGATGCTGCGGGTTTTGATTAACCCATTTATGTTTTGGTTCATGCCTAATCAGTGCCTGAATTTAAGATTATCTCTGGCTACTTAGCTCTAGTTAATAAATAAATTTTGTTGTCTCATTCCCAGATTCCGGTGTTGGCAGTGTGATAAGCAACAAAGCTTTTAGCTCTGGGATTCTATCTCCTTACCTGCAACACAAAAAAAACCTGGCATTAATAGCCAAGGCTTCTTACCAATTTTTTTTGGGCAGTCCCACTATTCTCTGACTTTCCTACCCTGATTTGTTCTATTTCCTTCCTGATATTAAGCATCCCAGAGACAGGCTATCTATTTTGTTTTCAGTTGCTAGAATTCTTGATTGCTTGTTGTCTTGAATTGCAGGATATTGACAAGGAGATAAGTGAATTGAAAATGTCTGTAAATACACGAGGGAGGCTGGTTGCGACGGAGTTTCTGAAGCAATTCATTTGATTGTCTGATATTGGGTGCTGGTCACAGTAGGTTCTGTTTTTTGATGGCAAAAGCCATCGGGTTTGGTTTACTACTACTAAGTCCTTTTTTTCTTTCTTTCTTTTTTCTTTTTTTCATTTCTTTTCTTGTTCCTTATATTAACATGTAGCATGGTTGTGTGTGTGTGTGTGTGTGTGTGTGTGTGTGTGTGTGTGCGCGCGCACGCATGCACATATGTGTTCGTGTAGATATAGGTTCTTGATAAGTATTGTGGCAGCTATCTATGACGTGCTTGGTACTTCAAAGGCCACAGAAAATTAATGGGAATGACATTTCTTTGATTGTAAAATGAATGTGAAGCAGTAGAGGTGTGCGGTGGCAGGGCAACTTGGGGAGTTAAAAGACAACTTTACAATCGTCAAATGTTATGGTCTGATCATTAGTTATCCTATTAAATATCACGGGTTTTAATATTTTATCAAAATATTCAGTGAAATTAACATATATTCACAGAATTTGTTTCTCTGATTGTGTGCAATCCTTTCTTGGTGGGTTTGTTGGATACAGTTTCTACTTTCTCATTTCTTATGCTGAAGCAGAAAATGCACAACTTTACTAGATGGTCCAAAGGGAAAGTTTGCTACTAGTGAATGGTAATGATGGCGGCAAACAGATTTGAGTTGGGCACCGTTTGTTTAAGCTCCTTGGGTGTTACCAAACACTGCACATGCTGTTTGATTAAAATAATTCTCTAGCAGATGAGGAGTCGATAGACAAGTAAGACCATTTTTTAAGAGGTTTGTTATTTATATATATATATATATAAATTTCATCACATTTTTTTATAAAAAAAAATTAGAACTTAAAACTTCAAAAATAAGAAAATGAGTGTTTAATCATTAGAGTGTTAGTTCATTATTTGCCAATTGTATCCACACAATAATAACAGGCACAAAAAGAACTTTAAAAAAAAAAAGAAGAAGAAGACTAATAAAAACCATAGCCATGAAACTCTCCATCCCAAGGTATTAACAGTCAATGTATACACGAGCATCACCCTCCACCCTTCCCTGCCCCCTTGCCTTCTTCTTCACTCCCACCATCCTTGCCCCGCCAGGATATCGGACGTATTATGAAAAATAAACAGCAAATTTAGTGAATCAATGCGGAAATTATAATTGACTCAAATTTAAGAATGTAGGAGACATTTTTTATCTTATTCACAGTAATATAGTTTTGCGCAATTGAAAATAATGAGAATAATAAGATCTTATACCGGTTAATCCATGAATCTTATACTAATAAAAGGAACCTCCTCTCCTTTATATATATATATATATCAACTATATGATTCTTTTAAATGAAAAAATAAAAAATAAAATGTCTTTTATGCTAAATAACTATTTCAAAATAGAATTTAATCAAAGCTTAAGGCGCCTTTGCTGTCATCAAATTAAGGTTGAGGATCTGCGTTCATGTCAACGACATCCCACCAAGAAAATAAGAAAAAGAGATGATTGTATCTACTTCCAATCAGCCGACTGTCATTGGTTAGGCAGATCGGCCCTTGGTACATTTGAGTCTGCCACCTTTAAATCATGATTTAACCAATGCAATGTACCACTAACTGGTTTTTGTTTTTTTTTTTTTTGACGACATAAAGCAATCAAAGTCATGGCTCCGAGGACCTTGATGGCTTTTGAAGAGATGCATGGGCAGGCGTTCCACTCCACCATACGATGAACTGACAGTGACAAATGGAATGGTGAAAGAGAAGAAACTATGGAACACCTCCCCTTGCCATCCCCTGTCACAGTCATGTCACTTAGCCCCCGTGCGGAGACAAAAATAGCTCTGCCGTTTCACTCTGAATTCCCCTTGGGATTGGCCGACATTCACGCACATTTTCCTTAAAAACAATCGACATTTTCGTTTCTTGGATAATGCTGAATTGAATAGAATTGGATCAATTAATTTTTTTAATTAAATTAATTTTTTAATTAATTAATTAATTTTTTTTTTCAATTTTTAATATTAAAAAGTTATTGCTAATTAAAGTGTTATTTTATATTTTTTATTTTAATAATAAAATATTAATAATATAATTATTAATAACAAATAAATATTAATAAAATATTATTATATTTTAAATAATTACTTATTTATTTTATATATAATAATTATTATTATAAATATTAAAAAATACATAGATGATATTTTTTATATGTAAATTATAATTTTTAATTTGATTCAATTAACTTAAATTCAATCAAAATTTTCAGTTAATTAAAATTTTAATTTGAAATAGATTTTTATTTAAGATAACTAGAATTTTCAATTTTATTATGATTTTCACCGTTTAATTGGTTAACCAATCCATGCACCGCTCTACTCCCTACTCCTACAAATTAAAATTTGCCTACATAATTAGGTTAATCTTAAACCATCTTATCTTCTTTGACGGAAGGAATTGGAAAAAAAATAAAAATAAAAATAATGTATATATATATATATATATGACATATAATCAAAAGCATTCTAGCTAATTGTTTTTCTCAATTACTGCCAACCCAACACTCAAATGCATTTTTCTAGTTGAAAGAAACTTTTATTCTATTAGAAAAAAAAATCGATAAAAAATATAATTACTGTATTAGAAGTAATAAAAAATCTTTCATACTTTTTTTTTTTTCACAGAATGTTTATTTTGACAAAACAAGAATGTGTTGACTATTGAGTTGAACAACCATTGAACAAACAATGGATAAAATGAATTGATTATTATATATAAAAATATAAACTTTTCAATTAATGCCAACTATATCATATTTATTTGCAAGATGTGTGGATTAATCTTACCATAATGCCATGTATCGATGTCACTTCCACTTAGGATTAATGCCAACTATATATGTAGGAAATAAACCATAGTTAGTTGGCCTGATTTTAAAACATTAACAGAGAGTTGACTCGCAGTCATGACTTCAATCTTGTTAGGGCAGCTAGTATTTGGACCATCTGAATTTGAATTTGTCAAATTCAAGCTTCAAAGAGATTTTTAAAAAATAAACACTTCTAAAATCATTAATTAAGCCAAAAAGAAAGAACATTTAGTATTTTTATTTTCACAATGAAAATTTTTTATTTTTTATTTTTCAAGTTGGGACCAAAATAAATTTTTTTTTTTTTGTTGAAAATTAAAGTATAAGGACTCCTTTTTTTCAGGAAGATATAAACATTCAATCCAAATTTGCATAATTTGTGACATATAAAGATGTTACTATCATTTTTGGTAAAAGCATATGGAGAATTTATTTAGTGGCCCACCTAAAAATGCAAAAAAGAAAAAATTAATAAAAAATTGAAATGCAGCCGTGCCAAAACTGGAGTCTGAAGTCCCAGTCCCACCATCACCCTTCCTGGATTTGCCGACCCCTATAAATAAAAGTAATCTAAAATTCCAAAAAACATAATAAAAATATAAATTAAAATGACAGCGCTATACAATAAATAAAAAAAGAAAAAAAAAAGAAAAAAGAAGAAGCTTCACAAGCACCTCGCAAGAACATTAGAGCCGGTCTTGTTGTCTAGTGAATTCAATGCGACCCCAGAGCCACCCTCTCTCTCTTTCTCTCTCATCTCTCTCTCTCTCTCTAGAAGCAGCCCACTTGCCTACAAATATGAGAAGACTTCTCAAATTGTTTTGCACCTTCCCCTTGTATCCTAAGTTGGGTTTGATTTGACAAAATACCCGGCGAAGGCTCAAGCTTCAGACTTTTCCCTTTTTTATTTTTATTTTTTCATTTATATACACGCAAACACACACACATATATATATATACCCAACAACAATAAAAAAAAGTTTGGATTTTGGAGAGATTTTTCTGCTTATATTCACAGGTACATACATGGGTATCAATCTGTTTCTTTGTATTTTGTCTTGATCCGTACATTGTATCAGTTTTTTTATGTGTGGTTGGTTGAAACCAATTTATATTTTCGTTAATCTGTAATCCCATTCTGGTGTTTGATGATGTTTATTGGCTTTCTTATTCTCGGAATAATGTCTCGTGGTTTCGTTTTTCTTTTGACCAGTTTTGTGTAGAGTTTTCAGGGCAAAACCAGACAAACTATATTGAATCTTTCTACGTGATTCTCTTTTTCTTGGTGGGCCTTTTTTTTTTATTTTATGTCTTATGGTTTCTTGTATGCAGATTCTTGCATTGCATTGCTAGATGGGAATCTGGGGGTTTATAGAGTTTGGATTCTTGTTTTCATCTTGTAGTTGTTTTTAGTCTGCCTGTCTCATGTTTCTTGATCTTGTTTTTGCTTGCATGAAATGATCTCTGGCAATTTGTTTGTTTTCCCTTAAATATTGTATTTTGATTTTAAGACGCTAGATCAAAATATTTGGATCTTTTAATCTGATCTCCTCTTTTTCCTCGTTCAGGTTTGAATCTTGTGTTGGAGGCGTAGTTTCTCCATGGTGAGCTCCTCAGTTTTTGTTCTCATTGGATCCAAGCAGCTTAAAAGCAATTCAAAGCATTCTGAATATTGATCATTAATGTTGCACTACTGTAATTTGAATTTGTTTGTTTCATTCTGATCACCAGGGAGAGGCCCCAGCTTTCTTTGTCGATGATCTGCTAAATGGAGCTCAAAATGGACTCAGTTGGAAATCCCAAGGCTGCGAGACAGCCGTTACCATCCGGGATAAAACAGTACTAACCCTTTTTTTTTTTAATTCCTCCCTTATATAGTGATTGATCTGGTCAGTCATCTTGCCAATTGTGAATTATTTGTATTGGTAGTATGTGATTTGCTGTGGAGATGATGAATCCATATTACCAATTGGGGTTCGAGTATGTGAAGTTTCTGGCAAATGGTGAGTTGGTGGTTCTAGACCAGTTTTGCTTTCTTTGGAGTTTGGATTACGCATTATAATGGAGTATGAAAATTTTCAGGGTAGTTCCTACTGTGCTAGGAACAAAACCTGGGCCATGCAAAGCCCACTCAGCTGTGTCCTTGAATGAAAATCGAATTTTAATCATTAGGGAGGGATGCACCCCAGATGACTGCATTTGGTTCCTCGAGGTTGGTATTTCAAAACTTGTTCTTGTCAAGATTGAAATGGAATGATATTTTGCTTTCCTTTGTTTTCTTTAACATGTGAAGTTGAAAAGATCTTGTATTTCCATTTGAAATGTAATTGGAGTAGGATTTACTGAAAGAACCAACCAAAAAGATGGAATTGAATTCTGAACTTCCTGAGAATGTAAAATAAACTTGTCTCAGCTGTCATCAAGACAATGAGCTTGATCTGTATATGTGAATTACTTAAGCCTTTTCCAAATGTCCTGGATTTGGTATTCCTGGTAATCTTTGATCTTTAACATGTTTAACTTGCTTTATTGGAAGGTGGACACTCCTTATGTCAGGGAGCAGAAAAAAAAATTGGGAACTGATGTTGTTGCCTTGAGTAAGGGCATCAGAGGTACTGCTGATAAGCCAATTGTCATCAGTGGTCCTTCTGGTGTGGGCAAGGGAACATTGATATCCATGCTCATGGAAGAATTTCCATCCATGTTTGGATTTTCTGTGAGCCACACAACCCGTGAACCTCGTGGCATGGAAAAGGATGGGATTCACTATCATTTCACAGAGCGGAGTGTTATGGAGAAAGATATAAAAGATGGGAAATTTCTCGAGTTTGCTTCTGTTCATGGAAATCTCTATGGAACCAGTATTGAAGCTGTTGAGGTAGTAGCTGATGCAGGAAAGGTAAAAAAGATGCAACTTATTATTTAAATCTAAATTCGTAGTCATAGATACGGATGTTCTTAAGGGTGGGTAGAGGTGCAAGCCAGTGTGAGTGTACCGACCTACATGCACCACAGGAAACTCGGCATCGCATAGAAAAGTAGGTAGATTGTACATGTTTACATGCCAAGCTAATCCAAATTTGATAAACACTGTGCAACTCAATGCAGAACTGGCTTCTCAAAGAAGTCTTTTGTGTTGATACTTGGATTCTATCATGCATCTTATAAGCATTTTCATAGTCTCTGTTCTTGTTGAAATGTGAGGAGATTTACATGTCTGTGTGATTAATATTTAGCTATTGATCTATTGCATTGGATCTGTATGTTTAATATATGCAAGACTTTGTTTCTCATATCGAGTGCAACCATTTTTGTCTTCTAAAAGGCTTTTGATGTGTTTGTGTCCTCTCTATTTTGGCTGTAGAGATGCATTCTTGATATCGACGTTCAGGGGGCAAGATCTGTGAGGGCTAGTTCTCTGGATGCAATTTTCATCTTTATATGTCCCCCGTCTATGGAAAAGCTTGAGAAGCGCCTCCGTGCGAGGTGAGCCAAAAGTGCCCAAGTGTATTGGATATCTTCATGCTTGCACCTTCCTACACCCATTCTAGCTTGAAACATGTTAATAGGGGAACTGAGGCAGAGGGGCAGATTCTTAAGCGACTTCAAAATGCGAAGGCAGAGATTGAGCAAGGAAAATCTTCAAACATCTTTGATCACATCTTATATAACGATAAACTCGAAGAATGTTACGAGAACCTTAAGGTAGTCCTCTATCAACATTGTTTCCAAGCCATAAGATTTTCCAAATGTGGTAAGATTCTGATTTTTGTGTCTTGATGTTGTGTAGAAAATCCTGGGATTAGAGGGAACTACAAGAGCCACTCAGAAATCATGTAAGATTTTCCTGAAACAGAATGCTCTTTGTTTTATTTGTGTCATTGCGTGTCTATTCTCTGCAATATTTTCATGCTTAGAAGCATAATTGATGTGTTGCTTCACCGATCCATCGCCTCAAGGGATTGGCCTGCCTGTGAATCATTCAATAACCAAAACTGATAACAAAATCATAATCAGATGTGGGACACCAGAACCAGAAAAAGAATCAGAGAAATCGTAAGTCTCACTATATCTTTTGTTCTTTGCCTCTTCATTTTATTTACTTGCAATGGCATAAAACAGATATCATTTGTTTTAACTTCACCCCATTCTGTGGATTTTAAGCAGAATCGTGTTGGATGTATCCTCAATTAAGGGAGGGGCACCCGGACAGACAAGGGGGCTTCGCGTTTATGATATGAACTCGCTTTCAGATGGACTGAGTGGGATCAATCAGCCAAGCTAACACCCCGCATTCGATGATTGCTTCTACTGTGATCATTTTATTCTTTAGATATAACAAAGGACCGATGATGAAGCTCTCTCTATAGCATTGTGGTCATTATTTTCCATGCCTTCTTTTTCTCTTCAGTTCAAATTCATATTGAAAGAGAAGCCTTGGGGTAACATTGCACAGGTTCGAGTCGAATGCAGGTCCTCTTATGACCCATGTCATGACCTGTGAGTCTTGTGCACTAAAATATCCTCTTAGTTCAAATTATTCTTTGCTTACTTGACATCAAATTAATGTTTGAACAATTTCTATGCCTTTCAATGAGAGAAAATTAGAAGATTGTGCGGCAGATTGTAGTATTCACGTTTACGTTCCTGTCAAGGTATTTCCTTTTCCAAGAGACTAATATAAAAAGAATTGGACAAAAAGATCTTTTTTTTTTTTTTTTATCTGTTCTCATGAACACTTTTTAAGAATTTCATTCTTAATTAATATTGGTGATAACTATTTTAGGATGTATTAATCTTTGCACACAATCTTTCTGCACTGTAATAAAGAAAAATCGTGAGTTTCTTACGTCTGCCACCAATATTTTTATCTGTAGGTCTTTACTATTACCCGTTGCTAGATCCGCCCCTGTATGCATGTGTGCACACCCTTTAATTTAATTTGTGGGACTGAGAACCCATTAAAAATAGTTGACTGCGTCTCACATCAGGCGGAGCTTCAAATTGCTCGCTATTGCTAAACCCACTTTGCATCAGAATCTATACCCGAAAGGTGTTTTCTTGAGGATGCTTCAACTTCCAGGTTCACACTTAAGAGAACGTCTCGGGGTTCTTCAAAAAAAAAAAAAAAAAAACACACTTCGATAATTATAAATTTAAACTTTTATTGTTAAAATCTCAGATTTTTTATATTAAAAAAATAAATATTAAATTTATGATACCATATTGACGTTGTGATGAAACTATAATGTTCTTGTCGGGGAATACGTATTATGCAAAGACAATGTTGAGCCCCATCATGTAAATTTGGTCACTATCTTATCAAGAATATTAATCCCTTTATGCTGCTCGAGGGTAGCGTCCAGACTACTTAATGGACAAGAATAGATAGATCCAAGACCATAAAGTCGTGCATTTTTAGACCAACTAATAAAGGCATCCATCCTTGGAATCATATCGCCGTTTAAATTCCTTTACATCCTCCAAGCAACAAGACTTCCTCAACTTGCATCAAATATGGCCGTAATCATCAATAATTCACTCGAAAGAGCACAAGATGAACAACAAGGAATTAAGAACGTGACCTGGAATTAGCAATCAGGATTGCTTTTGCAAAGCCTCAAACAAAAATCGATACAACTGTTTCTAAGATCAGGTGCGAAGAACTCTTTTCGTTCGCCTTGCCCCATAGCAATGAATCAGACTAGGAGTCTGATAGCAACTCACCACATTCATTTGGCGCTTGGCAGGTATGCCCCTGTAGCAAAATTACTCTAAAACCAGATCTCAGAATGCTAATGTCAAATCAACATTTGCACATTCTAAAATGTTTCTATGTTCGAGTGTTTCATCTCATTAATGCGACTTGGCCTAAATAAAGCTGATGATAGTAGCGTGGTTAGTAACTGTTTGGAAGACACTGTTTTTATTTCAAAGCAATTTGAATTTCTTGGAAGATGTTTCTGAGGATGGCAAGTGATGGGTCGTTCATGCAGTTTTCGGTTGTAAAAGGACTTGTCGAATTCAAAGTTTTAAGAATCGACCAGACCATTCAATTGAAAATTTTAGAAATTTAAAGTTTAATTAGAATTTAATTGATCAAATTGATATTTAATATTAAATATATAAAAATATTAATAAATAAAATATAATAATACACAAAATATAAATATTATATGTATCATAATTTTATATTTAACAGATTTAATTACATATATTCATAGTTTGATTTATGATAGTATTAAAAAATTCATTAATAAGTTGTATTAATTGATACAAAAAATTAAGTTAAATAAATTATAATTTATATATTTTGAATTTGAAAAAATTTGTATGTTTTTTCCTTAAAGAAAAAAAATTATAATATAAGAAACATAATATAGAATAAAAGAATAAATAAAAAAATATAATGTAAATATTTTTCAATTTTTTTAAAAAAAGAAATATAGTAGAAAGATACAAGAAATATAACAATTCATAGAAGTTTATTAATATAAGAGTTTTGACGGAGTGAGAGAAGTCCCTTTTTAGATTTTTCCACTACTTGAAACTTTAAGGAGCACTAAGAGATGCTTAAGTTATTTTAGCAATTTTTAGCTAATGCGAGGCAGGCACCTAAATTGTGTTACATTGCCAACTTCAAAACCGATTGAACCATAAAAATTGTTGTTAATTTAACGATTCACGGTCGAACCAACCGATTTATGGTTTTATTCACCACTGGTTGAAGCTAAACAATTTTGAACGGTGACTAAAATCGAAAATCAGATGGATTCTTCAAAATCTTGGTCAAATTCGACTTGGAACTGTGGCACCGAATGTCCCTCGGCTGGCTCTGGCTAAATAGCAGGGCCGAGGGCTGCGGGTAGGACCTCGAGCGAGCCTGTGATGGAGACATGAAGGGCATCATCGGTTATTCTTCTACTTATTGGCAAAATAGGGGAAAAAGACAAAAAAAAACAAGAAAAAGAAAAATTAAATGCTGCCATTTTTTGGGCCTGTATTATTCCAGATACATGTTCAATAAATGAAATATGCCGAAATATTTGTGGCGATAGGGCCCTGTGGGTGAAGGATCGTACTGGGAAGCTTCCCCTGCAGACAATGACCCGAAAACGCTGGCATTTGTTGTAGGTTGGGCCCCGGATAGAGAGCCTGGTGGCTATCGTATTGGTCACTCTTGCAAATGTTTCTCGACGGCATGCACTCCTGCCGGTTGGTGGAATTGACAAATTGTAGACACCCCATTTCCTGGCACAACATGCTGAGCAGATTGAGGTATTTCATTTGCGGCTCAAGCCCACAATTCAATTCCAGGGAGTCTTCTTATTTTCATTAAAAATAAATATCTTTTCTTTCTTTTTTTTTTTTTGTTTATTTGGCATAGAAAATCCCACGATGTCGAGTAGCTAGCTTTAGGTCTGTTTGAAAAGAGGAAAAAAAAAAAAGTACGGTTATGTCAAGACATTTTTACGAAATGACAGGTTACAACGCTGTCTTATTAAGGCATGGGAAAGAATACGCTATTAATGGAAAACAAATCTTGATACTTTGTACCATATCAAGTAAAAGATTTTTTTTTTTTTAATTTTATACAAGATCCATAGGCCAATTGTTTTAAACAAATAATTTTTTTTTTTTGTGATTTTTTTTTGGAACCCTTCGTGGAGATGGTTGGGCTCTGTAGCCCACATTCTTTCCACTTTTGAATCTTAAACCCAAGAGAAAGCCCATGGGCTCACTATTCTTCCAATAACACAGACTATTAGTTTAGGAGCGAACCCTTTGGGCCTTTGCAAACTAGCTAGAAACTGATCATATTCGGAGATTAGTTGGAGCAAATGGAATTTTGGCACGACAAAACAAATTGACTAGAAACTTAGAGAAGAAAATGCATTGATGATGAAGAAAATCTCTCATAGATGAACTCATAAGTTACTAACATAGATCTTTTATAACTGCAACTCCCACTTGAAATATGAAATGTAATTAGGCCACCTATGGGTGCAAGGAAATAGAAGATCTCTATATTAAGGAGCAAACAAAGAGATGGGAGACATTGTTTGTGAGCACTTCAAGCGAGCCAGCCTTCTCTTCTTCGTTGGAGCTGGCGGACACGGCAACGACTAGGGTATTTCAAATCTCTGAGGCTTTGGCGTGCAGAAAAAAGCCTGCACTAGTGTCTGTGTCATCATGGAAACTGGTGATATTTGTGCTGCATGGCCCTTTTTAGAACTACGAGTGTAATCCAAGCTTCCACGCCGCTCCCTTTGCATTTGATTGTGCCATCTAAGAGTGAAAGCACACGATTACATGCTGCTGCCGAGTGGATGTTATGTAATGCATTTAGAAATGAGAATGTGCTGAAAAGGGGACAAAAAATTGGCTATATATTATTATTTCTTCAAATCTGGAAGGCAGGCAGTTCTTGCAATGTGGCAACAGGAACATCCCAAAAACCCCACTTCAAGATCACTTAAAAAGTTGAAAGTTGCAGTCACATGGATTAAGTAAATCCAACACCATACTACGGCAGCAATTAACTGCTACCACTAGTAGAAAACTTTATTGAAAATTTCTACCAAGAGATTGTATACTTTTTGCTAGACAGGAAATAGCTAGGTAACCCTTCTGAAAATTTTCTATTTCTCGTGCTTCTATTATAAACACAGAGAAGAGAGAAAGCGGGTGCAAGACACCGTGTTCTAATTAATGAGAGGTTATAAAATGTAGAACAGCAATGTACCATAAAACCATCAGTAGCTGGATTGTAAACTGGAATGATTAATAGTCTACAAGCAGTGTCAGCTGGGGAAAATTGGCATCACAGATGAAGTTAGAGCCAGATTACTATACACAATGGAAAAAAACCCAAAAAAAGGGATCAGGTTCTCGTAGTTCGGCTGGATTCTTTGGTTTCCAGCTGGACTATGGTGACTCTCCTTCTCGTGGTAAACTCCAGCGATTGAAAGGAGGTGGCGGCGAATCAACTGCCAGCGTACCCTCCAATACCTTCACCACCTCACCCATGGAAGGTCTTGTGCGTTGATCAATTTGAAGGCACCAAAATGCAATCCTCAATACTCGTTCCAGCTCTTGTATGTCCACCCCATTGTCAATTCTTCTGTCTACCAGCCTCTCTGGGTGCCCCTCAAACCATTCCTTATAGATCCATTCACAACCATTATCAATCATTTGAGACCCAGTAACCAATATCAACACCATCTTACCAAAATCCTCCACATCTTTTTCTCCACCAACAGATGCCTGACAATAGAGTAATCCCAACCCAAATTCACTCACCTTGGCATCTAGATTTTTGTCCAAAATTACATTTTCACATTTCAAATTTCCATGGCTTATAAATTCCCTGCATTCCATGTGCAAGTAACAAATAGCCCTTGCCACGCACAAGCATATGTCAATTCTCCTTCTCCAAGTCAGTCTCTTACTCAGCTCCTCATCTTTTATATATTTTTCCACACAGCCATATTTAACATATTCATAGACCAAAAACCTGTGGCCCAAATCACAACAGTAGCCATGCACCTTCACCAGGTTTTTATGATGTATGCTTCCCAGTTTTGAAACAACAGCTCTGAACTTCTTTTCTCCTACCCTTGTTTCCATTTCTTTAATAGCTACTGGCTGGTGCTCTGCAAGTATGCCTCTGTACATCTTTGGCCCGATGTGGTGCTCAAAATTCCTAGTGATATCCTTGATTTCATCGAAGGAGAATATCATCAAACCCTTGGAATTATGGCCCTTGTAAGCCAACGCAATTTTCTTTTGAATCAGGCTCCTTCTTCTACATATGAAGAGGTACAATCCCAGCTGAATGACAATAAATACAATGCATGTGCATGATGCTACTGCAATTAGGCAAGGAAAGCACAACTTAGGTGACTGTTTGACTGAGGATTGTGCAGCAGAAGATTTTGCCAAATTGGGATCAACTGCCAGTGGATCAGAACATTTCTTGATAAAAGATATTGAACCTAAAGAGGGATCAGAAAACCCAGAGTAGTATGGAGTAGTCTTCATCCAGCACTGAGCAGTTCCATTGTTTGTGTAGGTTGCAGCTGTGCAAGTTGGGTCCTGCAAACATGAGTTTCTACATTGCTGTAAACTAGTATGGTTGATTAAATCATGCGGGGGATATATCTGATAAAGAAAGGTGTGCTCATATGTAACCATGCTGAAACCATACGTGCAATCTTGTGCAAAACATTTTGAGTTTGGATCAGATGTGGACTTAAATGGGCATTGGCATTGAGGGGAACCTGATGCATTAAAAGCACAAATCCCATGCTGGCCACAGGTTGCGAATACTTTGCACTGGTTCTCAATTGCTTGCCAAGCTGACCTCCACAACTTTGCATCTTTTACCCATGAGTACATCCTCAAATTACCGTCAACATCTAGTCTAAGCAACCGAAAATCTATGTCATCATTATGATCTCCTCCACTGATTGACCAAACAGTCTCCAAATTTTGGTTCACAATTTCCAGGAATCCGCTGGTACTTAGCTTAGCCCTAACATTTGAAGTAGATGGATTTCCACTAGTCCAGTAAGTGACATTACTTTCCCACTTTAGCTGCAACTCACCATAAGCATTCATAATAAGACTGTAGTAGCTGGAAATAGAATTCTTGCTGCCAGCTCTTAGTGTCTGATGAACAGAGAGACTCTGGCCTGGAAGGAGTGTGTCTGTTGGATAATCAAAGCTCTGCCAAACAACATCTTTCTTTGCATTCAATAGAACAAGATTGCCATCCTCACGAAGAAGGGCTGAAACAACAGCTAATTGGCTAGTGTTACTAGTCCATACAACCCCCCTCAACCTATCAACCAGTACAAGTTCCCCCTTCTGGGAAAGCTGGAAATAGGACTTCTCCCCAACTGTGATATCCGCTCCGACTACCCAAACAATAGTTTGCTTGCTAGCAGGAATAGATTCAGAATTGAAATGAATCCCAACACTATACTCATTAGGCTGATCAGAATGGTTGAAGAATCCAATGGCAAAATTGCCGTGGGTGGAGACCCAAGTTTTATCATCCTGTACAGAGAGCTTTGAACCCAAGGGCACTTGTGAAATAGCAACATGAATTAGATGGAAACCAATGCAGACACATAGCACGAAAGATTGAAGGGTGAAGAATTTGTCATGTCTAAGCATACTTGATATGCTTGTTCTGCAAAAGCAAACAAGGGAGGAGTTAAGCAACAACTTGAAGATCTATGAGGAATCACCAGTATTATAGGCATTAAAGAATTTCATTCAATTTTGAACATGATGAGTTGCAAAAAAAGTATAAAATTAGGCCAAATATAACAATACCTACACAACTCAAAGAAATGAAAAATTCAAGAGTTTGGCAGATGAAACGGCAACTAAAGTCAAAAACCCACAAATTCCACAATTCGGAATGGAATACCCACCTTGACCTCAAACACAAGTATCACATGTTCCCTTTTTGTGCCAATAAACAAAACACACGAGTTAGCATTCCATATTTGACCAGATAATTTAGATTGCAAAGAGACTGAAGGATGTGGAAGTAAGTAACCTATCAAAATCAAGGTAACTGGTGACAAAAGGTAGATGCGAAGTAGAAAAACGATATATATATGTACATCGAAAAAGAATAATAAAAAAAAAACCTTTTTCTTTTTCCATTATCTCGTCTATTTAGTGGAGATGGCAAGTGGGTTTTGAATTGAAATTTCGAAGCAGATGATGGGACACAGATTAGGCCAATGGGAATGCAAGCTACAGGCAAATGCAATCACTTTCAGGTTGGGATCTAGAGAATCATACAGTAGCACTGAGAAGATTCCGTCTTTGACAAGGCATTTGACAAAGTAAAAGGACTGAAATTACAAAGGAAACAAAATATCTGAACTAGCAAATCTGTATCTGTCTCTCAAAGCAAACACCTTTCGAGGAAGATGTAAAAATAAACAAAAGATTATCGTGCATAGTATCAGAGTGTTTTGACAAGAAAGATAAAAAAAAAGGGAAGAAAAGGAGGAAAAACAAACCTTAAAGTTGAGCACTTGTTCAGTTGTTCAGCCGTTCAGCCTCCTTTAGTTTTACGAAGAAATTGAAACAAAGTAGCAGCAGAGTACACCACAATGCCAAAAGCCAACATGACTGACTTCAACTTCAACAGAGGAGGTGGAGAGAGGCATATAAGCTGCCATGGAAAAATAGGAATAGAAAAATTAATGGGGTTTCCGGAGCAGAGACAATGTGGCCTGTAAAATAATGGTGGTCCAAAATGACACGGACAGACACGGTGGCCTGAAACCGTAAGACAGAGGCTTTGAGTCCCAGTAAGTGAGAGAGAAAGAGTTTATGCAAGACAGCAAGACAGAAGCAGTGATAAATTGTCAAACAATCACTTTATTCTCTCTTGGATATAATGTAATTCATGTTCACTAATTTTATTTTTCCAATTACTATATTACCATTAGCAAATAATATAGCATAAATAAATAGCATAAATTGTTGGTCTAATTAAAATGGAGGAAAATTGGGTGAGGACCAAAATGAAAGAAAGAGATTAAAAGAACCCCAAAAAAAAAAATCAAAAAGTTTCTTCAACTCTTTTCCTCCTCAATTTTTAACTAGTCAAAAATTAAAAAAGTCAAAATAAAAAATTTATCGAGAGAGGACCAAAAAAAAGGTACCCTTTTCCGAATAATATCTGCAAACGAGATTGATTTCCAGCAATGCTGAATATTTTCCTTTTTAATCTGATTGCATATTTCTTCAATTGAGATAATTTAGATTTTTATTTCCCAGTTGATATGAGACGTTGGCTCACCAACGACTTTGGTCCTGTGTACGTAGAAAAAGGTTTTCTACCCCTGCCTTGAAGATGTTAAAGGTTATAAATGTTATACAAAAATTTTTAAGTACCATTAATTTATTAAGGGTAAAAATAAATAAATATATATATATATATATTTTTAAAGCTAAATTTTGAAATTAAACTCTTTATTAAAATGATCTTTTGATGACAATTTCTACTAAAAATTTTAGTCAAGGAAATGCCTTCCTGTGTTTCTTTTTGCAAATTGTTGATTAGTAGAGTCATCTTTTTTAGAAAATTACAACTCTTTTTTAAAAAGAAAACAGTAACTGTTAGTTATAACATTTTTCTTTACATTTTAAAATTCACACTTAAATTAGAATATTTTAATCATAATTTTTTTTTTTGCCATCTTTTTTCTGGTTTGCTGTAGATTAATCTTTTACTGTCCAATGGGGACACAAAATTTCCACGCCACACGTTTCGTTGAAAAGTTGAAGAATCTGGTCAGCTAGCTAATGCTTGTATCGTACGCTAGAGTGGTCTACACCCAATCGAAACTTATAATTGAGCTCGTATGCTAGCTCAAGACATAAAAAATAATGTAAAAAATAATATTTTAAATTTTTATATTTATTATTAATATCAAATAAAATATAATTGATTTATATTTTTTATTTTTATGTTATTTCTTAACTATTGTTACTTAATTAATTTATAAATAATATATTTTATAACTATGTATTATTATAAGATTATAATTCTATTGTATAGATACAATTATTTATTTATTGAGATTAAATTATATATTAGACACATAATTTTTTTATTATAATAAAATCTCTGGAATATGATTTATAATGTGATTTTAAATCCTTTTCGAGCCCCAACCCACTAAAGTTCGTGCGTGCACGATAGTCAAAGCTTTGACAGCTTTAATCGTGCGTTAAACCAGAGGCCAGCTCATCGTTTTAGAGAATGTCAGAAATTTCTATTCAAATTTTTCAGTTTTTTTTTTTCTCTAAAGAAAATTATAATATTATTAAATTGAAAATCGTTGAAATCATAAATAAAGTTCTGGTATAGATCCAATGTATATGGACATTTTGACATACCCTTTTTACGATTATTATAATTTTTTTTATTTTAGTTACAAATTATAATGATTATTATTCGATCTCCTTTATAAGAGATAGCTTTTGTCAATTTGGATTGGATGGGACATGATGATGTAGGGGGAGCATAATAAGATTATACTTTTTATCGTCGAGTCCCTATCAAATTTTGAAATGTTGTACAAAATCCATCAAAAATAGATCGCGATAGAAAAATATAGAAATAATAAAAAAAAGTTATTTTTCCATATTAAGTACGTATATTTTTTTATTTTTATATGAATTAAAAAAAATGTTTATAGTACGTATATGGTCTGACTGATATCGATACAGAAAAACAGACGCAATCGATTCTTCTTCTTCTTCTTCTGCTTGTGTCTTTTTTTTTTTTTTTTTTTTTTGTTTAAAAAAATGAAAACAAGGCAAATTGATTGTAATTGCATTGCATGACGACATGATAAAACGCTTAAAGGGCATTAGCTGTCTCTCCTCCTGCCTGTACTTTTATATGATTGCTGAAGCAAAAGCATTCGCGTAAGTCAGTAAAGCAAGCTGTTTTTCCCCCGAAAAGGAGAGCTATGTTTTGTGAATTATTTTAGGTATAAAAATAGAAAAACATACTTCACGCACTTACTATAAAAACAATTCCACTTTTATACTATATTATGAACTGATCCATGGACTAAAATCACAAGAAAAATATACTCTACGATACCCTATAAAAATTTTTTTAAAATTATTTTTGAAATTATATATACTTAAAATATATGTTTAATTTTGTTAAATATTGGGATTTGATACGAAAGGAACGAATATCTAAATGACCGTGACTTTTCGACTTTGAGGGGACCAAAAGATTCCACTTTGTTTTGTCTAGGCTTTTATCCTCAAAAGAAGACAAAGACCCCCCAGCCCATGCGGTGCATGAAAAATCAAATTTTAAATGCCCCTTCTCTCCAACGACTTCCTACCCACAATGGAGCCACTTCACCCCCTGTAGACCATCTGAAGCCAACTAGCAATCATGAACGTCAACCAAAAATCTCAAATCGCTAGATATATATATATATAATTAATTATATTAATTTAGATTTACTATAATTTTAAGCCTATTTAATCAAATTCTTGCTCGAATTGTTCATCTCCAAGGGAAATAGTCTTTAGTGGTTCAACTGCTCGACAAGGATCCTCGATTGTCCAGTATTTGATTGAGGAACACAATAAATTTCCATTTTGTTTTGGACAATGAAAGCCAACGCCACTTTTTCTCTCTCTGTCTCTTGCTCTCTCTCTCTCTCTATCTCGCTATCTATCTATCTTTTAAGTGATTTTGAGCCACATTTTCCAATTCAAAGTAGGCCTCTCGCTGTTGATGGGGTCCCTGATTGCTGGTTAATGGCTTCTTTTTAAAGAATCCAAGCTGACGTTGGTTTGTCAACTGGGCTCGCTCCTGTCAGGCTTAACCTACTGGGCTTGCCGATTCGCTTGCCAACCGGACTTTGTCAGGCTGGCCTCCCATCAACGTTTACGGCTACTGACTCGTTCTTCCTTTTTGGACCAGACTACTGGAGCGATTCGTGCATGTTATAATCAGGTCGATGAAGAGAGAGAGAGCAGAATGGGGTCTGCCGCTGCCGTTTCAATTGAAAAGTGCCCTTCAATACTGGTAACCGAGGCTCTAGCGTTGAGAAATTGTTGTGAGATTGACCTATTAGTTAGGTGGGCCTGTCTTTGTGATTGGGATTGATTCACATTGATCTGGCTGTAGATTATTGTTCTCTATCTTTGAATTTATTTATTTTATTTTATTTTATTTTATTTCAATCCTAAATGTTTTGCTTTTTTTTAATTTAGAGTAATTTTAGATTAAAAAAATAGCCAAATATTTAATTGTGTATGTTCACATAAATTAATGGAAATACATAATTTTGGCATATTTGAATTTTAAATTAATTCTAAATTTTTAAAAATTCTTTTAATTGAATCTCAAATTTTTTAATTTTTTTAAATTTTGTACAATTAACATACAGTGTTAATGGTTTAATTATTATCTGTTCAAAATTATTTTGAGTTGAAATAAAATATGAATACGGGGAACTAAAATAAAAAACTTTAAAGTATAAAATTACGTTGCAAAAAAAAAAAAAAACAATAATAATAGGACTAATTTTTTCTTATTCCAGGTAGAATTCCAATTGTTTTAGCTATGGCAAAAAAAATGTTCTCTTTTTTTATCTAGCTTAATTGGCAAGACAATTCGGTCAATGCATATCTGTAGGAGACAACTGAAAAATAAATCTTTGGAAGGCAATTGTTATTTATACGAACAAATAGGCTTCGTACATGCACAATACAGAGTACAAATGGACCCCTCAAAAGTGTTTTGTGCGTATATGAAGTTCTTTTGGTGTGTAAATGGACTTTTTATGGACTTGAGCATTCCTATGTTCCCCAATTTTCTAAAAATATATTTATTGATTTGTTCACATATCACAGTGAGTACGAGTTTGTTTCCTGACTGTCCCCTGGTGCGGTGCTCCATGTAGTTGCCGAAAACACTCCAAAACTCCCTCTCTATTATCACCGCTTGCACCGGGACAGATTATACAGCACAATGTCAAGAATCTTCTTTTTCTCAGAAACTATAAATCAAAAGGATATAAATATTTGATTAATTTAGGATGACTATGTTCCTTACATCCATTTGGCCACCGTACAGAGGCATCTCCCTCCTTGCACGAAAGTGACCTTTACACGGTATATGAATCCTCCCATTTGTTTAGGTTTTGACAGATGAAGGTCTCTTACGTAGGAACCCATTAATGCTCGTGTCTTGACTCGGGCTTCTATCTTGATTCGGATTAGCTGAGATTATCAGAACCGTCGATTGTAAATTTGCAGGTTAATTATGCATTCAATTACTACAAAGATGTAATTAACGTTCATTATAATGCATATGGTATGATCTATTAGATTCTTTTTTCTAATTTATATCTAATCCACCTCAAATCATTCTCTCGCGAAACATTTCAACAATCTAAACGTACCTACTGGTTTTTATAATCAAGGCTCAAAGTTGTTAAAAAACAAAAAGGGTTCTCAAATCCTTGTCAAAGAACTTCGATGGGGTTTTTGCAACCTAATAGTCATCCCACCAGCAAAAGATTCTCGCTTTAACACACTGTAGTTAATAGTCATGATGTTCCATTTGTCTCATCTCTCTACACACATGATATTCTGGGCATGTTCATGAAAGAAATGTTGCTGACCGCCTCCAATTGTTTAAGAAAATGTGACAAGCTACAGACCCTAACTAAGTGACTATTATTGCTATGTTGCGAGGGTTATTTGATGGATATAGTTTTCCAGCACAGATGATGAGGATTGGCTTAAGGGGAATCCTTTGGTTTTCTTTTTGAAATAGAGTCTGCCTTATAACTGCATCCCTGTCCACAAAAATGCTCATTTCACCTGGCGCTAGGAAATGGTTTTGCTCTTTCCAGCTTTTACTTCGACTCAACAATAGAATTTATTATCGTCGACCAAATGTAATGTACTTCCTAAATTAAAACCTCGTAAATTGCCTATCCATTTAGGCTCACCTCCGGGCATTTGAAAGGCCTTCATGTAATTGACAGGCTGGTTAGAAAAGATGCATCATAGGCATGTATCTGCTACCAAAAAATGTCAAGCATGAGAATAATTGCACATAACATTCTTTCGCTTCTCTTATGATATTTGCATGAAAAAGCTTCTTTGTTTTCTTCCCAACCAATATAAAATTAAAAATTAGAACATAATCTACTTTAATTTTGATATTGGCATAAAATAAATTTAATTTAAATTAATTAGTAAATTGTGTTTTATGTATACATCTACTTGTAATAAGTATATTATAAATTTATTAAGATAATTACAGACGTTTTTAATTTTTGTGCAACTTGTTATAAATTTTAGACTTTTTTTTTTAAATCTTTATAACAAAATATGGACATGCTGAATAATTGGTCAAATCAAGTAAAGTAAACACCAATTAGTTGGGTATACCTTTGCTAACGATGAAAGAAAAGTCATAGAGAGAGAGAGAGAGAGAGAGAGAGATTGGAATCACCAATCTCCATTTAGGCTCCAACAATTGATTATACGAATGACATGCACAACTACAGCAATGGAAACTGAATAGCTAAAATTATGTTATCGATTACAGTAAAATAAATAAATGAATAAATAAAAAGTCTTCTACTTTGGCCCATTGTTGACCTGTTCTTTTAAGCATGATTTTTGGTGCACTAACTATTATGACATTACAGAATTTATGAATTAGTTGTGCATTAGGTATTAATGATGTGATCCCAATGAATTAGTTTTTAAGTGCTTAATTAGAAAATATTTGCTTTTTTTGCAGTCCCCCCCCCACCAAAAAAAAGAAAAAAGAGATAAAATCACACAATAATGCACTTGATAAACTATCAACATAAGTTGTTTAGAAAGCAAACAGTCTCACTCATTAGACCCTAAAAGTTGAAGTAGTTAGTAACGTGAATGTACTCTTAACTCTATAGATCGTAGTTGAATCTCCACAATGTAGATCTGGCATTTTGATTAGACTGAAGAAATAATGGACTCATTTGTGAATGACAAGCTCTAACCCCACCAACCGCAATACAAAAATTGAATGCCATTATAAGTTGATCTCCCGACCTTCATAGATCAAAGTTCCAATATTGAAAACTAACCATACAGAGGTAATTTTGCGCGAATCTACTTAATTAGACTCAATGCAGATACATCACTTGCCTTTAATCAGGTATAAGAAATAAACCTAATGTCAAAGTCGATATCTTGCATTAAGAGAGAGAGAGAGAGAGAGAGAGAGAGAGAGAGAGAGATTCCACTAATTGGGAGAAACGTGTTAAGTGTAAAGGGAATAAGGGAAAAAAAATGGAAGGAAAGTAAAAGATAAATGATGCTTCCAGCAACTGGCACAAATTCTATTTGGATTGAGAAGAGGTATTGGATACCATTCCATACATAAGATATGCAAGTGAGGTGCTCTCCTCAAAGTTCAAAGGCAAAGCAAACACACAATGGGTAGCTTTCAAGTAGATTTGGGTCATTGTCTAATCTGTCATGTTGCAAACAGACGCTAAACCGTTGTCATGGAGCAGCAGATGGACGTCCTTTTCTATCTTTTCATCCAAAAATATTAAGAAAAATTTAAAAAAAAAATACAAATTGCGATGTCAATAAGTAAAGTACGAAATGTTCGTAATGAATGTTTATAATTATACTCGAGGTCGAATTTTTCGAAAATGTTACGTCCTGTCCCTTTGGTTTTGTGAACGTGTTATATTAAATATTAACCTTGATTTGTTATATTATGTGTTCTTCATATTTAAATTATGATTTAGAGAAGTGAGAAATATCATGAGTTAAATCTTATCAAGATTAAGAACTTTTATGGACAATAAAAGTATTGAAGCAACTACACGATCCAGAAGTTGTACACAATTAATAGATAATCTATATATATATATATATATATATATTTTTAAATCATCGTCATCTAATATTTTTTTTTATTGCTATAATGACATATGTATTATTACTTTTTTCTCTCTTCCTTAACTCACCTTTTATTTTAGTATAATTATATATATATATATAGTCGAAGATATTAGAGTGATGGTAATGTAGTGAGACTAGATTTTTTTTTTTTGACCATATATATTGGAAGACTACATGAAAAACATAATATACATACTAAGATAAGATAATTGATGTAGCACGTATCACTTGCTTATTTTAAAAAATAATGAATTATTAATATTAATGTTAAAAGAAAACGGATGGGGGCAATTTTATACTTCCTTCATTCTAATTGTTGTTATCATAATTGAAAACTGAAGGACATGGAATGATGCATGCAATTTTCCAATATGTTTGCCGAGCTATTAAGTTAGACTTGCTATTACCTCACGGATTGACTTGTGATATATCACGTAACCATAATATATAACAAAAAAATGTATCTTAATCGGTAGGGTGTTTTTATAAAATTGATTTTTTATATAAAAATATTCTTTGAAGAAAAGAAAAGTCTTGTCTTTTTATATATATATATATATATTTTTTTTTTTATTTTTTATTTTTTCTGGTGAAGAAGAAAAGAAAACCTTCGTCAATCAAAGCCATGCCCCATGTGAGGTCACCGATCGCACCGCCCATAATTTCAGAGAGCTTGGCCCCTCAAAAATAAATAAAGTGGGTATGGACTCTATGTACTTTCAAGCTTCAACCCCTAGATTCTTGCTCTACAGCCTCAGTGGGGCTCCGTCCCATTTTTAAACCCTCACAGTCAAAATATTCTGGATACCGGTAATTTAGGTCATTTAACCACACAGTAACAAGTCCCAGTCAATTTCTTGAATTTAGATATTCATCTTCAAAATTTTAGATTAAAATTTAAAAATGACATTCATAACAACAACCAAAAAAAAAAAAAGAAAAAATTAAGTCATTTTTATCCTATAACTCATAATCTAACAGACATTTGCTTTTGTGTTATTTCTTAGTCAAGTTATGTGGGCGTTATATTTCTTAATTCCATTCAGATTGGACGTGCAATCAAGTTTTTTTTTTTTTTTTTGTCTGTGTTAATTTTGTTTAGTCCTAAAGTTGGTAGCTTGCATGCATGCCGTCAAGTTAATTGTTTTTTTTTTTTGTAGTCCTGAAAATGTGTTTCTGCGTTAATTCTGCCTGTAAATTTATATTATGACATTAAATTACCATCACGACATATATAATTCTGCCTGTAAATTTATATTATGACATCATATTTATAGTAACAAGACTCATATCGTCTTCTGCCTCCACATTTTTGTTTATCCACCGATTTTGTTAGAAAACCGGTTGAATATTGATTCAACGAGCAAACTCTAACCATCCCCCCCCCCCCAACATCGTAATTTAGTTAGAAATTTAATATATTTTATGATTAATTTTAATTTAAATTATTTTTTATTATTGATTTTTTAATAAATAAAATTTTATATTCAAATATATATTATTTAATTTTAAATTTATTAATATTAAATTAAATATAAAAAATTTACTCGAATTTTATGATATTCAAATTATATTTTTTTATATACAAGAAAATAAATAAAAATGTTCATAAATAACTATTAATTTTAATTTATAAATCAGCAACAAAAATACCAATAATTTGCTTCTTTTTTGTGAAAAAAAAGAAGAAGAGAAACATGCAAACTCATTCATACATAGTGCAGAAAAAAAATATACATGACTACAATAAATCACTATATAACAGACGTCAATTAACAATGTTAGAACCCTAGAGTTGACCACCGGAGTCAGGGGATCCGGCGTCGTTTCAACGTGTGTGTTGTGCACTTGATTTGAGTTTAAATCCTGCAACCACACACATATGACATCCCACTTCTAGGATATAACAAAAATATTAGAGATTTTCGTATAACCCATTTTCGTGTTTGCTTGAACAATTTTTTTAACATAATTTTAATTTTAATTTTTTAAGTCATAGCTCTTATAATCATACTCAAGTGTTTTTTTTTTTATTTAAAAATTTTTATTATTTTTAAATTTTTGTGAGCGTGTGAAACTTTATTGCACTTTAGCTTGGAAAATTAACTTTCATGTGCGACGAATTTAGGTTGAATTTCAAAGTGTGACCCTCCCGAGGACAAAGGTAAAATTATTACACGGGGGCCACGTTAGCTTCTCCTTCACGTTGCACCCGACTTTTACGCAATTGCCAATAATAATCCGCCACCTCGCTCGTCTCGAAATGACAGTTTTGTCCCTACCCAAAATGGCCCGTCATGATGACGTGGCGTGATTTTACGGGAGGTTAATAAAGGAGGAGAACAGCGAGGGCACCAGAGGGGAATATCCAAATACCGCATTCTCAAATTTCAATCTCTTTTTCGTTTTCTGAAATATTGCTATCAAAATTATAAAAAAAATATATAAAAAAATACTGCTCTTTCTTATTGGATAGGTGATTTTTTATAATTTTTTTTTTTTTAAAAAGAAGAAAGAAAGAAAAGGAAGTTGTTTCAATTTTGCGTTTTTTTAAAGGTGATTTTTTGCGTTCTTTTCCACGAGAGAAAGTAGGGAAGAAAGCATAGAAATTGGAGATGGTAATAGCAGAAGAAGAAGACCCCTCCATCTCTCTCTTCTACTCCCCGCCCTCTCTCTCTCTCTCTCTCTAAAGGTCCTTTCTTTCTCTCCCATTAAAGAAGAAATTTAATTTCTTGATGTTGAAGGTGTTTTGTGAAGTGGGTTTTAAGTCCCTTTTCAACAGAGTAGAGTTAGATCTGCGAAACATCTCTCACTCTCTTAGCTGGAGCTAAAAGGAAACTGGTAAGATTCTCCTTGCAACAACCTTAAAAACCATTTGTTTGGTGTTTTTTCATGTACAAAAGCGGTCGGTTACAGGTCCTTCTTTCTGTCTCTGACTGTCTTTCCTCTCGTTTTGTTCCTTTTTTTTGGGGGGGGGGAAGGGTTTGTTTGCTTTCTCTTTTGGGGTTTATATCCTTCAAGATTTTCCCTGAAAGACCAGATCTTTTTACTTGGTTTCTACTCTGTCATTTTCCCTATAATTCTTGCTAAAAGTATTGTAATATACTATCTTGTTTGTGATTCTTGACTATATGTAGGTGTATGCAGGCTGTGTTTGTGCGCTTGAGAGAGAGAGAGAGAGAGAGAGAGAGAGAGAGAGAGAGAGAGAGAGAGAGAGAACGAGAGAGGGGTAGAGAGAGATCTGAATCCATTGACTTCTGTGTTGTTTATTTTTTTTTTTTTTGGGGATTAAGTGAAGAAAGCTAGATATTTGATCCCGTGTTTTCTGTTCCTGAATTTTCGCAGTGGGGAGGGAAAAAATTTTCAGAATTTCCAATCGTTCCTCTATTTTTCAGGAACGAAAATATTTTGAAAAGGATGTAATCTTGGTTAGATGATGATAATGATATATACGCACCTTGGTTCTCGTATTTACGGGACAAGAAAAAAAAATGCTCGTGAAAGTAAGCCATTCTTAGTAAGTTTTTTTTCTTGCACTTCTTCTTAGTCAAATCCTAGAAACGAAGTGAAAACTTGGGCTCAGAATCTAAGCAATGAAATCCCCTCTCCGGGTCTTCCTCCTATTGTTTAGCTGGAGCTTGATATCCTGATTTGTGTCATTTAGCGCTTGTGATATTTCGTGGATCGTTTTATAACATAGTTGTTTAGTTGCTCTCCGACCTCTTACTTTCCGTCAACATTTCCTTATCATCTCTTCCAAGGGCCGCAACATGGCCCTCAATTTTTATGCTGCAGATGCTTTATTTTCTGTGAAAATTTCTTACTAGCTACTATGACGAGTAATTGGGAGATTAATTGGTTTTTGTTTATATGTCTTGGTCTTATTAGTTGATGATTGGATGATGATTTAATTTGTCTGCAAGGTGATACTGATGTTGTTGGTTCTCATTTTCAGTTGTGCGTTGAGCAAATGAAAGTATGCCCTGTGGATTGGAGAGGTTAAACCCCGTATAGTCACTGACACTCCCCACTATTTCTTTTGACAAAAGTAAATTCACTAAATTAGACATGAATCATTTGACAATTGAAACTGAAGATGCTTTTGCAAGCTTGCTTGAGCTTGCAGCTAACAATGATGTAGAAGGCACTAAGCGATCAATTGAGCGTGACCCTTCTTGTGTTGATGAGATTGGATTATGGTATGGTCGTCAGAAGGCCTCCAAGCAAATGGTCAATGAGCAGAGAACACCATTAATGGTTGCTGCTACATATGGTAGTGTTGATGTTGTAAAGCTCATTCTTTCTCTATCAGATGCCGATGTCAATCGTTCCTGTAGCCTTGACAGAAGCACTGCTCTTCACTGTGCTGCATCTGGTGGGTCTGTAAATGTTATTGATGTTGTGAAACTGCTTTTAGCAGCAGGTGCTGATCCCAATTTGGTAGATGCAAGTGGTCATCGCCCAATTGATGTCATTATTGTTCCACCTAAGCTCCAAGATAAGAAATTGATTCTTGAAGGACTGCTTGCAACTGATGGATCTGTCATTGAGCGCAATCTAAGGATTTCCACGGTGAAATCAAATTCAAATTCTCCGCCTCTTTCCCCTACCATGGAAAATGGGTCTCCCTTATTTGCTTCAGATTCTCCCATGAAATCAATGCTTAATGATGTACCTGCTTGCTTGGCGTTGGAGAAGAAAGAATACCCTGTTGACCCATCTCTCCCAGACATTAAGAACAGCATCTTTTCAACTGATGAGTTCCGAATGTATTCTTTCAAGGTGAGACCTTGTTCTCGTGCCTACTCTCACGATTGGACTGAGTGCCCTTTTGTTCATCCAGGGGAAAATGCTCGAAGAAGGGATCCTAGGAAATATCATTACAGTTGTGTTCCATGTCCTGATTTTCGGAAAGGTGCTTGTAGGCGTGGGAATATGTGTGAATATGCTCATGGGGTTTTTGAGTGCTGGCTTCATCCTGCTCAATACCGAACACGGCTTTGCAAGGATGGCACAAATTGTGCAAGAAGAGTTTGCTTTTTTGCTCACACTGTTGAGGAACTTCGTCCATTATATGTATCTACTGGTTCTGCAGTGCCCTCTCCTCGCTCAATTACTTCTAGTGCTGCTGCCATGGATTTTGCTGCGGTCATGAACCTTTTGCCGGGCTCTCCTTCATCTGTCATGTCTCCTTCGCCTTTCACTCCACCCATGTCTCCATCTGCTAGTGCCATGCCACATTCATCTGTTGCTTGGCCCCAACAAAATGTTCCAGCCTTACATCTCCCTGGAAGCAATCTTCAGTCCAGTCGATTGAGGTCTTTGTTTAATGCAAGGGACATCCCGACAGAGGACTACAATTTGCTGCCAGATTTTGATGTCCAGCAACAGCAGCTCTTAAACAAGTTGCCTGGTCTTACTCAACCATCTTTGGGTAATAAAACGCTGAACCATTCTGGCCGATTGAAAACATTGACCCCTTCAAATCTTGATGATCTCTTTTCTTCAGAGAGCTTATCTCCTCGGTATGTTGATCAAGCACTGGCTTCAGCTGTCTTCTCCCCAACTCATAAGTCTGCTGTAATCAATCAATTTCAGCAGCAGCAAAGCATGCTGTCACCGGTTAACACAAGTTTTTCTCCCAAAAGTGTTGACCACCCTTTATTACAAGCCTCATTGGCTTCAGGCAGGATGTCCCCTCGAAATTCGGAGACTATCTCGCCAATGAGCTCTCGAGTGTCGATGTTGGCTCAATGGGAGAAGCAGCATCAACAGCTTCATAGTCTCGGTCCTCAGGAATTTGGATCCAACTCTGCAGCAATTGTTGGCACCCCAATAAACTCTTTGTCAAAATGGGGTTCTTCAAACGGAAAACTGGACTGGACTTTTAGTGCCGAGGAGTTCGGTAAGCTTAACAGATCAAATTCTTTTGAGCATGGTAATGGTGAGGAGCCTGATGTTTCGTGGGTTCAATCTCTGGTTAAAGAATCTACAACTGACACAAAAGAAAAATTGGCTACACAGATATCCGTTGCTGCTAGTGCTTCGAGAGTTTAATTATGACCTCTCAGATTGAATCAGTTGATCATGCAATGGCAGCCTGGATGGAACAATTGCATATTGATCAGCTTGTGGCTCAGCAAAATGGAAATTGATTAAACTGGGCATGGACGTAATGGAAACAGGGAGCGGTTTTTGGTAAATAGTTTTGTGTTTTTGTGGAATTTGTCAGAAGCTGTTGTTTCGAGGTAACCTAAAACAGGAGGGGAAGTGGTGGGGAGAAACAGTTTGAAAGGGTAAAATTCATTTTGATCATTTGTTATTATAGCAGAAATTAGAAAAAGGGTGAGATAACCTCTCAACCTTTCGGCTATAATTGGAAAGTTTAAGCCAAATTAGGTGTATTTTTTTTCACCAATATTTTTAGATTTTAAATTTCAACTATTGGCATTTTTACTTTGTTACCGAGATTTTATGAAGTAACCTGTTAAATTACAATGAAATTAGATTCATGTTCTGGCCCGTGTGCTGTCATCTGCCTGATGTGTTGCCCATGACCTTCCAAAAATCAATACACGTCTCCTTTTTCTACAGAGGGCTATATGAAAAATGCATTCTTTTCTGTCTTCTGGTAATTTGGAGTCAATCATTGCGGATGCCAGTGACTGTGGAACAGCAGGAAGACGAAGAAATAATGAAACACTAGATGATGACGACGATGGTGGTATTAACAGTATAATTGTATTTGGTATTGAATTTCAGCCCTTTATTTTTGGGAACATGTGCAAGTTTTTAGCCCAATCTTTTGTCAGTCACCCATCTCCTTTTGCTGGAGGATGGATATGAACTCGAGATCTGTGCTCCAGATTCGAATCCGGTTAGTGGAATTTGAGTTTGAGAGCTCTATGGAAAATGTGGGTGTGAGAAGGAGATGTGGGGGAAAAGGGCCATTTATTATTGGGTGGTTCTTGGACTTTGCAATGTGGATCAGATGCCAGAAAAGCAATTTTTATTCATGACTAGGAGTTGTGGTGGGTCTTGTTGCACTTTTAGGTGGGAGATGGAACTTTATTGGGGTGGGGCAGAGGCTTGCATGCCATTATTCTTCACTTTGATGCAATCACTCACATCTAATTCTCACGTGAAGAATTGGACTTTATACGGCATTACTTCGAGTAGAGAAATATATTATTGTATGACGTTCTCTAATGAAAGTAAGAAACCAAAGGAAGAAAAAAGAGGTGAAGCAGGTATACTTGCTTATCAATGAACAATGGGTGACCTCTCTCTCTCTCTCTCTCTCTTTCTCTCTCTCTCTCTCTCACACACACTCATAATTGAGTTATTTATTTATTTATATATTTCAAAGCTGAAACGAGATTGATGACATTGCTCTCTCTCATTTTGTTTGGTCTCGTTGATAAAAGAATAGTCATGTTAGACGCTCCATGGCAGAAAGACACTAATGGTGTTCCTGGTAAATCGGTGTTTGTTTAAGCTTTTAAGGGTACTAACTTCTGTTATACTTTAAAAAAAATAAGAGAAATAGTATTCGGTAAACAATTTTAAAAATCATTATCTGTTGACAGTCCCCTCTCAGATGTAACTAATTCAAAAAATAATTAAAGAGTTATTTGTTAGTTATAACGACTGTTGATTAAAAGACTCTTATTATTCTAAACTTTAGAATTTGTCTTTTTTCTCTCCTTTTTATCACAAATAATTATTTTACTATTTAAATAACAATAAATAATATTGATTTAACTAAATATTATAATTTTATTTTATGAGTTGAAAGTTTAAACCTTTTCATGTGATTCTCATCCGTGTCGCTTATAACACGTGTTTAGCGGAAATTAAAAAAAATAAAAAACAACAGTTTCAGTAAAAAGTTGTGGTGAAGGATTCATTTTTCCTTAGACATTTTCACTTTTTTTTTTTTTTTTTTTTTTTGTTCTTTTGTCGCTGAACCAACCACATGGGTGAAAGAGGACGTTAATGTGCCCGTTCTATAAATAACTACTTTTTCAAAGAAGTGGGGTGGGGGGGGGAAATATATATATATATATATATACCATAATATAAAAGGATTGTTGTCTTGAATTGAAATATAGGCAACAAAAATTAAATACCATTCCTTGGGTCTTTGGTTCTTGCTTTGGCATTTGCGGTAAGTTGCTGGAGAATTACTTAAAAATTAAAATGGTTTTAGCAGAAGAATTTTTTTCTTGAATTTGAAAGCTTGAGAAGATAAAAACTTGGGGAGTTGGAGAGTTTTTCGTTGGATAAACAATTTAAATCCTTTTCTTGTTGGGATTAATATGACAATTTGATAACTTCTTTATTTGGGCTCAACTAATTTTCTGGATGCTTTGAAAACGAAAAAAAAAAAAAAAGTAGAATGGCTAGTCCCATGAACTAGTTGGACTAGTAAAAAAGACGATAATAATTTTATTCATAAATATTACAAATAAATGATATAAATAATTGTTTGTAATATTTATTGTACATCGCATACATTTCTATTTTTTTTAAAAAAAAATTATGTATTATATAAATATTTTCCTAACGCGGTTCAACAATCAAAATACTGAATTATATTTTCTATGGAGGCAAGGGTCGTTGTAAGATTGGTTTTGGTGTCAGCCATGAAAAACAATTAAAAGTATAGCTTACCAAATAAATGCCCCTGCATTGGGGATTGGTCGTCTCCATCACAAGGTTAATAATTTCAAGTGGGGGACATTAATAATTAAAAATTTAGATATTTGTTTTAGAAGTATCAAATTATAATTTTTTTTTAATTCATCAACTTATAAGAAGGAGATATGTAGTTTATAAAAATAGAAAAAAAATTATTTTTATTGTGTAATTTATAATTTAATAAATAAAAAATAATAAACAGTGGAATTGTATATACCTTTCGCCCTCCATGACAGTGATGTCTAATTAAATTCAATGTGTACGAAATATAACTATATAAGACACATGAGCTACTGTATCTTCGTCAATCAGAACATTTTTTCCTCAGCTTTGAATTTGAGGAGGTGTGGGGTCTCAAATTTTGAATTTGAGGTGCTTATTCTGGTGTGGAGACCTTGAGACTTACTATATTATAATTTAATTAACTGCATATAATGTTTTTGTAAGATTTATTATATCTGAAATTGGCCCACTAATGAAACTTGCATTTAGAAACAGGTGCCAGACTAGCAGGTATTAGAGATTGATTTCAACTGTAAGGACTTAAACATTACATTTTCCAATTTCATGCAAGAAAAACAACAAGCAGACCACCAGGAGCAGAATGGTTCTTAACAATGAAAAATAGTATTTTTTCGTAACGAGTAATCTCTTTCAAGTCAATTTCAAATTGTTAGTATGATTCTAACCTTACCACCGCAATTTCCAGAAACCACATTTTGTGGTTGTCCTTACCACTGGCTTACCCTGAAAGGGCATGTAATATGACTCCTCACTAACCTGGAAGAAGTTTTCAAAATCTAATACTAAAAATAAGATTCTAGAAGTTAACTCTTATTCCAATAAACTTTCTTCTCAATGCAAGAGAAGAGAGGGAAGTTGAGGAAGACTGCAGCAGAATCCGGTCTTGGTATTGGATTCTGGAGAAGTATTCCTGGTAAGATAGCAGATGCCTTCTTAATGGATGCCTTACAGTACATTTTTCATAATTAAGTGGTAACACAATAGGGCCCCCGAAGAAATACTTTGATCTTTATATCAAGTAATGTGCGCATCTATTTGTGGCATTATGTACATTCCCAAGGTAACAGAAAATGCAGACACAAATAGGTCATCCTAACAATCATCTGCTTTTCTTCTACCCTTGAACAAGGAATTCGATTGGACAACCCTTAAGTGAAATACTTTCCGAAGTACTTCAGATACATCTATAATCTGTAGAGAGAACAATCAGCTTCTGAGAAAGCTCCAAGGTCCGATACCAGTTCCTATCCTGCAGATGTAGACATAACGAGCTTTACCACTAAAAAACAAAGGAAAAGAAAAAGTGGGGAAGTAATTTTCTCTTAAGTACATTGCATGCTATACTAGTAATCCTATCAACCGAGCAAAGGTATGGAAACTTTCAAATCTAAGCTATCACCTCAAAAATCCGGTGAATGCACGCAAGCTCATGAAAATTGTAAGAGCAATCCAGATACCAACAAAACCATGGCTTGAGGATAGTGCGAACAAGGTTATGACACTTATTATTGCGACCAAAACCTGAATGGAGAAGAAAAGAAACACGGCAAAAGTCATTGCAAAATAATAGAATCTCCCTAATTCTTCAGACTTCTAAGATTATCGAGATTCAAGATTGCTCCTTTCAGACAAATCCACGGCCAAGTAGACTTTTCCAATACAATGGTGGGGTTGGCAGGTTGGGATTGGGGATACTTTATAGAAATTGTTAAGCAGGTAACCGGCAAATGATACCATTGAGTACGCAGAATATGCAAAATCAGATGCTCCATAGTTGACTCCATCAAAGACAAAGGCTAAGGCATTGATGGGTTGGGTCACTGCAACAAACTGAACAGAAAAATGGAAATTCTCATGGCATTTTGACTCTAATCCAAGGCATGAAAAAAGAAACTATATGACAGTGCAGTTAGATGCAAGGAAGTGAAGGATACCGGTATGCCAACACTAATTAGGTTCAAAACATTGATGTCTTCGGTAAATAATCTCGAACCGAACTGCAATCCGACTAAAAGAATGATGGAAAGCACCAGCCCTAGAACGAGGCCGAGCTGCAAAAGAACCATAAAGGATTTGCAACATGAAAAGTGAAAAAACAATTTCTTCTTTTTTATGCTTGGAGATTAGCCCACCTGCAGTACGCGAGAGGCTGTGGTTACAGCTTTGTCGTAATCCTTATTTGCAAAAGCGCTTGCCAGAATTGCCTGAAAAAACTGAAACTTGTTACCATATTTAGCTGCATGGAGAGATCAAGAACTGAATCACACTTGGGAGAAAAATAAGGTGAGACAATAGTGGCAAAAATCAGATCAAGCATGGATTGAATGGCCGGTGTGTCTTGCTTCCTTGCTCTAGAGTGCTTCATGATGCACACAACTTTTTTAATTAGTTAAAAGGAGCACTCTTTAACAAGATTTTGGAGGATAAATCTATGATTTGGTTCCAAATATTATTAAGACTTCTGGAAACATTCTGAACTCTGGGCTTGGTTAGGAGGGGCCACGTGAGGCAATGGAACACAGTTAGTACAAGCATAAATTACTTATGTCTGAATCTTAATCGCTATTAATTTAGTTGGGGTTGGCTATGGTTATTGTACTAACTATAACAAATTGCGTATACAGAACCCAAAAGTGAGTTCATAGTTCATGCTTTCTGTCACACATAGTTAGTTGATCTCTGCATTCAATGATGAGTAGTGTCCTTTTGTAATATATAGGCATGCAAGAAAATTGATTATGACTGCAATGGTAGTTGAAGTGAAAAGGCTTCTTACCTGTCCAGCCACTGCCAGACCGTCAGCAAGCAGAGAAGTCGCCAGCCAAATCTGCAAGCAAACTTGAAATGCAGCCATTGATATTGATCCATGCCTTGCAGCCAATGATGCTGCCAATGTTACACAGAATGTGGCAGCTATTACCCTCATCAACAGCAGGGATCCTGAATGCAATGGGAGAAAATAGTCCAGTGTATATCAGTTAAACTAACTCAAACGAGGAAAAGGAAAAGAGAAATTTGACTTGCTCACAGGGTGGTGGAGAAAAAAGAGACATACATCTTATGCCCACACAAACACACTCACATACATACATATACATGTGTGCTAATGTGTGTGTGTGGGTGTGGGTGTGTGTGTGGGTGTGAGAGAGAGAGAGAGAGAGAGAGCATTTACCGTTTTTGAGAAACCGACCTAATTGTAGCTCTCTAATGCTTGGAGGTAATAGATCAACATGTTCAAGTAGTTTCCAAAGTAAAATCAGGCAGATCAAGTACCTAACCAACCGCAAACAAGCTTAGATCATGGAAAATATGTTTCCCTGCTAAATTATGACCAAGAAGCAGAAACCAGAAAAATGGAACACTGCCCATCAGCAAAATGAACTCACTGGGAGATAACATGGGCAATGGCTGCACCACCGACATTCAGACGAAGTACAAATATAAATATTGCATCCAATACAATATTGGCTGCATCTCCGACGACTGCAACAAAATTAGCCAAGAGAGTTAAGATATTCTGGAATGGTTAGCCCTAGATGTGCAGTGCAGAAGCAGGCATAGCCAACTAATGCTTAGTTGAATCCAATTCAAGGCACAATAACTTCACTAAGTGGCTTACTTCTAGCCACTCCTCCCATTCAAAGCTGAAATCATTATTTTCAATTCAAGGCACAACAAAAATTATAAAATTATAAAAACGGTAAGTTACTAGAGGAAAAGACAATGGAACGAAGGTGCTTCTTTCTTCTTATGATCTAACAAATGCAAAGTCCATTTTAAAATGGAGAAGATATGGTAATTTCTTCTCCGATGTATATCTAAATAACTACTGATATTTCATGTTGATCTGTCTACCCAACACACAGTGGTAACAACAATACATGCAGCAGAAACAACACCAAGGGTTTTGTCTTACCGGTAGCAAACAAAGGAGTTGTTGTATCCTTGATGCCTCGGAAAACCCCTTGCATGGCCAAAGAAAGAAGAACGGGTGGAGCACCTAATGACCTCAATATCAAATATCGCTGTGCTGGTATCAGCATGGGAGAATCCTGCATAAAAGCAAGCTTCCTTAGAGGGGGAAAAAATGGTTTCATCGGCAACTTTGCAGTTCGAATGAGACAAAGCTCTGCAGACAAATAGCCTCTTCCTGGAGTGTCAAGCGAAATCGCTGGCTCAAAAATTTACGAGTTGCACTTCCACTATAGCAACAGGCATACTGAACCATATAGAAACCAATGTGATGACAAGCATAAGTCAGCAAGCATAACATATCAGCATCAACCGTGAAAAAAACACTGGATCAAGATTTTCTAAATTACAAAAAAAACAACAATATTCAGTACAAATGCATCCTTAAGTTGTATAGTTATTTTAAGAACATCACAATAATAATGAGGATGGTTACAGAAAATTTCATATCATTATGACTTAAGATGAAGGACACTTACAGAATATACACCCATGTAGTTCAGGACTGATCTAGCAGCAAAAATAAGGGAAAAGGTTTGGATGATGCCAAGTGTAAAACCAACAACCAGTGCCGAAGAAGCAGAAGGAATATGCCTTCTCTCCTGGCCTTTTTTCGTGAAATTACTATCCACACATGATGATTCGCCATTAAACTCTGCTGAAGAGACAAAAAAAACAGAGGAGGCGGAGAGAAAAGAGACCATGTTCATTGAGCACGAGGATTCTGGAAACTATACGAAATCAAACAGGAGCATCATCAAGTATCCTATATCTCAAAAACGATGCTTACTTGTTTACACAATCAGCTTAGCTCTTCAACAAGTCAAGGGGAGAAAAGAAAGCATACCAGCTTTAGGTAAAAGCTCTTCCATTTCCTTGTTGACAGAACCATCTTCAAGTTCCATGCTTTCCTGTTCTGAAGTGCTCAATTTTAGCCTAGTGTCCTCCTCGGCAACAAGAGATGTTGTAACACTGACAAGTGGGAAAATGGCAATCTTTGACACTTGATTGAACACAGCAATAGAAACTCCCACAGCAGCAAGCTCCACCGCACCTATAAATAGATGCAAAAATGTGCGTTAATCAAGATGGAAACGCACATGATTACTGTGCATTACAAACAAAAAAGGTTAACTATTTCACAGACTGTCTTTCAACAAGGATTGAGATTGAAAACACAAACCAATATGGCCGATGAATGCTGTATCGATCAGTGAAGCAACAGGATCTGCAATTAAAGCAAGAGCTGCAGGAAGCGCAATTTCTGCAATTTCCAGCCCCAACTCATCCTTCCTGAAAACATTCCTGACACAAAAATGCATTTTTTTTTTAATTTACAGATTTGACATTATCAAGTCAATAACTTGCTCCAATAATGACTATTGAAAAGAAAAGGTTCCTTGGCATGAATGATTGGAGGGGTTTTTTCTGAACAATACAAGGAGCAGAAAAACAAAAACCAAGGCCCAAATTTGCAACAGAAATGAAGCATACCTGGTATCCTTGAAGAACACAAAGAGAGGCATCTGGGTCATGTATTTCCACAGACAAAGAACACCATCTGTGGCCATTATCACAATTTGCCTTTTCAGATACAACAAATATGAAATCAATTCCCCACTTTCCAGAACCGGGAAATCATCGATGCAAAATCATGGAACCAAAAACAGATTTCCACAACTCTACCATCAAACCGCAATTTCAAAACCACCGAGCCAAGACAACAAAGTCAAGAATTTTTTTCGCCAGCGCACAAAATTCCAATGAACCAGATAACTCTCCTGTGTAAAAAAAATGGCCAACAACGATTGTTGACACGGAAAATTGCAGCAGAAACACCCCCGGAGGTTTCCTTCAAATTCTTCTAACCAAAGAAAAGGAAAATAATAATAAAAAGGAAAACTGGAAGCAAACGAGTGCCTTACGTTTAATATAAATTAAAAGGAATTATGTGTGAGATTCCACTAAACATGCCTTGACTGCCCCCCAACCCCAGATCATGCATGTACATATGTACCTTCCTCAGTCACGGAAAACCCAGAATAAGATTCTAAGAGCTAACATATATATTTATCAATTATAATGTTTGAATAATAATAATAATAATAATAAAGAAGGGTGCTTGAATTGACTTTTCTTTTGTTTCACCTTAGTTTGGCTTCCTCTTTGTTCAGAATCAGAAGCTTCATATCATTGCAAAAATGCTTATATATGATTCCATTAACAGCCTGAACCGGGTTAAATAAGGGAGGCAGAACTCCGGAAAGTTGACAAAATATCCACCCTGTCTTCCAACAAAGTGGGACGCACGGACAATCAAAGGCAGACACTTGCACGATGAAAGTGAAGCGAGGGAAGGGACGAACCGTGCATGGATGGCTGGTGCGTCGGACTCTACCACTGGACGTAGATTGACAGCATTCATAAACACGGTGACCAAAGACCCCGCATAAATATATAGTTCACCCAACAACGTTTGATTGCATGTCGATTGATCGTGCGTTGGTTTGAGGATCCGGACAAAAGTTGATCGTAGAGCGGGATGCGGTCTGTACATGCATGTCCATGAACGCGTGTGACGGACGGATCGGTGCGAGTCTATCTATCTTTTCCCAGAAGAAAAATAAAATAGATTCGAATGTGAACATTAACCGATTTATAATTAGTAATTACAGTTAATTATATATATATATATTAAAAATAATAATAAATATATATAAACTCTTCCGAAAAATTATTGGCTGCTAGAATTACACAATCCTTCGGCGGAAGGATGGTCACCCATGATATCACTTATTATTGTTTTTCTATTCTTCCTTTTATCAAATAAAGATTTTTTTTTTTTTTTGTGTGTATAATTTGTACATGTCTATTTGTTAGTCAAGAAAATAAATATGGTGCTGGCAGATTAAATCAAGGAAAAAATGTGCAGGAATTGTACCCCAAAAAAAAAAAGAAAAAGGAAATAATGATGGCTTCCTTGCCTCTGCCTTTGAAAAGAGTTTGAGACAGTGATTTACTCGTGGCATCCTCGTTGCTGTTTCCTAACAGGGTTTTGTCTGAAAATAGCAAAAAAACCTCTGTGGGGGGTGGCCATGTCTGCTGGAGTTTGTGGGAAGCGCGTGGGGTTTGAGGGAGTAAGAGACCCAGGTGTTCAGCAATCGGTTCCCCCGAATTCGGGTCCGGATCCGAGGGCAACCCCGTTTTGGCCCGCTTACTCCAAATGTTCCCTTCCTCGGATCCTCGGGTGAGTTTTATGATATTATATTTGTTCTTAGAATTCAAATATTTGTGGGGATTCGTCTGTGGGCATGTTTCAAATTTTGATTCTTTTTCCGCTAAATTATTAAAGTTTAGTTTTTTTTTTATTTTTTTAATCCTGCCTGGTAATGTTGTAAGACTTGTGGACTAATTCCTGCTTCCCGTTTTGGTGAATTTTCTGGCCCCTTTTTTTTTTTTTATTGTTTGCCAACCCAATCTGGAAATCCTAGCTGTGGTTATTTTATTTTATTTTATTTTATTTAGTGATGCGAGGGTATGGATTGCTTTTTGTTCCTTTGATGCGAAAAGCGAAGCTAGAAGGAGGTGGATTTCGGTTGTTTTTTTTAAGCTTTTTTTCTGCTTGGAATTGAAAGCCATATGTTGTTGTGAGTAAAGCCCGCCTTTTATGATGTCTAGTTTGATTGATTAGGTTGCTTTTTTTTTTTTTATGGGCGTTGGTGTTATCTTGCTTATTTTCTGGTAATTTTGTGAAAAGAAATCAATCAGAAAGCTCTGGCTCTGCAACTGTTGGAAACTGTGATGCTGTTCCCGCCTTGACTGCAGCTGCATGGAAGTTCTGGCTAATTCTTTCTAGATTGATTTTGCCTAATGCCTTATTGCCTTAGCTTCGAATATGCATCTGATACCGGGTTGAACTCAGTATCAACCTCTGATATTTGCCTCTCTGTATTTCTCCAGGTATTCCGATGTCAGAGAAAAAATCTGGTGATTTTGATAATGCCAAAGTTGGGTCCAAGTGGGTGCATGTGTTTGTGGAGGAGATGATGATAATGCCAAAGTTGGGTCCAAGTGGGTGCATGTGTTTGTGGAGGAGATGATGAAGGCAGTAGATCTTGATGATGCTAGGGGTCCTGCTGCTAGAATATTGGAAGCTTTTGAGCAGAGTATGTGTTCTCACTACAGTGCATCAGAAGAGGTAATATTTACTTCATTTTGATGCCCAATTTCTGTAGCTACCGACTGGCTTATTCACATGATACTCCCCCATTTTGTATTTCCACAAAGCAGCTGGAGTGTGCTTCTCTGAAGGAGCATCTGCAGAGTTTACTAAATAATAACCAAATCTTAAAGAGAGCAGTTGCCATCCAGCATGGATGACTTGGAGTAAGGGGACAAGATAAGAGAAGCATAAAAGTTAGAGCTTGTGCTAAATCAGTACCATGAGAAAATTCGAGGTTTGGAGGTACTCTTCTTTCACCAGCAGGATTCAGCAATCTTTCCTTTTGCGTCTTGAGGTTGATGTATTCTTCAAATGGGCTGTAAAGAGGCACTTATGTCTTTAAAATGTGGCTTGGCATGGCTTTCTGGTGGGTGAGTGTTTTGATGGGGCAATTCTCATACCAAGGGTTGCTTATGTTTTTTAAAGTCAAAAGAATAGGTGGACTAGTTTAATTCAGGCTTATGACTTTTGAATCACTGTATTAGAAGCTTTTTTGTTTTCTTTAGCATCTTCTGATATATTGAGTTGCTTGTCAAGGAGAAAATTAGAACCTTAAGAACCAAGGGTAAGGGAAGGAACAGGGTGTCCCTTTGCCAATCAGGAATACCTTGAAAGGTTTTATCACTGTTGATGTTGATAATTGATATAAATGCTTAGTTTATCATTATATTTGATGTTCTAATCTCTTTTCTGGTGCAGCTGATTAACTACACGCTAAGGCTCCATCTTCAAACGGCACACCAGAGAGACCTTTCATCCAATTATACATTAAGGTTACAGTGACTGACATCTTATAGTCTATGGGCCCAATGTGTGGTTAATATTACCAACCAAGAGGTATAAACCAACATTAAGTGTACACACAGTTGTATTATACTAAAGTGAGGTTATCTGTTACAATTCAATCCAATTAGACTTTGGCAGTTGGTGTGAAATGCAAGCCTTAATCTTCTTGCTTCCTTGCAGTGGGAACCTTGACGGTGGAAAGCACTCTTTACCGAGTATACTTCCACGTCAATATGCATATAATTTCACGAATGTTGCTGCTTGAGCCGTATGATTTATGATGCAAACCCAGGCTTACTGTGCTTGTTAGACACCAGTTGAGTTTTGAGTGGCGGAGATGCAGTGTGTTTTAGGCCTGGAGTTTGTTGGGTTAGCGACTTTATTTTCAGGTGAACTGCAGCCTATTGTTTTTTGGGTCAACTGGAGCTGCAGCGCAGCGGCAGGGGAGATGGGGCGGTGAGGGGCCATGGTGGCAGGCAAACCCGGCCCTCTGAACTGCAGCTTTTTTGAGTTACAAATGGGGTAAAGCTGGCTGTGGGCTGGGACAAGTTTATATGGACCGCCGTGTTGGGAAACTTCCAACATAGCGTCCCACAGCCCATTCGGTAATCCATCTCCAGCAAACGCTGATATTCATATGAACCTCACAGGTTTATATATCCCATGTCCTACGACAAGGAATGTGTGTGATCGATTGAATAACCAATTTTGCTCTATCATTCATTGGGGTTTTCATTTGTTGTCTCAATTATCTCTTAGAAGACTCAACTCAACTCAACTCCTTTTATAGGATGTGTATGGGGTCCAATAACTCCACGAGTACCCCTCTCTAATCGATGGAATATTCAAAAAAATAAAATATAAATTGCGAGCCAAATTGTTTCCTTATATTCTTGATGGAATATTCAAAAAAATATTTATATAATATCATCGGAAGAAGATAATCTCTTGTGACTCAGGAGGCAGGCCAAGCGCTGCACGACTGTCTTCCTTAACTATTAAAACAAAAACAAACAACGCAAAACAAAAGTACTGAACCAAGAGACAACAGAACAGCAGAGTGAAACGGAAAAGTCACTCGAATTTCAATCTCAAGGTAACGTTCTCTCGCTAGTTTTCATCTCTTTTCTGGGTTAGTTCTTGTTTCCTTTTCTCTTTTTTTTTTTTTTTAATTTCTTTTTGGCATTGTGTTTCATTGATTTTTGTCGAATGATAGAGAAACCTAATCTCTTGTTTTTGGCTGAGCTGGCTTTGAATTTAGTACCAACTGGCTCGATCATTTACTATTGGCAATATTGTGCTGAAATTTTCAATGTTGATCAGTTCTAGAATTCCTCCATAAAGTTGGTTTCTTCCCTTTTTTTTGGTTCGTAATGGATTTGCTTGCTGAGCCATTTATTGTTTCCTATCAACAAAGCTGAGTGTTTGTTGTCATTTGTTTATTTGTTTTTTTTTTTTTTGTTCAGTTATTGAAGAAATTGGATTTTAGGACAAAAATGTCCACTCCAACATCTGTATCCCCGTATGGATGGTGAGGTTGGAATTAGAATTTTATTTGTTGATTCTACACTTGGATTGCTTTTACCTATTAGTTTACCAGTAACTGACGATCATACCAGTAACTGCAACTGCTTATTAAACAATCAGCACAAAAGCTAGAGATTTTAGGGCTGAAGAAATGGGGTTTTGAAATTCACCTTGAATGTGCCAAATCATGTGTGTTTTCGTTTTGTTCCATTTTGGAACACTAGTTAGCTTATTTGCTTGATGGTCTTACTAACATGATTCCTTCTTTTTGGTTTTTGATTGTAGACCTGATCATTTGAACTATTGAGCCTTGAGGTTGTTCTGATGGGGAGTCTCCATGAAGAAAAACTCAGATTCTGCATTGACAGAGGAGGCACTTTTACTGATGTCTATGCGGAAATTCCTGGCCAGACTGAAGGCCGCATTTTGAAGCTTTTGTCTGTTGACCCAACAAATTATGATGATGCTCCAGTTGAAGGCATTCGGAGGATTCTTGAAGAATATACAGGAGACAAAATTCCCAGAACCTCTAAAATCCCCACGGATAAGATTGAGTGGATAAGGATGGGCACTACAGTTGCAACCAATGCACTTTTGGAGAGAAAAGGTGAAAGGATTGCTCTTTGTGTGACTCGAGGTTTCAAGGATCTGCTTCAGATTGGTAACCAGGCCCGCCCCAACATCTTTGATCTCACAGTTTCAAAGCCATCAAATCTTTACGAGGAAGTTATAGAGGTTGATGAGAGAGTTGAGCTTGTCCTTGGTAAGGAAGAAGCCACCCAGAACTCAGCAGTATCATTAGTTGAAGGAGTCTCAGGTGAGCTTGTGAGAATTGTGAAGCCACTTGATGAAGAAGCTTTAAAACCTTTGTTGAAAGCTTTATTGGACAATGGCATTAGCTGTTTGGCCGTTTTGTTACTTCATTCGTACACTTTCCCACAGCATGAAATAGCTGTGGAAAAGATAGCTTTGAATTTGGGTTTCAAACATGTTTCCTTGTCTTCGGCTTTGACCCCAATGGTTCGAGCTGTTCCACGGGGTCTAACTGCTAGCGTGGATGCCTATTTGACTCCAGTTATCAAGGAGTACTTGTCAGGATTCATTTCCAAATTTGATGAAGGGCTGAGGCAGGTGAACGTACTATTTATGCAATCAGATGGAGGACTTGCATCAGAAAGCAGATTTTCAGGGCACAAAGCTGTTTTATCAGGCCCTGCAGGTGGAGTTGTTGGTTACTCACAGACTCTTTTTGGGCTTGAAACGGAAAAACCCCTTATTGGATTTGACATGGGTGGTACATCTACAGATGTGAGTCGTTATGCTGGGAGCTATGAACAAGTTCTTGAAACCCAGATTGCCGGTGCCATTATACAGGCTCCTCAACTTGAAATAAGCACTGTTGCTGCTGGTGGTGGATCAAAGTTGAGGTTCCAATTTGGAGCTTTCCGGGTAGGACCAGAATCGGTTGGTGCACACCCAGGTCCTGTTTGTTACCGCAAAGGTGGGGAATTGGCAGTTACTGATGCTAACCTTATTCTGGGTTTTATTATTCCTGACTATTTCCCATCAATCTTTGGGCCTGATGAAAATCAGCCATTGGATATTGAGGCAACTAGAGATGAATTTGAGAAGCTTGCAAAGCAAATAAACTCCTACAGAAAGAGCCAAGATCCATATGCAAAGGACATGACAGTGGAACAAATTGCACTGGGATTTGTGAATGTTTCAAATGAGACAATGTGCCGTCCAATACGGCAATTAACTGAAATGAAGGGTCATGAGACAAGAAACCATGCTCTTGGTTGTTTTGGAGGTGCTGGGCCACAACATGCTTGTGCTATTGCTAGGTCATTGGGTATGAAAGAGGTACTCATCCACAGGTTCTGCGGCATCCTAAGTGCATATGGCATGGGATTGGCAGATGTTGTTGAGGAGGCACAAGAACCATATTCTGCTGTTTATGGCCCTGATTCTGTGTTGGAGGCTTCCCGTAGACAAAACACATTATTGGAGCTTGTAAAGAAGAAGCTACAGAAGCAAGGGTTCAGGGTGGAAAATATTAAGATCGAGACTTACTTAAATCTGAGGTATGAGGGGACAGATACTGCAATAATGGTCAAGAAGCATGCAAATGATAATGGGGGTGGAAGTGACTATGCTGTGGAGTTTGTCAAGCTTTTCAAGCAGGAATATGGATTCAAGCTTCAGAACAGGAATATTCTTATCTGTGATGTAAGAGTTCGCGGTATTGGAGTGACCAACATATTGAAGCCACGAGTCTTGGAGCCCGCCTCTGGCAGCCCAAAAGTAGAAGGCCACTACGAGGTATACTTTGGGAATGGATGGGTTGGAACTCCATCATACAAGCTTGAGAGTTTAGGTTCTGGACAAATCATACCTGGTCCTGCAATCATCATGAATGGGAATAGTACAGTGATTGTGGAACCCAATTGCAAAGCTGTCATGACAAAATATGGAAACATCAAAATTGAAATAGAGTCCGATGTAAGCACAGTTAAAGTGGATGAGAAAGTAGCAGATGTTGTGCAGCTTTCAATTTTCAATCACAGGTTTATGGGAATAGCTGAACAAATGGGACGGACCCTTCAAAGAACTTCCATTTCAACAAATATCAAGGAAAGGTTAGATTTCTCTTGTGCTCTTTTTGGTCCTGATGGGGGATTAGTTGCTAATGCCCCTCATGTACCCGTGCACCTTGGAGCTATGTCCAGTACAGTCCGCTGGCAGCTCAATTACTGGGGTAAAAATTTGCATGAGGGTGATGTTGTGGTCACCAATCATCCTTGTGCTGGAGGCAGCCATCTTCCTGACATAACTGTCATTACACCTGTGTTTGACAAAGGGCAGATGGTGTTTTTAGTTGCAAGCAGAGGGCACCATGCAGAAATAGGAGGGATAACTCCTGGAAGTATGCCACCCTTTTCCAAGTCCATATGGGAAGAAGGAGCAGCAATTAAAGCATTTAAGCTTGTGGATAGGGGGATTTTTTATGAAGAGGGAATTATCAAACTTCTCCTGTTTCCTTGTTCTGATGAGTTAGCTCATAAGATTCCAGGGACCCGCCGCCTTCAAGATAATTTATCAGATCTACATGCGCAAATTGCTGCAAACCAGAGAGGAATAACCCTCATCAAAGAACTTATTGAGCAGTATGGTCCGGAAACTGTTCAGGCTTACATGACATATGTGCAGCTTAATGCGGAAGAAGCAGTGAGAGAAATGCTGAAGTCAGTTGCTGCAAGAGTTTCATCTGAGTCGGTTAAGTTTAGAGAAAATGAATCTGTAACCATTGAAGAGGAGGATTTCATGGATGATGGATCTGTTGTTCATCTGAAGCTTACAATTGATTCTGCTAAAGGGGAAGCATTTTTTGATTTTACCGGGACCAGCCCCGAGGTCTATGGCAACTGGAATGCACCGGAAGCAGTAACGGTTGCTGCAGTCATATATTGCCTTCGCTCATTGGTAGATGTTGATATTCCTCTCAATCAGGGTTGCTTGGCCCCAGTTAAAATCCATATTCCTGAAGGGTCATTCCTTTCACCAAGTGACAAGGCTGCTGTGGTCGGAGGTAATGTCCTCACGTCTCAGAGAATAACTGACGTTGTACTGACTGCATTTGAGGCCAGTGCTTGTTCCCAGGGTTGTATGAATAATCTTACTTTTGGGGATAATACATTTGGATACTACGAAACAATCGGAGGTGGAAGTGGGGCTGGCCCTACCTGGGATGGGACCAGTGGTGTCCAGTGCCATATGACCAATACCCGTATGACTGATCCAGAGATTTTTGAGCAGAGGTATCCTGTTGTTTTACACAAATTTGGAATAAGGGAGAATAGTGGGGGACTCGGACTTCATAAAGGGGGTGACGGGATTGTGAGGGAGATAGAGTTCAGGCGGCCAGTTGTAGTGAGCATTCTTTCGGAGAGGCGTGTTCATCCACCAAGAGGTTTGAAAGGAGGAAAAGATGGTGCTCGTGGCGCCAATTTCGTCATTACGAAAGATAGACGGAAAGTATATCTTGGAGGTAAGAACACAATTGAGGTAGAGGCAGGGGAAATTCTTCAGATTCTAACGCCTGGTGGTGGAGGATGGGGCTCTTGACCGTTCAGGAACATTTGCAATAATAATGACGATGATGTAAGCTACACCATTCCAATGTGCTGATCTAAGTCAGGTCAATTTCCTGTCTGGAAAATTGTGAGTTTCCCTTGTATCCGGTACACTCTTCGTGTGAAAGAATAAAGGATACTCTTTGTTTATTGGGTTTTCCTTCCTTCAGCTGGCTGCCATTTCTGCAATCCAAAAGTGCCTATTCCTTTTAACCTTTGAAGGGAGTCTCCTTCCATTCTCTTCCTTTTTCTCTTGGGATGTCGTCATGATTTTTTTTCCTGTATTTTTAGCAAAAATTTGTGTTATACTATGAAGTGAAAAACATTACATCATCATTTTCACAGAGGGAGCTGCAACTGTCGCATCACCTCGGCTTGATTAAACATGACCAACTATTCTACCATGGACCATTTCTTTGATCAGACTGCAGTGACCCTGACCGATTGACGTTTTGATTTGTTGTGCTTGTTCTATTTATTCATTTTTATATCTGCATTTATATTTTATAAAATTGATTTTTTTAAAAAAATTTTTATGCTGTTAATTTTGAGAAGAGTCAAATTAAAAAATTATCTTATATATAAGGATAGAATGAATAAATAAATACTATAACAAATAACCACCATAAATACGCAGATACAGACACATACGCACAAAATTAAAAAAATAAAAAAAAAAATAATAATAAAAAACAGAACAAAGCATTCCAAAACGAGTCACCGGTCTCAGATCGCATGACAAACATCTCTCTAGTGCAAGAAAGGCGACCAAAATACAAATGCTGCAACTGTTCGTCGTGGTGGCCTTCTCGGCGGTGCCTTTGACGATTTACGTACCGCCAATCCGATCTCTGAACCTGTTCGTGGACACCATCCACAGCCTGCTCCGACAGGCCACCTTGTACACGCTAAGGGCCTACCCTCGGGTCCGCCACGCTTTCTCTCGGTTCCTCTCCAATCTCCTCCGCGTCTCCCCCGCCACGTCCGGGTAAACCATAGTTTCTGCTTCCACTTTGCGGCTTTTCGCACCCAGTTTCGTCCCTTTTATCTTCCAAAACCCATATTTGTTGTTAGCACAATAATTCATGGAAATTACGCCTACTTTTATACTGTTTCTCAAATGGGTTCTTGATCTGGAATCCAAGAAGAGGTTGCTTGGCTTGTCTGTCACAGTCTTGGGCGTTTGGTTTGTCTTCTAATATCCTTTGGACAATAGGCTTTCGCAGGAATTTGCCATTTTGTGGGAAGTGACCTGTGTATATTGATTATACAAAGTGGGGCTTCTTGTTGTGTTTCGTGGGACTGTTGCTCTTATGTTCTTACGATTGTCCTTTTGATGAAGACATACTTGTCTGTGCACAATACCGTTCATTGTTTTTCTCTCTTGTTGATCTAGATGAACATGATCTTCTTTAATTGGCTTTGACCGGATGCCAATCTGACAAGTTTTAGAGACAGATTAATCAAGTCCTTGCGTAATTTTCTTCCTCAATTTCTTTTTTTTGTTTTCTTTACCGTGAGGGGTTGCAATATTGTGTAGCAGGTGTTTCTCTTTTTTTCTCTTTTGTTCCAATGGTTTCTGGGAAACATCATTTGACATTCAAAGTCAAAGTTGTTTCTTTGTAATTTTAAGAACCAGTTGACAGGTAGCTTAACATTCCTTACCTTTTCACTTGTTGGGGTTAAGACATAAAAGAAAAATTTTCTTGTAAATCTTTTAGCCTTGGGGGTAGTTGACTGACTCTAACCAGGCTGAATTGTGTCAGTTTAGTACATTTTTAGAAAAATAAAAAATAAAAAAGTAAATCTAGCCAAGTTGGAAATAGCGTATATATGTTGTGTGAATGAGATGTAGTTCTAACTTCATGTCTTATCCAAAACCAAAACAAATGTATAGTACTTTACATATGTCAATAGCAAAAAGTTAAAAATTATCTCTTTGTTTCAACAATTGTCTTGCCTTCTTTTTGTTTATTCTATCATCTGTTAGGTTGAATTATAGTGGGAAATTGGGCTCCATAATTGATGAATATTGCGAGCAGAAAATCTTGAAGAGTTTATGCACACACGCATTCTGTCTTCATCCACACCGCATTGACTGCAATTTTAATTCAAAGGACGGTGCACATCTATGTTCATGCACAAAATACCAAATGAATGTATTGCTAATTGTCAAATTTTACTTTAGCTGATATGGGCCTTTTGTGGTTTCTTATTCGTGATCGGTTAGGTGTTTACTTTTCGTTTCCTTTATGCTCACGGTCTCATTTATGCTAACCGAACCTTGCTTTTCAAGGCTTTTGCTAACTGACCAACTAGAGCGGTTAAGTAACTTTAAACGATGTGGGAAGATGAGATGAGGGGTTATTTGTAAGAGAGAGAGAGAGAGAGAGACCCTCGTAAAAAAAAAAAAAGTTCAGAAAGACATCAAATTTATATTTAAAATGGATATTATTATGGATAATTATTAATTATAATTAATATATTTTTTCGTACACAGAATGAAGATAGGGGTATGATTTTAGCAAACTTGTGTTTGATATACGTCAGGAAACTGCATTTACTTGGAGTTGCTTGAACTTTGAAGTTTATTAGTGTTGCGATAATTGTCATTCCATTAACCAAAACTGCATCGAACAGCTGTCTTTTGCTGAATGATCGGTGGGAAAGTCAAATAATCGAGTCTTGCAAACCATATTACATAGGAATATTCTTGCAAGGAAAATTTTATTACGCAATTGCAAATCCACCAACTGTCGACTTAAAAGGGTTAAAATTATGATAAAATCAAATACGAAATGCTAAATAGACTGATGTTATGAAACTTCTGAACTGGTTCGATTAAAAGGGTTATAAGAATATTGTTGGTATTTAAATTTGTTTCAAATATTTTATTTAAAGTAATTTCAAGTAGAAAATGGACTAATTGCCTTTCTTATCTTATGCGCTACTGATGTATTATTTTGTTAAACAGGCCAAAAACTCACGGTTCAGTGAACTTGTTTGCAGCATATTAAGCATAGAAATGCTCTTTTAGGAATATTTTATTTTATTTTATTATTTATTTTTTAAGTTACTTTTATTTTATGTTCTTACGTATGTCCGGATTGTTATGTGCATCAACGAATCCACATTCGCCGCTAACAATTACACTCCTCTTGGATTTAAAATTTGCAAGGTAAGAATTTTGGGTGAAATAAAATAAGCATATAATAATAACAATAATAAAGGGACGAACAAAAAATTATTTTTTTTTCATAATTTATTTTTAATAAGATAGAGAATAAGAGGGCAAGAAAATGAATAGTTTGGTTGGATATTAGAAAAAAAATTATAAAAAATATTTTTTTTGAAGAAAAAAAAAACAAAAATCAATCTAACCACATTCTCAGGGCTCAATTAAAAAAGAATAGTAAAAAACACAGTGTTGTTGAGGTTCAAACATGCCTGGCAAACAATGTTGACCCAGAAAAAAGATTAAGAAAAAACAAAAAAGGTAATTAAATAGACTTCGGTTCCGAAAATTCAATTTCCAAAATTTCAGATCAGCCTCGTCTCTTGTCTCAGCCTGCCTGCCACGTGTAAGCTCTTGTTCGTCGAACAGGAAAACAGACAAAAGCAAAAACCAAACACTGTACGTCGGTCTGAACCCAAAATTTCCCGATCATCTGCCGTTTGGTTCCCAAGAAAATTGACGCGGCGGAAAATTGGCGGCTTCCATGGCTGACGACGACACTTCTGAAGCTGATTTGGGCATTGCGTGGCTTTGGGTCATTGAGTACTTATCAAGCTTCCAGCAATCCGACCCTTCACTTTTACAAGGTACGACTCTTTTTTTTTTTTTTTTTGTGAATTTAAAAGTTATGTGCTTTTCATTTCCTTGGCTTTGCATTGCAGTGAGGCTTTTTTTTTTTTTGAAAGAAAAGAGGAAATTATTATTGTAATTTATGACGATTGTCTTTCAGATTTGATTGAGGCTGCTCCGGAATTACCTGATGATTTGGGAAAGAATACGAGGGAAATGGCTGCTTTGAGACGCTTGGAGGATTTGCTTGGCGAGGTTTCTCATTCTTCTTCATCAGAACAAAGATATGCATTTGACTTGTCCCGGAGCTGCCAAGATGTTCTTCAATCTTTACTGCAAAAGGCAATCTTTTTTGAAAATTTTCACGTGGGAATGTACTATTGAATGAATTTGCATGCTGTTTGTAGCATCAAGACTGACGTGGAATTCTCGTTTGCAAGATGTCGGGGTTGAATTCGGCAATGGCTGGAGCAGAGCTGTCTAGATGGGATATTCAATCTTTCGTTATGCATAAAAGAGCTTCCGTGCCTAAATGTGCTTTAGAACAGGTGATTTTGGGAGTTTCTATAAAAATTTATTGTTCTTGTCATACGGAAGACATTAAACGCATATCAATGTTTGCTTTTGCTTATTAAAAAATATCTGATGATTTACGAAAAGATAAACGGAGATGCTTGTTAAGTATTCTCGCTCGTGGTTGGTTCCTTTGTTGTTAAAAAATAACAGCTACAAGGTGCAATTGTTGGAGGGTCACATCCATGTGCTGCTTTGCTGAAGGAATCTGGTGGACTGGTGCAAACAATTGATGGAGGTGATAATATTTCTGTGGATAATGGTGGTGACAATGGTAGAACGTGGGGAATTCATGGGAATGACCTCTGTACCCAGGACATGGCACCAGAAGATACCTCTGCTTCTCTGCTGCTTGAAAAGGAGAGTGGAACCATGGAAGATGATTTGCACAGCAGAAATTTGTTACCCTCAAAGAGAGATCGAACAAATTTAGATAAAGAAGCTGTGGTTGGAGGCCATCAAGAAAAGCTACCCCATATGGGTGATGCTGATGATCATTTAAATGTTAAGAAGTTGAAACAAGGTGCCACTTGTACGGATCAGTCTATGGGACAGGTTCCCATACATGGTGAGGATTTGTTGGGAGGTTCTTCTGAAAGGACAGTTAAAGTCATAGAGAATGATGGTGGCGATATGGAAAAGGAATCTCAGGTGACAGGATTTGAGGACACTGTACCTTTGAAGAATGGTTGTGATGAACATGTCACGGTGAGGATTCTGCAGAGTCATGATGCTGATGTTGATGAGGGATTTGAGTGTGAGCAAAAAGCTACAGTTAATTCCAGTGAAATTCCACAAGACACTTCTGGAGATGTGCCTGCTTACTGTATCATGGTGAACGAAGATGATGATGTTGCATATATGACATCAAACAGTACCCTCTTTGTCAGAAGCCAGTTAAAAGGCTCTGTTGATGAAGCTGAAGATGTTGATGATTGTGGTATTCAGTTAAGCTCTCCTAATGCTTTGGCCTCAAATAATTCTTGTAGGAAGACTGGCTTTGGACTGGAGGGTGGAGTGGCACATATTTTTGAAGAAGACACATCAAGTGATAGTGATGAGAATCATCATGAGAGGGCTGATGTTGCTAGGAAGAAGATTCGTTTCTTGAACTCTCAATGTATGTTAAGTCATGATTTTGTGGAAACAGCTGACTGGACTGTGCAGAGTATGTGTGTGAAATGTAGCAAACCTGGTCAGTTGTTAGTTTGTAGTGCTTCTGGTTGCCCGTTGGCAGTTCATGCAAACTGTTTGAGTTCTCCAGTGAAGTTTGATGACAGAGGAAACTTTTACTGCCCTTTCTGTGCTTATTCTCGGGCTATTTCTGAATATCTTGAATCTAAGGAAAAAGTCTCACTAGCCAAGAAGGAACTAATTGCATTTGTTCGCTCCAGTTCAGATCATCCACTGAAGAGGCCAACAGGGACATTGCAACCTATAGAGCATGGCAATCCAGACCAAAAGGGTGATGAGTATCATCTGCACAAATGCCATAAACTTGTTGACAGAGGAATTGACAGGGAAGCTTCAGAGCAACAAACCAGTGATTCACCAAAGGATACTGTTTGTATCACTAATCTTTATGGAGACGTTATGTCTGATGACAATCAGTTGCGAACAAAAGAACATGATGGCTCAGGACAGAACAGAGATGAGAATGATCTTCATCAAACTCATGACAATGTTGATGGAAGAATTGAGAGGGAAACTTCAGAGCACCAAATCATTGATTCTTCAAAGGAGCCTGTTTGTAGCATTAATGATATGGACAATATGTCTGACAATGAAGATGAAAAATCAATAATTTCCAACTATTCCATGAGATTGCGCAGGGGAGACAGGCAATAGTAAGTATCCACTCGTTCAAAAGTCCTTTCTGGATTATTTCTATGTTTTTTCATGCATTATGTATCATTTTAGGATTAGGATAGCTCTGGCTGTAGGGTTCACAACCTTTTTGGCATTGATCTGGTATGATGGCGAGTTTCGTGTTTTTGTTCTGTGTTTTTCTGTTTCTTGTTTTTGTTTCAAAATTTCAAACTCTGTTTGAGATTATCAAGAATCAGTGGCTTAAGCAGCTTTCATTCCTAGAAATTGTGCTCATTTTTAAGAATGTCAAACTGCATTGTTTTATTTTCTTCAATACCAATCTTCATCCTGATCAAACAAATTTTAGAAAACGGTAGGAGTTTAGTCTGCTTTAAAAACCCACATGGGCTTGTCATGTCTTTGAAAATGGAAATTGATATCTGGTTGGCTTAATGCACTTTTCACTCTCTTTTCTGAAGGGGGAAATTAATAATCAAATATAATAACAACTCTGGCTTTCAATTTGAATCCTAAGGAATAATGACATGTGCATTCCTAATTTGTAGCACGTACCCAGCAATTCCGCTGTTGAGGAGAAAGAAAGTTCCATGGACAGCCAAGGAAGAAGAGATGCTTAAGGTACTCTCTTTTTGCATATATCGCTGCATTGATGCTGCTTCATTACCACTGACAGTTGTGCCGAAACTTCACTTATTGTGTCACACATGTATATTTTGTCTCATCATTCTCCAAAAATTAGGCGGTTATATTTGGGCATTTGGTTTCTCTTTTTCCCTTTTCCTATTTTTAATGGAAGTGTGGAGATGTGAGAAAAGGCTTATCAAGTTCACTGGTTGGAAGGAGGACGTGGCCCAAGTTGGGAAGAAGTTAAGGTGTGGGAATCCATTATGGTTTTGCCATGCCTCACATAAGCTTATGAGGGCGCTGGTGCAAATGAATAAGTGCATTTAAGAAGTGAGAGCGCAGAAAGAACGGCACGTACCGAATACCAGCAGATGTGTTGGAAAAGGATTTACTATCACAACAGTGTTAGAATGTCCATTGTTAGAAAAATGTTGGTGAAAGGACTTCTTTATCAGGAAATTAAATATTGTGCAAGGAACTGCAGAGGCTTGGTTTAGTTGGATTTAGTTTAGGTATGCTGTATGTGTGATTTATGTTTTTCTCTGCTTTTGTTATTGATATGGATCTTAAGTGTCGCTTGATGCAGGAGGGAGTGCAAAAATTTTCAACTGATAGCAGCAAAAGTATCCCTTGGAAGAAAATTTTGGAGTATGGTGACTTTGTATTTACCAAAGGTCGTCGTACAACAGTGGACCTTAAAGATAAATGGAGGAATATGTGCCGAGGGAGCCCTATATCCAAATAGAGATTTGTGAGCTTGGTCAGTATGCTTGTATAGATATCTCATTTTGGCCCGCTCTAATTCAAGGCCTCCATCAATCATTGGGTATGCTTAACTCTTTCTATTATTGGTGATGGGATAGCCTTTTGCACGGTAATATACAAATTCCAAGCCAAGCTGTGATGGAAGTTGCAAAATATCCGTTCTAGTCTAGTCTTAACTGAGATAAAATAATATCTTCATGTTTTGGATATTATAAACCTAAAATTGTAATTTTCTACTGTTAACTTATACTCAGAAAAACTTCAGTAACAGTTAATTTTACTCTAGAGTGATGCCTGGACTGATTTATGGAAAAATATGATCTATATATTGTGTCTCAAAGAAAAAAAGAAAAAAAAAGAGCTATATTTTGTGGCAGCATTTTCTATTACATATAAAAAATTATCTTACAAAAGCATAACATGGACATAATTTCTCTCATGTGCCCCTGGTACTTATTAATAGTTGCATGATCATGAATCTTGAATAAGATTTACCGAAAAAATGAATGGCAATATCATTTGAGTTTCGGCATAAACTTGCTCATCAAGCTAATTCATGCGCTTTACTTTCAATTAAGATGTGGCATTCCTGTTGCAATGTGCAGGCTTCATTATATGTCTCACAGGCAAGCACGGAGAACAGGGATGCATACTTGGAGCACTGTATGTGTGTGTGAGAGTGAGTGAGTGAGAGAGAGAGAGAGAGAGAGAGGATGGCATGGGATAAAGGTGAATTGGGTCTCGGGAATCAAGTTGAGAGTGGCAGGACAACATGTGAAAAAAGGCTCGTGAAAATGAAAATTATTGTGAGGTGGCTGTTTTCTCTTCCAGTAGAATTTCAACTCATTGTAGATCGAAGTTGTATGGAATCCTAGGGAAGGAAACCAGTCTCTCATCTGTATTGAAAGCTTTCATTTCCTCACAATATGCAGGCAAGCTAGGCAGCAGCTGTAGCTGAGCCGCCTGTGATCAAGAATTTCAGAGCTATCTTTCCACGCTTTTACCCTATTCGCTGCCGAGCGCAAGCAGTAATTACTTTAAACCAACATGGCAATAGAACAAGACTGAAGCTTAATTAATTTAATTTTGTGACAGGAGTATGGAGAATTTATAGCTTCATTAATTTTGGGAACATACAAATTGTCCTATAAACAAGCACTAGATAATGATGTTGAGGCTTAAAATTTGCAAGGGTAGCCTCTTAAATCTATTGGCAGCGAATTGGATTTGGGACCTACGCCCAAGTCCTAACCCGCACACTCAACAGACTGTGTCTCCACCCATTCCTCAGGCGCTTACTCTTTGACACAAAAGGCAATCAAACAGCCTGCCTGCTTAGCTTTGCATGTACATCCTATCCATCCGAGGTGGTAGTCTCGAGCGAGCAAAATTGCTTAGAGATAGACATGTTTACAATTGACCCCTCCTGAAATTCCACGGAATGTGAGTCTTCTAAGACACCCTTTTATGTTTTATGACTGAGTCAGTTACAAAAATGATTAATCCTCATTTTCCCTTTAAAGAGAAAAAGGAATTTTTGAGAATTTGAAAGTATCTAGTAACGGTCACATGGGCATGAGCACTTTGCCCAAACGTGACAACATTTAAATCAAAGCTTTAGCTGCACTCACAATCCCTACAAATCCCGCGCCCTCCCAACCCCCTTGCATCGAGACACTCCCAACTCTCCCACTCAAGCCCTCTCCTCATTCACTCAGCTTACCATCTGACCAACCCACCAATATAACACTTAATGGAAAATTGCAGAAAATCCCCTCTGAAGCCATGGAAGAAAGGCCCAACAAGAGGCAAAGGCGGCCCTCAGAATGCCACTTGTGAGTACCGAGGGGTTCGCCAGAGAACTTGGGGCAAATGGGTGGCAGAAATCAGGGAACCCAAGAAGAGGACGCGACTCTGGTTAGGTTCCTTTGCCACTGCTGAAGAAGCTGCCTTGGCCTATGATGAGGCTGCCAGGAGATTGTATGGCCCAGATGCTTATCTCAATCTGCCTCACCTTCAACCTATGACCACCAATACACCTCTGCACAAATCACACAAGTTCAAGTGGGTTCCATCCAATAGTTTCATTTCCATGTTTCCTTCCTGTGGGTTGCTCAATCTTCATGCACAACCTAGCGTTCATGTCATTCACCAGAGGCTTCAAGAACTCAAGAAAAATGGGGTTCTTGCCCAATCCTCTGCAAATAATGCTTCCGCATCATCTTCCTCTCATTCCAAAACTGAAGTTAATACCATATATGAAATATCACACGTAGGAGATCCTCCGGTTATGGAGAAAGACGTTGAAAACTTGTCAGAGAAAACGTTGTCTGACGTTGAAAACTTGTCAGAGAGAACGGTGCAGACAGAGAAACCACAGATTGATCTAAACGAGTTCCTTCAGCAGCTCGGCATCCTGAAAGAAGATCAGAGGCAGCCAGAGGAAGCAAATGATGGCACAGCAACTCTCGCCGTGCCAGAACCTTTACTAGAAGATCAGGGTGAACTTGCGGCCCTGGCTGAGCAGAATTTCAATTGGGATTCGCTGATTGAGATGCATGAGATTACAGATAGTCAAGTAGCAGAGGCAGGTAGCTACCAGGCTTATAATGATGTCCAAGAAGAGCTCGCTTTCCCAACTTCTATTTGGAACTTCTAGGAGAATGCTCCAGTAGTAGCAGCAAACTTTACAGTGAACTAGCTTGGTCGGTCGTGGGCACCTAGACTTTTGTTTGTTCTAGATCTACAGCAACTTTCGTACCGTACTACTGTAGCCATTTTACTCCCTTACCATCATAAAGTCACAATTTTAAGATTTTGACTTCGACCACATGCAACAGGGAGAGAGGGAGAGGCTGTAGCAAAAGCTATCGGATTGATTGCATAACATTTCGATGACAGTATCCCGTGAAGACGAAAAGAAAATATAAATTGTCTTTGACATGCAACCCACCCAAATTAAAAAATCTACCAACGATGATCCCTGTAATCCTCCTTTTTCATCTGTTGGACGCACCGTCCCTTCTCATTTCATTCTTCTTCTCTTGCTCCAATGATGCGTTCGAACCCATCTCTATGACCAGAATCAAGAACCACAGTCACCTTCATTACGATTCCGGAGTTTGAAAGTCATTTCGTTTATCCTCAAGCCAATCACCATCACTTCTAATGCAAAAAATGATTTGAAGGACTAACACCTCTGGATATGCCATCCTTTTATTATTTATTTATTTATCAGTTTTTATACGTTGGAAAAAGACAGTTTTCTTAATGTTCAAACCAACAGCCACTCTGTTCAAATTGAGGAGAGAATTTTGATTCCATGTGTTATACATTTAAACTGAAATAAATAAATAAATAAACAAAAGACTAAGACTGGAAGGAATATAACTAAGAAAAAACAAATACAATAAAAAGAACCATAAAAGCTCGTGCAACTTATAAAAAAAGCCCTCATGCAAACTGCAGAACTCAGAATACCCTTCCAGCGGTTAATAATTCCGATATAACATAGAACTACCACTGATGCAGAGGCAATGATAAAATATCAATTTCTAATTCGGTTAGCAATATAGTGCAAACAGATGTATTATTAAAAATCAACTCGCCCTGGACCTTGGAGTAACCAATCCATCGAGCGGCAGTGACGCCGAATGCAACAGAACTTTTCTAATTCAAAAACAGCAGGCCCTGTAATACCAGTAGATAGTCTAATAGTTGTGCTAAATAAGAGATAAAAAGTCAAGAGTAAACTAGTTAACAAGTTTGTGCTCTGTTCCAACAAAAATTGCCCCAGTTTTCCAGCACAATGAGCTTCATCTCATCACCAGGAGCATGAAAAATCGCTAATTAAATAATCTTCAAACTACTTGAATATGAGAGCATCACGTCCAGGGCCAACACCAATATAATGGATAGGTACACCGACAAGTTCCTCTATCCTCTCCACATATTGTTGTGCAGCTTTTGGAAGGTCCGAGTAGTTTCTAACAGATGAGATATCGCTCTTCCATCCCGGTAACACTTCATATTCCACCTAAATCAAGTGAAACCCAATATATTAGCAGTTTAAACAAATATTCCGACTAAGTTTTCGATTTTTTCTTTTGCAAACAAGAGATAGAGATTAATTATGGTGGCAAAGAATCTGCGGAAACACATCACCAAGATAAGACAGTAACTCAAAACTAATAGACAGATAAATAAATACAGTAAAGAGAATTAAGAAACTTCATCAGGAATCCAAGGGACGTTATGGACTTACACTAGTGAATGTGTATCGTTTGAATGTAGCCCCAAAAATTAAGCTTAAGTCTTTATCTTGATAATAAACTTGAACTTCAATTTTAATTTGGTAGTCCATTATATCCAATTTATCAATAACATGAATATTAGTTAGAGTTGGGATATACAAACTTGCCTTCAATTGTTCAAGAAGACGAAGATCAGCAGGGAATGATTTAATTGGTGTACCATCAACATTTTTATAAGAAACGCCCAACCGAATTTCAGGTAGCTCAGACAACACATCAAGTTTGGTGAGATTCAAAGAAGATAAACCATTAATCTGACAGCAATATTTTAGTGCAACTATATCAAGCCATCCACATCGACGAGGACGGCCAGTAGTCGTCCCAAACTCCTGACCTGCAAGCCTAAGGAGGTCACCCCCTTGACCCAAAATCTCTGTAGGGAAAGGGCCAGAACCAACCCTTGTAGTGTATGCTTTCACCTGCAAGTCATGATACACGAGGAAGCAGTCATGCGAAGGCTAAACAGGAGCTAGAACAGGACACAAGTGCATAAAATTTAAGCAAATAGAGTATGAAGGTATATTTGTTAGAAGCATATTTTGTTAATAAAATATCAGAGTCTGAAATGATAATATACCATTGGATGCAAAATTATGGCCGGCATTACTATTGCTCACAAGAAGCCAAGAAGGAAAGTTAAACAAATGAAAAAAAGAAAAATTGAAATCAACAGTACACTCACCACTCCAATGAGGTCACCAATGACTCTAGGAGCAATGCCAAGACCAGTGCAGATACCACCTGCAGACGGGCTAGAGGAAGTAACAAAAGGGTAAGTTCCAAAGTCAATATCCAACATGGTTGCTTGACCACCCTCAACCAAAATCCTCTTCTTCTGTCCGATTGATTCATTAATGACATGAATGGTATCTGCAATATAAGGCTCCAGCCTCTCAGCAAATCTCTTGTATCTCTCGACTTCATCCCTAAGCATATCAGGACCATAATTAAAACCCTTGAATCTGGAAGCCACATCTGACACTAAAAGATCCAGCTTTTGAGGGAGAGTATCTATATGCCTCAAATCACCAACTCTAATCCCATTCCGAATCACCTTGCTGGAATAACAAGGACCAATCCCTCTCCTAGTAGTCCCAATAAACGACTTGGCAAGCTCGGCTTCCCTAAGACCATCCACTTCTTGGTGGAAATCAAACAAGAGGTGTGCACGATCAGAGACCAGAATCCTGCCCTTGCAGGAGACCCCATTGGATTCAAGCCCATCAATTTCCTTGAAGAGTCCAGGCAGATGAACCACCACACCATTTCCGATTACACAGACGGTGTCCTCGTTGAGAATCCCTGAAGGGACGAGGTGGAGGGCGAATTTTTTGCCCTCCGAATTGTAGATGGTATGTCCAGCATTAGCCCCACCCTATCACTCATTCCCCAATCAAACATTCAAAAAAAATCAAATTCAATTCATTGAACTCGCTACGAACTTCATTTCACACACACACACGCACACACAAACAAACACTTCAACGACAACAAAAGCAAAAACAACGACAACGGCAACAACAACAACGACAACACGAGAGAGCGAAGAGGATGATGCCTCCGCGGGCTTGTCTTAGTAGCAACCTCGGGATTTGTCCGAAAGGGATTGCTCGTCATAAAACAAAAGAAGAGGCAAGAGAGTACCTGACAGCGGGCGACGATGTCGAAATGGTTAGCGAGGATGTCGACGAGCTTTCCTTTGCCTTCGTCGCCCCACTGGGAGCCCAGGACGCCGGAAACTTGACTGAGGGAGCCGATTCGGATGACCGAGTCGGCAGAGGCCGACTGGGCGACGGTCGGGGAGAGGGATTTAGCAGAGCAGACGACGACGTTCTTCCGAGAAGGGACAGCGGCGGCGGGGGAGGGCGGCGTCCGGCGGGACCAAGTCGGGGAAGCGATGGGGTTGGACTCGAGGCTGACCGCGGACGACAAGTTCATCATCATAGCTTAGCCTACCACCAACACAATCAGCCCCCCGCGCTTACCTCAACAGCACCTGTCTCGATTAGTGACGGAGACAGTCCACTTTGTTTAGTATTACCAAACTACTTCATGTCCGTTCTCACAACAGTATTTAAATAAATAAATAAATAAATACCGTATTTTATTTCATAAAAAAAATTAAATAAAAATCATTATTAAATAATTTTTTAAATTTTAATTTACAAATATAATAATCTAAAATATACATTTTTCAATTGTTCGATTAAAAATAAAATTTTATCAATCACGTTTATTTGTAATAAGTACACAAATTCAAACTCAAATTAATTTTAGGTTGGATTTGCGCACTTATTAAGGCAGTAAGTACAGCAAAATCCCAAAACTGCAAATACTTACTCTATTGGCACTTCTAATCCAAAAAGAGAAAATAAGTCAGTCAGTCGGGGCCGGCCAGGGGCTTCCTTCCCACGCTCTTTCGGCTCGAGCTGAAGCTATATCCAAAAGAAGCCCCAGTAGCGCTACAGGTGGACCCAACCCTTTCGAGAAATTTTGTTAGATTTAAATGATTATTGTCTTTTCTTGTGTTTAAATATATATATATATATATTTAAAATTTATTTAATATATTAATTTTATTAATTAAATTCAAATCATATTAAATTTTTTTTATTAACTATTATAACACTTTTTGTCTAATTCCACGAAATGAACACTATGGTCGGTTTTGAAACCCACATTAGCCATAACGCGTTTTTTATAGTTATAATTTCAAATAAACAAGTAAAAGAGAAAAATTGTAAATAAATATATTACTATATTAATATATTTAATAAATAAATTAAATAAAAATAAATAAATTACAAGATAAAAATTTAAAAAATAAATTGTATTTATACACATGATAACATTTAAAAAAAATTGATAAAAAAGAGACTTTTTTTAATTTTTTATAAACATTGTAGACATTCTAAACAAAAAAAAGTAAATTATTTGTGTAATTTTTTAATACTTGCCACAAATTTAATTTTTTTTAATTATATATCTCGAATTTTTTTTAAAATATAAATTTATGAAAATATTGTATTATTAAATTTTAAATTTATTTATTATTGTAATTAAATAAATAAAAATTTGTTAAGTAGTATTGTTGTTCAGATGAATATTTTTTTAATAAAAAAAATTAAATCATTTTAACGAGTAACGTTGAATTTGATATCATATAAGTGATGATTAATATTTATAAGAAAGTGTACATTTTTTTTTATTCTTTTTGTATTTCATAAAAAAAAAAAAAAAGATCCGGCGGAATTCCGCGTAACTATATATTAATTAAAATATATCTTTATATATGCAAATAGATGCGTCTCTGCGTCTGCCTCTGCCCGAAGCACTCCTCCGTCGGCATCATAATTGTGTGCTTCTTCATTTATATCTTCTCTTCTGTTCTATTCATGTCTATCGAGTCTAACTCTCTCTCTCTCTCTCTATCTCTCTCTGTGTTTGTTGCACCGATTGCTCTTTGTTGTTGAAGAAGAAGCAGGAGGAGGAGGAGGAGGAGGAGGAGGTGGTGGTGGAGGAGGTGGCGGTGGTTAGAGGGGCTGTGGTGGATTAGAATTTGGTGTGGAGAGATGGGGATAGTAGTAGCTGCTATTATCGTTCCGTTCGCTCTTCTCTTCTTCGCTTCTGGCTTGGTTGTTAATCTCATTCAGGTCCTCTCCCACCCACCCTCTCCCCAAAAAGAAGAAGTTTTTAATTTTTGTCTCTCTGTTTCTTTAACAATTGTGTTTTTTTGTTTTTGTTTTTGTTTTTCATTCAATTCCCTTGTTGTTCCGAGATCCAACTTTAATTCGGCTTTTTTTCAGTTCAATATGGACTAGAAATGGTTTTTAAAAAAAAAAAAAAATTTTTAATTTTAAAAAATGGGTTTTGTTTAAGTTTGCAGGCAGTTTGCTTCGTCCTCATCTGGCCGCTGTCAAAGAGCTTGTACAGAACGATCAACAGATCAGTCGCCCAATTGCTTTGGCTCGAACTCGTATGGCTCGTCGATTGGTGGGCTGGTGTTAAGGTCACAACGACGCTCAGCTCTTTTATTCTATTCGATTTCCTCGACTAGCTCTATTTCCTGTTTCATGTTGCCTTTTAAGGAAATTTGATGTATGGTTAATTGGTGGAATTTGTTGGTGATGAGACTACTTTCAGCTCTTATTTAGTTATCGGACAGTCATTCCTGTTGTTTGCTTGTCATTGACAAAATCTTTGAAAATTGTGGTTTATTGGTCTTTCTGTCTCGGGAAGATGAAAATTGAAGAAAGTCATTGGAGTAAAGTTAAATCCGTTGGCATTATCATGTTTTGATCATCTGTTGGCACTCCTGTGAATGTGTGGCTAATGTTACGGTTCTAGACCATTTTAGCATGTACTTTCAGGATTTTGTTAGCACTTTCCGGTCTGCATTTAAATAAGGGTGCAGTTGTTCTTTTACTGTCTGCTTCTGTAGTTACTATTTTGAAAAGGAAAAAGATAACACATAGAAGACGAATATTCTTGCACAATGTATCCTGATGCAAATTTTCAGTTGGTGGATACTGGAGTCTTTTATTTCTGGCACTTGTGTTAAAGAGATTACACATTGCAGTTGGATTTCTGAAACCAAGTTTTATTTAAAATCACATATATATATATATATATTCCAAATTCTTTCAAGGTCCTTATTTTTTATTCCTACATGCCTTCTAAATTGCTTCTATAGGATGGATTTCTGAAATGTGTGTCATAGTTGGACTTCAGAAAACCATAGGAGTTCACTTAAGTTCAATCAGTTCCAAAATTCCTCCTTTTTCCTCATTTATCCCTCTTACCGCCCCATAACTTGCTTCCATAAGATGACTGTTTTTTTCATTTTTCTTTTTAATTTTGATGCATCACCCAGATCATGGAATTCTTAGCCTGCAGAATTTTGCTTCTGAAATTTGGTATACAATCTAGTCTTTGCACCCGTGGGAAATAGGATCTTAATCATTTGGGTTATTATTTTGCAGATCCAAGTATTTACTGATTGGGAGACCTTCCGTCTGATGGGTAAGGCTAGTCTTTTGCCAACCAAGATTGTGGATGCTTGCTGTTCATATAAGTTTAAACTGAGATGTGCTAAGTGGCTTGCTTTTGTCTAATTCTGTGATTTTTCAGGTAAAGAGCATGCCCTTGTTGTATGCAACCACAGAAGTGACATTGATTGGCTTGTTGGATGGGTCTTGGCTCAGGTGCAATGTTCGCAAATGGCATATTATTTGTGCATTTGTCAAATAAACAGAGTAACGCATTCTTAAATTTGTAAATAATCTTATGTATAGGTAGACATGTACATGCACCAAAAGTAATAAACATACCTGGGCAAAACATTTGTACTGTTATTTGAAGTGCACATAGAAGTGAAAAGTATCAAATGCAAGAATCTAGCTTGCTTCAGATTCGTGTACCGTATATCTTTTTTTGGGTTATTGCTGTGATTTGAAAATTGATATTTTTGGTGTAGTCACTCATTGAGATTTTACATATGACAGCGGGTAGGCTGCCTGGGAAGTACATTAGCTGTTATGAAGAAATCGTCAAAACTACTTCCGGTATGTTTTTCATCTTACATTTGATGGTGGTGTTATTTCTGGAGTCAATGCAGTTTGGCAGATAGCAAATGGAGTTTTTGTTGTTTTGTGGAATTGTGGCATTCATCTTTTCCCGTTACTTGATTGAATTGGTTTTCTGTCTTATGTATATTGAGAATAATTGGGGTGTAAAACCATATATTGCAGGTCATAGGTTGGTCCATGTGGTTCTCTGAGTACCTCTTCCTGGAACGAAGCTGGGCTAAGGATGAAAACACGCTAAAGGTACGAGTGCATAAATATACATGTAGCATGCATATGCATGAGCACAGAATATGTTGCTCTACACATGCCCTCTATATGTGTGGTTGTGTTGTGTGTGCTCAGTGATCCCTTTCTGAACTCTGTGGACTCTATTTGCAGTCAGGTTACAGAAGTCTGAAGGACTTCCCTCGCCCATTTTGGTTGGCTCTTTTTGTTGAAGGAACTCGCTTTACGCAGGCAAAGCTTTTAGCAGCTCAGGAGTATGCTGCTTCAACAGGGTTGCCCGTCCCTAGAAATGTTTTGATTCCTCGAACCAAGGTTGATTCAATGCCCTGTTTTACTCTTTGAATGTTTAATTTTTCCTCTTTTTTGTCTTCTAATTTATTACTATTTAAAAAAAAAAAACTTTTGGAGCCCCATATGAAGGATAACAAGATAAATGAGAATGTGAATTGAATGATAGGCCAAATAGGAGTGAGTGTTGTGATAAATTCTTTTACATGAACTGGTAATGTGCCCAACCCAGCAACAAAAAAGGAAACAACTACCTTCCCTCTCCCAGAACAAGGGAATTAAAATAAAGCTATGAAGGAAAAGAAGAGATTATTTCCCTTGAACTTTGTAGTATACCTCATACCTCACCCCCCAACTCCCCCCTCCACCCCCCCATGCAACAAAAGTTGTTTCAATGGCATGCACAGTTGTTTATTTGTTTTGCTTTCAGGGCTTTGTTGCAGCAGTAAGTAATATGCGCTCCGTTGTCCCAGCCATTTATGACATAACAGTGGCTATCCCCAAAAGTTCACCTCAACCTACAATGGTCAGACTATTCAAGGGGCAATCCTCTGTGGTATGTCATACAAATCTAAGGGTTTTTTTGACTGCACGTATGGTTGAATGTTCAAGCTATTTTCATTTTCTCATGTTCTGTGATATTTCTCTGTTCCTTAGTATGCTACAGTATTGCAGGGCACTTGGCTATTTTTTTAAGACCTGTCTTTATTTTGCACAGGCACAAGGAATCATTCCTGTCAATTGAGAGTCACAATGTTTTCGTTAGCATTGCTAGTTAATGTTTCAACAATCATTTGTTTCTTGGCCTATCCCTAATGGTTTGGCACTTGTGCCATGGCACCTTGTAATTAAAAAAATCAATGCAATGTAATTTTTTACAGGTTCATGTACACATAAAGAGACATTTGATGAGGGAATTGCCTGAAACAGATGATTCTGTTGCTCAATGGTGTAGAGATATTTTTGTTGCTAAGGTGTGTGCTATTGCCAAGTCTATAATGGGTGCATATAATTCATTCACAATGGCACAAAATGTGTGTGTTTTGGAGCCCCATATGTAAATGTGCCTACATGTTCAAACTATTTTAGACTCCACTGTTTTCTTCTGGCATACTAGGATGTCTTGCTGGACAGACACAAAGCTGAAGACACATTCAGTGACCAAGAATTGCAGGATCTTGGCCGACCAATTAAGTCCTTTGGGGTGAGTTACTGGTTCAAGCAAAGTAGCTGACCTGCAGCGTAAAATCAATCATAAAATATTTTAATTATTAGATTTTCATAGGCAGTTCTTATTGTGATAAATTTGTCTATATCTTATCAGGTTGTTATTATGTGGGCATGCCTGCTTGTTTTTGGGGCTTTGAAGTTCCTCCAATGGTCTTCGCTTTTCTCCTCGTGGAAGGGCATTGCACTGACAGCGTCCAGTTTGGGCCTTGTAACTTTCCTTATGAATATCTTGATACGATTCTCTCAGTCAGAGCGTTCAACACCAGCTAAAGTTGTCCCATCAAAGGCTAGGGTCAACGGAGGAGAACCCTCAACGACAACAGCACGTGATAGTTAGCGATGGAATCAAAGTTTGTTCACTAATACCTCATATACTTCTGGGAACCTTCCCTTAATCATTTTTGCGATGATACATGTAGAGTGTGTCTCCCCTTCCTTGTCTCTTGTGTGCTTCATTTAAAACTAGTTTGAATGAATAGAAATGTTCTTGATATCAATTGGTTATTTGGCTAGTGATTTACATTGATCCCATAGATTCATCTGAAATAGATGTACTACATTCCCATGAATGCTGCAATAGGCCGGCCTTCTGCTCTTTTACTATTCCTGTTGCCAGTATGCTGGGGCTGTCTTCTGTTACACTTGTTACATATGATAGGACTGATTTTGCCGGAAGCTATACTTTTGGTTTTCCTTCGAACTTTTCCGGTCATTTAAAGACCTCTTGAAGTGATTTGTTGGAGAAGTCTTCTCGATGATTAGCACGATGGCACGTAATTTACACGGATTGTTAATAGGGATGATGTTTGGGGTATACCAAGGACTGGAATGAGAATGAGAAATCCATTCCATTTTACGAGTTTGATTACATCTAGCTATTGGGTGTGTGGTGCTGCTGCTGCTGTAATTCATTAATGCTCTTGTACTCTAATCTTGTGTGTGTGTGTGTGTGTGTGTGTGTGTGTGTGTGTGTGTGTGTGTGGTTTTTTTTTCTTTCTTTTTGAATTCCATAGCATATCAAAAAAGAAGTGTCATCCATGAACAGTACATGTAATCGATCCGGAATTGCAGCTCTTTTCGAAGGTTGGGTTTTTCTTAACACCCCAACTACTCGCCTTAGTCCTCGGGTTTCTTGGCTAAACTTTGTCAAGGGACCTAATTAAGGAATGTGGGGTCGTTGACGGTATCGACAGGATTCTTCGGTGGCCGTTCTCCTCTGCTACATTGACTTGCCGTAACCAATTACTAGAGTTTTGACCTATCATAATCATAATATTAATAATAATAATTACTAGAGTTTTGTGTCTCGAAGTCTATGCAAGTCTTATGATATTTCTGATCGATGGTGACGTAAATTGCTGTGTCTGAAGGGAGTCTCTCGCAAGTTTGTTTCTTTTTTTCCTTCTTTTTTTAATTTTTTAATCTCTTTACAAGAGAGATCAAATTACAGATTAGAAAAAAAAATCATTATAACTCGAATATAGGATTAAAAAGTTTTAACAAGAATGTTTTAATTAGTTATACTAGAAATGTAAATTTCTTAATCAATCGACTTCAAGGAGACTTTGGGGTACCCTTCTATTGTAATTCCACGGTTTGACTCCGACTGCTGGTAGGCTACTAGGTAGCAAAAAAAATTCTCTTTCATGTGTCCTTTTCCCCTCTCTTGCTTTTTTTCTTTTTTTTTTGAGTTAAAAAGATCTTCGAGTGAAAGCCCACGTTTATGAATTTGAGGAGGCAAAAGGTTTGAACTCCCAAACATGAAAAACTTTATTTTTGTGGCCAACTGAGTTATGCTTGCTATGAAGAGAGAATCTAAGAATGTAAACATAAAGAAAGATTATCTTTTGGCAATAAAATTAAAAAAAGAAAAAAGTTGGCAACACTTATTAAGGTGTATGAAAGTCTCAATAAATTTTGTTCAATGACTATTTGGGAAAATTAAAAAAAAAAAAAACAAAAAAACTTATGTAAGCAAATGAACCAAGAAAAGAAAAAAAAACAAAAAAAGAAAAAGAGACTTGTATTCCTTTTACCAAAGTGACAATACATGAGCTCACATTCATTCTCAAAATTGTAATCATTATAGAAAATAGATTGTGATAACCTACTTATGAGATATTCATACCAATAGAGTTTGTACTAAGTATATAAAAAACTTATTTGGAATGTCCAACATTTATAAAATTCTTTACCTAGTATCACAATTTCTTAAAGTACAAGAATTTAATCAAATTCTTGCCTTTTTTTTCCCCCTTAAGATACTGGTGTGATATAATTAATTATATAAAATTTAATTCAATTTACTTTTAGTTTAAAAGTGTTCCTATTAAAAGAAAAAAGAAAAAAAAAAGGAATCCAATTCCTTTATTGAATCAGACATATCATGATCTCAAACAAGAGATGAAGTTTAAATTCAATAATTAAGTTAACCGAGTTGAAATTTGCCTTAAAAATGAATTTAATTAGAGTTTATTGTAAAGTTAATATCAAATAAGATGTTAAGGAAACAATTTTTTTTTTATTTTATTTGTCGAAAGATGTATTCTGTTGTGAGTTATCCAATGATGGTAATTTGTTTTATTTTATTTTTATAAACAGTAAAATTTTATTTTTATAATTAAAATCTAAGACTTTTAAATTAACAATCTTAATATTTGATTATTAGAGTGTCTGCGGGAGAACTAAAAACAATTATTATGAGAAGAATTAATCAATGCAATCTCCAAACCAAAATCAATCATGGACAAGAGTATTACTTACTTCGGCCCAAATTGCCCGACAACTATATCAACGTTAATTTTTTCAGTTTCTACAGACAACTAACTTATTATGTAATTTACGTTTTAATACATCCATGTTTATTTATTTTTCCAAAAAGGGAAAAAAAAAAAAGAAACACGAGCAAAAATAAAAAAGAAAGTCTTCTATAAATATGTCCATGTAAAAGCTGAAAAACCCTGAGGAGCGTTCGCGTGTGTGCTGGGGCTTACTTGCGCGTGGGGTTGCAAACCTAAAGCCCTGACGCCCCAAGAAAGAGATAAGGGACCCCAAAGAGAAACGTTCTTGATTTGGCTGTTTGCTTTGATCGATGTACTCTGCCGCCCTATCTGCCGCCCAGCCTCTTTTAAGCACATTGTTGCTTGTCTCGGTCGCCTCTCTTCTCCAGTCCGGCGCTGCTCTCCTCATCGCCGCCCATTCGTAGTCGCCGGAGTCTCACTGTTGCTACCGTTTAACTTTCTTGCTTCTTTCTCTCTTCCAAAGGGTTTTCTTTTCAGTAATTACTGTATGGCCACCTCAGAGGTTCCTCTCTCTCTCTCTCTCTCTCTCTTATACGTTGGATTATTTGTTTGTTAAAGTAAAAGTCGAAGAACTTGGCATGACTAACCACAAGCTATTTTGCTGTTGTAGCTCTTTTTTTTTTTTGTTCTTCTTCTTCTTTTGTGTTGATTTTAGTAGATTGGGAAACAACGGTTAAATGAAATAATTTTAGCGTTAAAAAAGATTTGAACAACTTGTGGGGGAGAGTGGAACAAGTGTTTGAACTATTGTTTTGGTATAGACTGCTTAATAGATTTTTGGGTCTTCTCGTTTCTTGAAAGTTAAATCTTTGTGGAATGTGGCTTTGTATAAGTGTTTCTGTGTGTGTGTGTGTGTGTGTGTGTGTGTGTGTGTGTGTGTGTGTGGTCTTGCTGGCTCCTTCCTTCCCTGTGTTTCAGTTTTGCTATGTGGCTCATCGAGATGATGGGTTAGTTCGAGAATGTTTAGGTGTAAAAACTAGTGCCTGCATTTTCATACAAATTATTATCTTATCATTGCTACATTGAGGAAGTCTGTCTAGAAGTAGCTCCAAGAAGCTTCTAGTTATCTCCGTTCATGTTTTATATCTTAAAGATTGAATCAATTGAAGAATCCATAGGAAATTCTATTGAGCATGTGGAATAATAGTTTTAAAACGAAGATGATCTTAATTGGAACCTTTTGATTCTTTGGGATCACTGGATGATTATTCTTGTGTGTTGCCACCACATTCCACTCCTGTAAAAACTGGCATTCACCCTTCTTTTTGGTACCAGGGTATTATCACACCCTTTAGCAACTGGGTTGACTATTATATACTGCTCTGAATGCCGTTGCTAAATTTTTATTTTATTGCAGGTTGCAACCATGTCCGTTGACTCGGTAACTTTTAGCTTCTTAACAGATGAAGAGGTTCGACAGCATAGTTTTGTGAAGATTACAAACCCCAGATTGCTTGACCTAGTGGAGAGACCTGTGCCCGGTGGCCTTTATGATCCAGCACTGGGACCTCTAACTGAGAGGACCATGTAATTCTCCATTACATTTATTATCATGTTGCAAGAAGACTTATGGCTTGAAACTTCTGACTTGCAAAAACCAGGAACTTGTTTGTGCTTTTGTCTGAGCATATTATAAATTCTGTTTCCATAGGGCTTTTGTGATTTCTTTTTTTTCATTTTTACTGTATCTTGCCTTAAAATGTTTTGTTTCGTGCTTTAAATGGGTTATTTAGAGTCTCAAGCTAGCAGCAGTGCTCACATATTCTGTTTAATATTGACTAATGATTCAACAAGCAAATAAATCATTTTTAGGGGAATTCTCCATGTGAAGATCCACAATACAGGTTGACTTCTGTTTTTTCCCTTACTTTTTTGTGCAAGCATGTATAGTGATATATCGTTTTATTTTTTTCCTTTACTTGCTGAAAGTTGATTTTGGCGATCTTTATTGATGAGTGGTGAATAGATTGTCAGAAACAAGAGGGTTTCTAGAGAGATGGTACAAATAGAAAAAGAAGACAATAAATTATTTCTTTTTTGCATTCATTGGCATGAGCTGACAATTCATTGCTTTCATTATCTGTTCTTAATTTTTGATACTTGGGATGCACAGAGCTTTTTTCTTTGTCACTTTCTTGTTCTTGCTGCATATTCTGTTTGATCATTAACTTCTTGAAAATGCAATGAGTTGCATTTCTGTTTACCAGATATCTGCATTTGTGGCATTGTGGTTGTGGCTTATCGCTTATGGCTATTGCGGTGTTTTTTTTTCCATGCAATGCAGTTGCCAAACATGTGGCCAGCGTTTAACTACCTGCCCAGGTCACTGTGGCCATGTTGAACTTATTTCTCCAGTTTACAATCCCCTTCTCTTTGATTTCCTTTACAAAATCCTTCAAACAACATGTTTCTTTTGCCATCATTTTAGAGCAGATAGAAGTCAGGTAATTTCACTTTGTAGTGTTAACGTTGACTTATTGTGGTGCTTGGTTGCAATTATTTGTGTTTCTTTGCTGATTCGAAATTCTTGTATTGAGATAAGGTTGAGAGATGTGTTTCTCAGTTGGAGCTTATTGTTAAAGGTGATATCGTGGGGGCTAAGAGGTTGGATTCAATGCCAGGAGATGAAATCTTATATCCAGCAGAGAGTGATGGAAGTCATGAATCTTGCTCCACAATTCATTCAGGCGTCCAGAATCATGATAATTATCATGATCCCGTGGTGCAGCTAGGATGGACATCCCTTCAGTTCACTGAAGCAAAATCTGTTTTGTACAAGTTTTTGAAGCCAAAACTTTGGAAGTGCAAGCGCTGCAATGCTTCGAACCCTAACATTAGCAAACCTAACTTTGGATGGTTTCAAAAGGTACACTTTCCTCTACTTGGTGCTCCAATTGTTTGAACATCTGGATTTTTAACTGACTTATTTTGCTTTCTGACATGCTTGTGAATTATTTCACTATAAATAAATTGTTTTTCTCTATTGATGAAAACAATCACCTTTTTTTCTTTTTGCTTTTCTTTACTACCTCGCAAATTGATGCAATTGGATTTTATACTCAAGAAATCCTTTCTGAAAGTCCACACCTCATGATGTGTGCCTCCCTGCATGGAATTTCTTTGTTTTTCCCCTGTTTCTGTTGAGAGCACAGACTTCCACAGCCCAATCTTAGATTTTTATCTTTGGTTGGCTTCTAATAAACACACAACTGATTGATAGGTTTCTTGTTACCCTTGTTATGGGCTAACGGCCAATGCAGTCATCTAATCTGGATTGTAAATCTTTTTTTGTTGCTTTTGGGGGCATTCCATACTTGTTGTCTGGTTGAGGGCCATAGATTGATATGTCAGATGCCAGTATCAGACAAAATGTGATAGGAAACCGACTGCTGCAAGGGCCATTAGCCAGTGAATCTGAAGGACTGACAGATGTTGAAGATACAGATGAAGCTCCCCAGAACCTAGATGGCGCCAAAAAGAAGCAGAAGAAAAAAGGAAAGCTGGCTTCTATTGAGTTCATCAAGCAGAAAGACAGATTACCTCGGTCGCTAATGCCATCGCAGGTATGCACATTGCCAATATTTGGAAGTGCCTTGGCCAATACTCAATAAATGGATTGTTGTTATGGGTAGGCTTATGTTTCATACTGTCCTGTATGATAAAGCATATTTTGATTGGACTTTTAAACTTGTTTATGCCAGGTTAAGGATATTTTAGAGCTCTTGTGGAAAAATGAGCCTCAGCTTTGCTCAGTTATATGTAATTTTCAGCAGCAAGGTTTTGGAAGGAAAAAAGCAGGACCCTCTATGTTCTTTTTGGAGACCATTTTGGTACCTCCAATCAAATTCCGGCCTCCCACCAAGGGTGGTGATTCTGTAAGTACTTGATTGAAAATCTTGCCACACAAGGAGCAGTTAGTTATGGTTGTCATACATTTATGCAGGGATTTTTTGTAATCAAAGTATAACTGTACTTTTTTCCACCCTATTCTGTATGGAAGGCTTTGAGTGGAGGCATATTAAAATTACAAATACAGGCTTTTGTGTTGACGCCAACCGAAATCTGTCGCCACTTTTTTTATCCTGCAGTACTCTTTGTCTTGGGAATTTGGGGCAGGTTTCTAGGGGGGACATTTGAAGGGTTCTCAAGTGGTAATGCCATCTGCTTTCTGCTTATTAATTTGTAGGTAATGGAGCATCCTCAAACTGTTTTATTAAGCAAGGTTCTGCAGTCGAACATATCTTTGGGAGATGCTCATGTCAATAAAGAACACAACAGAATAGTCAAACAATGGTTTGAACTTCAACAATCCATAAATGTGTTGTTTGATGGCAAAACTGCCAGAGGTGATTTCATCTCTTTTTCTTAGTTTCCAGTAACATTGTTGTATTTGTTTCAGTTTGTTGGCATGTTTCAATTTTGTGGTAGTACTGTTTCTTTCAGACAGTATGTTTTTCAGAAGCCAGCATTCGGCAGTTTTCACCATTATCATTGTGTTATATTCACATACATGTGCAAACACCATTGTATATATGTGTATTTTGAAAATGAACTTTAAATCAGCTCTTATGATGTTGAATGTATTTAGTTAGTGAAAGAGCTATGTTAGAAGATATCTGCAATTGTTCCTCTAGGGACACTTCAATGGTTAAAAACTTAAGACTTATATCCTTTAGGTCTCAGGTTCTAATCCCGCGAAAGGGGGTGTGGGATTTATTGGAATGGAGAGAGCTACTCCCATTGTGTAGCTCACGGCCTAATGGCCTCCTAATGAACCGAAAAAAAAAAAAAAATCTGCAAGTAGTTGGCATTTATTTTTTTAGTGTATGTGGCCCATTGATTGAATGTTCAAGGGCATTTGGTGCCTTTTGTTTATTTCAGGCTCTGCAAAATGGATACAAGTTTTGTGGCTTTCATATTAAATTGCAAAATATCTAGAAGAAATGTGTGGGTAGACTTGGACAAAATACAGCTATGGCCATGTCAAAATGTTCAAGGGCCATTTGCTCGGTTTAGTTCTAACCTGTCTATGAATATTAAAAAAAAGGTGATGTTTGAGTCTTAGTAGCAGCAACCTTATGGAAAGATCTGTTGAAATACAAGACTCCCCAAATACTCCATTGCAGTCTCCCACTTTTTTTGGAACTATTATGGATGGTGGCCACTGCACGAACTTTTGACAGTGTTGATCTTGTAGTACTTGTTAATTCAGTTGCTTCCCTTATTGTGGTTCCTGCAAACAGATGTGACATTCAAATTAATTATCTTTATTATTGCAGAGTGAAATTACTTGTCTGGTTTTTGTTTAAATATGCTGTATTCATTCTAAGATAAAACTTCACCTCTTGCCAACCTCAAGTTGTGATTAATTTATATTTTTGTTTGGTTAGTTTAATGTTTGTGCGTTTAATAAACCAAGCACGAATTCTTTGAGAGACTGAGTTTCTCTCTCTGTCTCTCTCTTTTTCTCTGTGCAGTCCCCCTCCTGCCTGGGGACTGGGGCATTAATAAACCTTTGTTGCATTTACATTGAACTTTGGGAATAGAGAGGTTGTTGTATTGTCGACCCTGTCTGATGAGGCTGCATTATTTTTAATTGTTCATAATCTATTAATATTTCCTGGCATAAGACTTATATTTAAAATGAAATGTAATCCATTTATGCACAATAAAGTGGTACCTGCTGTTTTCTTGACAACAGGTCCTGGCCAAAGGGATACGACTTCTGGAATATTTCAATTGCTTGAGAAGAAGGAGGGGTTGTTTCGCCAGAAAATGATGGGAAAGAGGGTTAATTATGCATGTCGATCTGTAATTTCACCAGATCCTTATTTAGGTGTGAATGAAATTGGAATTCCTCCATGCTTTGCAGACAAGTTAACCTGTGCTGAGGTCAGATCTTGCTAGAGTATCTGTTCTATATATATTAATTTAGTCACCACATTTTGCATTTGAAATAAAATTTATGTTCTTGTTGTTTCTTTACTTTATTTTACTTTGTATGGTTTAGAATTTACTATTTTCTTGTCACAATGGTGACCTCAAACCATGGCATGCACCAGTATTGTATTGCAGTAAGTTATCATGTTATATACATTTTACTCTTCCTCCAATTATATAATACATTTCTGATATTCATAAAGTTCTTTGAAAAGCTTCTGGAGGCTGATTAATTCTTCTGGGAACAGAATTTACTTGTCTGTTAAGACTTATTATTATCTTTGTTTACCTGTGAGAGGATAAATCTGTTTTGATTTATTAACTAGTTTTCTTGTGCATGGTATCTGTTTTCCTGGCAATGTGTGCCAAAAAGGTTATGGCTTATATTTCTTTCTATTCAATCTGAGTTCATAGGTTCCATTGGTGCATTGTTGGTTTTCCTTAACTTTTCCTGTTTCCTAGTGTCAAATCTTTTGCTTTTGATTGGTGTCATCCCTCCCTTGTTCGAGCCACCCTATACACATTTGTTTTCAACTAGGATTTCTTGCAAATTCAGAACTTATAGCAGATCTCCATTATTACAATATTTTGGAGTATGTCTGTTTTTACATGTAACATGTTGATATGGCGCACAATAGAGGTCGTTACCCCTATAGAGGTTAACTTTGCATGTGTCAAGGGGCTTTGCTACAATTGATGCACTATTGCTTGACATAACATGAAATCAGTAACTTGGATGCTTTATGTCTTTGATTTGAGGTAGTGTCATTGGAGAATGCTAGTTGGTTCCAAGGGTTATTTTTCTCGCTCCTCACACGCTTTTCTGGAATTTGGGTTGAAGCTGTTCATTCATGTTAAAGTGTCTACTGTAAATTTACGTGAATACTGGGTGTATTTCAATGTTTATATGTTTTTGCCCTAGATGGTTTGAGAATAATGGTTGAGCTTTAGATAGACCATAGGTGTGCTCAGACAAACTTTCTGGTGATAAGTTGTGCAGTCAAATCAAGAGCAGAGGATGAGAGAAAATTGTTTTGGACCTCAGAAGAACTCTTTAGCATCTTGAAATATTGATCAGTACCTTGGGTTTTCTATGATAGTGTTAATGCTTTGTTTTTTCGCGTGGCAAGGGGAGGGTGAGGGTTGCAGGTTTGAGTTTGACTGCATTTCCACTCAACAGTCTTTATTATGTCAACTAGGTGCTTTGAGGCTTTTGATTGGATTGTTTTTCGCTTGTTTTCTTCAATAGGAGATTGTTGTTTTCCTTATCTGTGGTGATTGGGCAGAGTTTATCTCTTAAAGTATCTCTGGACAGGATTATTTTTGCCTTGGTAATATTGGATCAGTCATTTAGTGAAAAATTCATCCAGGTGTGTCTGAGACAGCATATCTAGACTCAATGTTTAGGTCTAACCTTGATGTAATAATGCATGGATGTCATGATTCATGAATTCAGATAGAGGGAAATGGGATGTTTTCACTCGAGAATATTCAACTTTTCCTTTGCTTCTTTTTGTGTTACCATTTTTTCAGAGGGTGACTCCATGGAACATTGACAAGTTGAGAAATGCTGTTATCAATGGACCTGAATGTCACCCTGGGGCAACACACTATGCTGATAAGATGGCCATTAATAAACTTCCACTTAGCCGGAAAATGCGTATTGCCATATCAAGGAAATTACCTTCCTCAAGAGGAGCTCTCATACAATCTGGGAAAAGTTCTGACTATGAATATGAAGGAAAAATTGTGTATCGCCATTTGCAAGATGGAGATGTTGTACTTGTCAATCGGCAGGTATATAACTATTTTATTTAGTCATTACTTGCATATATACATGTGTGTGTAGTAACCATGCTAGGTATGTGTTTGCTATCCTTACGTTATTTGGATTGTATGTTTTTGAGTTTTGTCATTATTTGTATTGGTCTAACTTTTTGACTCAGAGGCTTAAATAGTCTGTCTGTGCATGTTAGAAAATTTTAACATCAGAGGAAGGGGAGCAGGGAAGGAATACTTATTTGGACAACCTAGTAATATACAAGCTGGGGCAATGCATAGCTTTCACATTTTTGCTCCCATCAGCTCTTCCCCTCCCCCACCTAAAACAACAAACAACGGCGCACACATGCTGCCACTAAAAAACCAAAGAAACCAAACAAGATCAAAGCCACTACTAACTGACATTCATCTGTAAGGTCTGCCCCCACATCATTGTACCTTGATGGCATATTGCAGCCTTTTTCTTGTTCACAATTTCATTTTTAAATTTTTTGACTTTTGCAAAGTTGGGGTATTTTTTGGAAACCACAAATACTGAAATGCAGAACAGACAAGTGAGTTAAGTCATTGATTACCGAGACATACAACTTTCCTATAAGAAAATTGTAGTACTTGCTTTGATTTCTTTATGCAGACTTGCAGGGTTGAGATCTGTGATGTATGGTTAAGATGTCACTGGGTTGCTCTCTTGAAACTAACAAGTTTGTGCTCTTGATAAGCTAGGCTGATTAGTAATTTTAGATTTCAATTTATTAGCCCATCTCTTTTGAGAAAGAGGTGTAATTTAGTAGACTGCCGTGGTGATGATTACTAATTATTCATTCTTAGCTGTTGCTATGTGCTGATTCTAATTGTCATATGCAGCCTACACTTCACAAGCCCAGTATAATGGCACATATAGTTCGGGTGTTGAAGGGAGAAAAGACACTTCGGATGCACTATGCAAATTGCAGGTTGGTTTTGGGTATATACTTATATGTCTATGATAGAATCTCACAAAGATGTAAATGTGCATGTAGCTCATGGTATGCATGTCTTTCTGGAGTTCATGTACAATTGCAGAAAAGCATAATAGCAGGTTACACATATTCATACATGTGTCACAATGTTTCTGTGTTCTAAAATTTGTTCTGATTCCAGTACTTACAATGCTGACTTTGATGGTGACGAAATGAATGTTCATTTTCCACAAGATGAAATTTCACGTGCTGAAGCGTACAACATTGTTAATGCAAATAACCAATATGTCAAGCCTTCCAATGGTGAACCAATTAGAGCCTTAATTCAGGTGTGGTATTTTGCTTAATAATCCTTCAGTTCTTGCTTAGTGCATTTTGGATGTGTAACAGTGATAATACTCATCTTTTGAACTTTTCAGGATCATATTGTTAGTGCTGCTCTGCTTACAAAGAGGGATACTTTTTTAAGTCAAGATGAGTATGATCAACTACTTTATGTTTCTGGCATCTCAACTGCTGCTCAAACTAATGAATGTAGCAAACCTGGCCGGAAAATTTTTCCATCAAACTATGAAGATGAGATTCAGATCCCACAACCTGCAATATTGAAACCTGTGCCCAAGTGGACAGGAAAACAGGTTTTCATTTTATGATTTGTTCAAATAGAATCTTTAATAGTTCTTGCAGGACTTATGGTTTTTGAAGCAGAGAAGTTTTTCTTCATGTTTATGATTTGAAAGTATGAATATAATTGTGTAGAGCCTCTGAACTATTTTTATATCAAACTGATTGTTTAATAGTGTATTCTGGTAACTTCTACTTGCTGATGATTTTGTGTTTTATGTATTTTCCTTTGCTGCTTCCTTGTAGGTCATCAATGCTGTGTTAGATCACATTACTAGGGGCCATCATCCATTTACTGTGGAGAAAGATGGGAAGATCCCTTGTGACTTTTTTAAGAAGAGAGTTGAAAAAAATAATTCAGAGGACAAAGAGACTGATGATTATAAATCAAAGCGGCTTGATGAAGATAAGATGGTCGGAAGAAATAAATCAGGGGGAAAAAGGTCTGATGATTGTGTGCCAAAGGGGCTCGATGAAGATAAGATGAGTGATGATGATGATGATCCCCAAAAGAAAGATAAGATGGGTAAGAGAAATAAACCAGAGGAAAAAGAGTCTGATGATTATCCACCAAAGGGGCTTGATGAAGATAAGATGGTCATCTTTAAGAACTATTTTGTCCGTGGTGTAATTGACAAGGCTCAATTTGGCAATTATGGTTTAGTGCATACAATTCAGGAACTCTTTGGCCCAAATACTGCAGGCACCTTGCTCTCTGTCTTGAGTCGTTTATTTACTGCTTACTTGCAGGTCAGGATGCTTTTTCTTATGAGCCAGTTTGTCTTTGCTACTTCAGCTTGTTATGTCTGTGATGCTTTATACAATATTTCAGATGCATGGGTTCACATGTGGAGTTGATGATCTTTTGATAATGGAATCTAAAGACAATGAAAGGAGGCAGCTACTTGAAAGCTGTGAAAAAAGTGGTGAACCAGTTCATCGAAATTTTATTGGAGTCAGGGATGCTACAATCGAGATAAGTATGGACTTTGTATCCTTCTAATTGTTTCTTAGTATAAAAATGCTTTCTGCAAGTTCATTTTTTATGTTTACTTGTAAATGCAGTTGGGAGTTGGCTTGATAACCTATTAGCATGTGGCAATAGATTCTTTGGTGCACCAAAGACAATGCGACTGCTAATTATTGTATCGAAGATGTAAATAATGAAAAATGACTCAAACAAGCAACAGCCTTGAGTTGGCACATTGGGACAATATTTTTCAATTTTCCTTTCCTTAGCTTTGAATGGAGGGGTTGAAAAGTGTTTTAAAGTTTTTCCAAAATGGTTTGAAATGATACAATATTTGGCTAACCAAGTAATGGTATATCATTCTAATTTATGTGGTAGAACTGGGAGGCCTGTTTGATGCATTGTGTTGTTCATTTTTTATATCTCATTTCAGCCTTGCAAAATTGCATTTAGCGTCTTCCATCTTGTCATTGATGAACATCAGTTGCTTGGTTAAATGGAGGGACACTAATCGCTGGAGACCTAAATCTTCTCAAATCAGGAAAAGATTGAGGGCTTACAGCTGAATTTCATAATTGTATCTTTTTTATTTGGACATCATTATCCATTGGTATCATCAAATGGGATCTAAAAATCCCTCTTAGTTGTTTTTCTTTTCAATTTTTGTCAATATGGCGTTAAGAATGGTGGCTGTGTTATCAGGAGAAGTTTCTTGTTTAGGATTTTTATACCAAATGGCAACACCAACTAGTTCTGCCATTACACTAGACATCATATACCTTTTAAAATTGTTAAACATTGACTTGGGCAACCTGTAACTCGGACACTATAATATAGCATGTCTGATAATTTTTTTCCAACTTGAAACAGTGATGCATTCTAGGAACCTTTATGCTGGATTCAACAATGCAATCTACACTTGACATTTTAGGTGGCTGTTGATTAAAATTTTTGGCTTTATTTTGTTTCCTTTTATTCTGTCATTAAAATATTTTTTGGTCCGGTTTTTTAGGATGCTTATTTTTTTTTTCATATATTTGGTCTCCAGAACCAACAATCCTGCAGTCAAATGTTGAAAAGACAATACGTGAAGAGGGAGAATCTGCCGTGACATATTTGGATAGGCAGATGAGAAATGAACTCAATTCCAAAACAAGCTCCAGGGTCATCAATGATTTGTTGTCTGATGGATTACTAAAACCCTCTGGAAGGAATTGTATATCTCTCATGACTACATCTGGGGCTAAAGGTAGTAAGGTAAATTTTTTGGCATCCTGGTCTTCACTTTTTCACTGATATGTATGTCTGCAAAACATAGGTAACAGATGTCTTTATTTTTTTGGAAATTTGAGTTGAACATAATAGCAGAGGACAATCATAGATAGATATGAGACATTATTTTTTGTGGCTTTTGTGTAGAGAAGTTTCAATTTTAGTTCTTTTCAATGCAGATTAGAGAAATAATCCTGCATTACAAGAAGTTTGAAAACTTGGGTGGCTGCAATGAGCAAAAATTACCTTACAACTTCCCTCCTGTTTTGATCTTATTTAACTCACTACAATGTCCAGTTGGAATGTGAGGGAATTCCAAGCTTAATATAACTCTGATAAAATTCTTACCACTTAAAGTACTCTTTTCAAAACCATGATTGACTGCTTTAAGCAGCCAATCCTGTCCATGGCATGGTTGCTACCTCTTATTCACTGCTACATAATTGGCTTTTGGAATTCTGTTCATATAGCCTTCACAGCCTTTACTTTTGACAAATTTAAATTAAGCTTTCAACTGTCAGCCTTTACTTTTGACAAATTTAAATTAAGCTTTCAACTGTCTTCTTGTTGCCTTCAAAGGTCTAGCAGTTGCCTTCTTAAAATTTTCCATAATTATTTGGTCAGTGCCTCTAGCCATTAAGGGGGTAACTTAAACTGCGATATTCTATTGCCACTTTGGTTATATTGAATGATTAATTATTAGTTTCATGATTTGCTGCACACGTCAATTTCCAGCAAATATCTTCTATTGCTACTTTGGTGATATTGAATGATTAATTATTAGTTTCATGATGTGCTGTGCAGGTCAATTTCCAGCAAATATCTTCATTTTTGGGCCAACAAGATTTGGAAGGCAAAAGAGTCCCTAGAATGGTTTCTGGAAAGACCTTGCCCTCCTTTCATGCATGGGATTGGACAGCTCGAGCTGGAGGCTATATTATTGATCGTTTCCTTACAGGTCTTCGCCCTCAAGAATATTATTTCCATTGCATGGCTGGTCGGGAAGGGTAATTTGAACTTCAGCCTCAACCTTGTCAAAATCTGTTTATTTCTGGAGCTCTGTTGAATTATTAATATGGTGTAGGTTACTGACCCTGTAAATGTGCAAGCATTGCAGAAATATTATCTCAATTTTTGGACATCAGAGCATTATTTTACTTGTATCAGTACCTGGAACCTGCAGATGCCTCCCTGATCAACTATTTCTTTTCATAAATGATCCCTGCATGCATAATGTTTGAATGCCAATTCATGCTGGATTAGTACCCTATTATTAGTGTAGGAAAATGCAGCTTCATTCATGGTTATCTTCATAAGAGGTTTTATTGTCATTCAGTTCACGTGACAATTTGATGATTATGGAAATCAATTTTGCAGGTTAGTTGATACAGCAGTCAAAACATCCCGCAGTGGCTACCTACAGAGATGCTTGATTAAAAATCTTGAGTGTTTGAAAGTCTGTTATGATCATACAGTTCGCGACGCTGATGGCTCAATTGTTCAATTTCAGTATGGAGAAGACGGTGTTGATGTTCATCAAACAAGCTTTATTTCAAAATTGGATGCATTGGCAGCAGTAAGAATTTGCTTCTTATTGTCTCATCCAAGCATGGTATATAACATCTAAACTCTGAACAATTTTCTTCTTCTCCTTTTGTTTCAGAATCGAGAAGTGATTGAGAAAAAATATGGTCATCAGCTCGGCACATTCAATGCTTATATTTCAGAAATACCTAAAACTCTTAAAGAGAAAGCAGAGAAGTTCCTCGATGATTTCTCTTTACAGGCTCGAATTTTTTCTAATATGGTGAAACAAGATGACTTACATAAGTTAATGAAGCAGAAGTTCCTGTCAAGTCTTGCACAGCCTGGAGAACCTGTCGGTGTCCTTGCTGCTCAATCTGTGGGAGAACCATCGACACAGATGACGTTAGATTTCTTCTTTTGTGTCTCATTATTTCCTATTAAGTGTTCTGTATATTTGTGAGAGATGTTGACTTAACATGCTGTAGGCATTGTTGCTCATGTCATGCATTTTAGTTTTAAGTTGCAGCTTTGCCATTTCATAAATCATGTTGATGTTAGCTCAGTGGTGGGCTGGGGATATCCATAAACATTTTGGGAGCCCAAGTTTGTGCTTATGTTGTGGGATTCTTTGCTTTTAGGATGGAGAGGACAATGGATAATGTGATTGTTGCATAACTTCCTAGTACTGTAATATTGTTTCATCATTTATATGGGAACCCCTCTGAAACCTTCTCTTTGATATTTAGGACTTAATATGACTTAGATTCAGAGTGCTGCATTATAAACATTATAAAATGAAATTGTTGAAACTTACTAGTTTGAGTTCTTTGTCAAAGTTGTTGTAAAATGTCCCTATTCAAACAAATTAGTATTTTCTGAGAAATCTTCCAGTTAATGGCCTTGTGAAACCTTCAGCAGCTTGTTCATCTCTTTTATTTATTTGTGAATCCCAAGTTGCTAAAGAACTTCAAATCCCCCTTGTGTCTCATTTTCTGTAATATTTGTATTAGTCTTTTTTTATTTTTTTGAGATAATGGAATTATGGGAGTTTTTCTCTTTTATACTTTTAGATATCCTTGATATATATTTCAAGAAGAATTTATAAATGTATACAGGAGAGGGAGTGTAACACTAATTGAATTTGTATGGTGTGAAGAGTTGATTATTGCAGTGCCTCAATAACTTTAATGGGTGTCTGGGTGCCAGTGAGATCAGGCAAGTGATATTGAAGGATTTTGGCCTTCTGTGGCTGACAGTCTGATTGGTCCTCATTGAAGCAACTGTTGTTATCTTATTTGTCAAGCCATTGCTCTTATTAGTTTGTTTCACTTATGAGTAAATGACATGTAGTGCATGTTTATGCTTCTTTATATTGGAGACAGGTTCCTTCTTTACCCAATTTTCACGTGCAACATGGAATTTATATGCTGCATTGTATATGTAGATTGGCTTTTTGGTGCAGGGTGGAGCTTATTAAATTTTGTTTTCTTCCTTTTATGTCTGCATTCAAGCAGGCATTTCCTGTTCTCATGGGTTTGGCTTTTGGTTTTTGGTTTTTGGCTTTTTTGGGCATTCTGTTTGACTTCATTCTGGATTTCAGGCTGAATACATTTCATCTTGCTGGACGAGGTGAAATGAATGTCACACTTGGAATCCCACGTCTTCAAGAGATTCTTATGACTGCTTCGAGTGATATTAGAACTCCGATAATGACCTGCCCATTGCAAGAGGGGAGAACAAAGTAGGTTATATTTTACTGCCTTTGTTCAAATGAATTCACACTTCGGTATGCTTGGCAGACTGCAATTTAACATATGGGTTTTGTATTTGCACTAATGTTCCCCCCGACCCGGCACTTCTTTTTTTTTTTTTTTTAATTTTTAACTGGGCCTTATTTCCATCTTTTGATGGTTGAACCTTAATATAATGGTAAAATTATTTCATAATGTCCTGGAGTTCATAAGTTCAAATTGCAAAAACCACCTTTTTGTGAAAACAAGGGCAAGGCTACGTACATTTGAACCTTGCCCCAATACCACAATGTGGAAGCGTTTTGCACTAAGGAGCCCTTTTTGCATGCTATGGTTTATGTCCATCTCTCTCTTTTGTATGTTTATTGAAACAATCTTGTTTTTTTTGGCTTTCTAAGTTCTTATGTCTCTACTGAGCATGAGATTACCTCCTTCCACTGATCTTTGGTTAGTAGTTGATTGCTTGAAAAATCTAAGACAGCTTAGGAGAATGACTTGATGTGACCTTAAAATATTGGATCTTCTGAGCTGTTTCATTCTTTTCCCTTTTCCCCGTAACTATTTCCCATGCAAAACTGCATATTGGTTTCTTTTGAAGTTGCATAGTTTTGTAATTCTGGACTTTTTTTATTTCTTGTGCATGTGTAAAAGTTGCTTGGTCATAACTTAAACAAAATATAGAGGATATGCATATTGATATTTGTCATTTGCAGAGAGGATGCTAATTGTCTTGCCGATAAATTGAATAAAATCACTGTAGCAGATATTGTTGAGAGTATGGAAGTATCTGTCATACCATTTGCTGTTCTCAGTGGCGATGTATGCAGAATTTGTAAGCTTAGAATGAAGCTTTATGAGGCAAAGCAGCATCCACGGTTCACTCACTTATCTTCAAAGGGCTGGGCAGAAACCCTACAAGTGATTTTTTTGAGGGAGCTGGAGGATGCTATAGAAAATCATCTGCATTTTCTGTCTAGAATTAGTGGCATTAAAAACCTCATTCCAGAGTCACATTCAAAGGCTTCAAATGATGAAAATTTGTCTGGTGATAGATCACATAGAGAAGAATTTGATGATAATGATGATGACAATGATGAATATGGTGAAGGGGCTGAGGATCTTGGTTTAGATGCACAGAGAATGAAAGTTCAAGCTACAGATGAAATGGACTATGATGATTTTGATGAGGGACCAGATGAAGCACAGTCATCAACTAGTGAGCAGTCATCTGGACTGGAAAGTGAAGCGGAACTGGCTGATAATGAAACTCAGGTTATTGAGGATAATGGGCTTGACAATGGAACTTCTGCAAGTCAACCACTGAAAAATCCCTTTAAGTCAAGGGGGAAAGGCTCTGGAGGTCTGGTGAATGGTGAAAGTAGTCCTTCCAAGCAACAGTTTAGTAGCAAGAGGAAATCAGAAGCTAGGAAAAAGAAGAGGGTCCAAGGGAAAATGGTCAAAAAGGAGTTTGATAGAGCAATCTTTGTGGCAGCTAGTGACAAGCACTTTGAGGTCCATTTTAAGTTCACCAATGAACCTCATATATTACTGGCTGAGGTACGATCTCTTTCACAGTTTTGTGAGCTCACATCATTTTGCCAATGTTGCTTTCCTCTAGGCTAAATGACTTCTTTAACACTGTTTGTTTATGGGTACTGTTGCCCTTTTGCTAAAAATTGATTACCTTCACGAACTATTTCAATTATATTATCATCATTTTTGTTTAAAAAATATTGTTGCAAATATGTGGCTTGTTTCGGGCTTCTCATTCAAATTTGCATTGCATTATTGATGGACATTTATTTCCTTCCATGTTTATCTTCAAAGACATCCTCAAGCTTCTCATTCTTTGCACGGAGTATGCACTGCTTAGTTTATCTATGCTTGTGAGATAGCCAAAATATTCATAATTTCTTTGGTTTTTAAAATTTTTCTTGGCTTTTAATTTTAAGCAGTCAATTTGTGAAAAATCTCCCTTTTTCTCTTTTTTCTTTTCCTGATAAATATAGTTTCCACCAGTGTTGTTAAGGTTGCGTCTAAGACGCAAGGCATCAGGACCCTGGGGGTTTTTATGCCCCAGGCACATGCACCCTTGAGGGGAGGTGCAAGGTGCTGTTTAGGCATGCCTTGTGTGAAACAGAAGAGTTTCTGTTGGAATGGTGAAATTGATGTTGGAAGGAGGAGATGATCCAGGAAGAGGGAGGAGGGAGGGAGATGGAAAAAAAAATGAAAGAGAATAATTTGTGTTGTATACTTTTGACTTATGGTACAAATTGAGGGTACCCCTTTTGAAGCTTGTTAGTGCTTGAATGCCTAAAGACATTTTTATTACCTGAGAGATGAATGCTTTTTGTGTCGTGAATGCTTCTTTATGTTTTTTTGATAACTGGGGCTGTGGCAATGTGTCTCTGAGAGATGAAGGCAATATTTTTGTTTAATCTTATCAGGTTGCTCAAAGGACAGCGAAGAAGGTTTATATCCAGAACCCTGGGAAGATAGAGAGATGTGAAATCTCGAATTGCAAAGAAAATCAAGTAATTAACTATGGGAAAGATCACAAGAGCAGGCGTGACCTTGAACCTGAAAAAAAAGAAGAAATTCCTGCGCTGCGTACAGCTGGAGTTGATTTCACTGCATTTTGGAAAATGCAAGACCAACTTGATTGCAGGTATCTATATTCCAATAACATTCATGCTATGCTAAATACTTATGGAATAGAAGCGGCCAGAGAAACGATCATTAGGGAGGTGAAAAATGTTTTCACTCCATACGGCGTATCTGTCAATGTTAGGCACTTAACGCTTATTGCGGACTTTATGACCCATACGGGTCAGTATCGTCCATTGAACAGACTTGGGGGCATTGCAGAGTCCATTTCACCATTTAGTAAAATGTCCTTTGAGACAGCTTCCAAATTCATTGTTGAAGCCGCATTGCATGGCCAGACTGACAAGTTGGAGTCCCCATCTGCTAGGATATGTCTTGGGCTGCCAGTTAAAATGGGTACTGGATCTTTTGACTTGATGCAGAAACTGGAGATTTGATGCTCATTAATAGCAGCATTGTACTTGTTAAAATGTGTCCTGTGGAGAGTGTAAAAAATTTGGCAGCATTGTTATATTGGTTTACTTACTATGCAAGGTTTCTGTGACAGTTAAACAGAAAAGAAATGCTGAGGTACAATTTTGTTTTTGACCCTGTTTCTGAGCTCAAAATTGTTCCTATAACGTGTGTAAATTACTAGTTAATTAAGCTCTGTTTGTAGTGATTTTATTTAGATTGACGGTAGAGATTCTCAGGAAAGTTTTCCATATTCGCTCAAGCATTTCCCAGAGAAAAATTACCTTATCCTTAAAGAAAAAAATCGTATGGGGTTGGCTCCTTTCGTTTGATCCTTAAACCAGACTCTTGGCCTCTCCTCCTAGCTCCTTCAAGGCATCTTTATTTGTGATTATCGGCTATGTTGCAAACCCTCGAGAGTTTATTGAACCGTCTCCTGAATCCTTCTACAACCATCCATGGCTAACAAGACACATTCAGCCTTTTGGTCTGGGAGGAGAGAAACAGGGCAGGGAAAAGAAGAGTGGAGAGAAGAAGTATTTTGCTCTTGTTAGTTTTAAGGATTGAGGAAGGCAAGAAAAATTCTAGAATTTCACTCATTACTCACCAAATCAATCTCTCTTAATTTTGAGAGAAAAGCAATTAATTTTTTTATCTGATTCTTAAAACGATTAATACATATATTATCTTTCCTTCTTAGTTTTTGCACATTTTTAAATAAAAATCTTTTGAATTTATAATTTTTTCACATTTTTAAAAATTTCATATTTTTTTAAAAAAATTATCACAGCATTAAAAAATTTAATGACAAAATATTGTAATCAGTACCAAATAGTAGACATGAAATATTATGTAATACTTAAAAGAAAAAAAAAACCAAATTATTGACGTTACATATTATGTAATACATTTAATAACAAACTGGTGAAAAAAATCTAAAACCGTGAATGTTGCAAATGTCAAAGAGTCTATTTTGAAAAATAAAGGCAAGGTAGATATAATTCAAATTATGTAAAAACGTGGAGTATCAAATTATGTTTTTTTTACCAAAAAAAAAACTGCCTTTTGGTTGCTATTTGAAGAAAAATGTGTGGCACAATTTCTCTTAAGTGGTGCGTGACATCGTGAATCTGTGGATCTACACTCTCTCTCTCTCTCTCTTAACCCTTTTTCCAGCTTCTTGGCTCAAGCAAAAACCCTATGCAAATGACGCTTTATATACGAAAGTTAAAACCAATCAATTTGTTAGCAGCCGCACAAATGAAGGGAATAAACAACTGGGGTTGGAGGGTTTCAAGGAGGAGAAGGCTCCGCTCCATCATGGAGTGCACAACACACAGTAGCCTTATGATGTCCTTGATACACCCTGATGTCATCCCCACTTGACATGGACCAGAGTCTTGCTGTTGCATCTGATGAAGCTGCACAAAAAAGAGGGGGTTGGGGGAGAGGGTGCCAAAAGCATTTTAACGTGAAGGCCTCAAACCGGAAAAGTCAAATTGGCCTACAAACTTAGTTTCGGTTGATGAAATAAATGATGTTAACCAAATCAGTTCAAGTGGAGAAAACAGAGATGTACATTGACCTTGCACTTTTCCAATAAAATCACTGCCTGAGTTTGGCATTATGATCAAATAAACACATATTAAGATTTGCTAACTTACGGACAACAGCAACAATCATAACAAGGCCTTGATTTCGAATCAAATTAAAGTTGGCTAGATGAATATCTCCTTGTTGTTCCATCCATAATAGCTCATTTATTTGAGGTCTCACGCCTTTCGTTTTTTTAGCTAATTTATAAATCTCATTCTCATCTTCTTTGGTTCCAAGTTTGCTATACAAATTACTACATGCATTCACTCTAGCCATCACCACTGCTAACTTATGAACAAGACTATCATATGAAACATGCTAATCTTAACTGCAAAATCAGTTGTTGTTGGGAAAAAATTTTTGCTGCAACATAGATGAATTAAATTTCAGTTAGTGCACCGGCAAAGTACCTGTTATTAAGTAGGCACCATCCACAGAGAAAACACAGTCCCATACCCAGCGTTTGTGACCTAAAATCCACAAATTGCAAAGGAATTCATGAAACAATTAACTTGGCCAAGCATAACATTCACACAGCATACCACTTAGAGTTTTCTCTAATGTGAAGCCATCGACATTCCATATCTTGACAGTGTTGTCAGATGATGCAGTGGCTAGATACCTACGAGATAATTTTGACATTGATTAGTCTCACATTGCACAACTCAAGGTTACTGAAAAGATGCCAAAGCAAATACAGAAAAGTGAAGGTAAAAAAAAATGAACAGGTGAATTCTAAGGAATTGAAACCTGTGGGGTTCACAAAACTCAGGCGAAAGGAGACATTTGAGAATGTAGCCATTATGTGCTTGCAGCTTGTGGAGTGGCTCAAAGTTGGTCATGGTCTGCAGGGAGAAAAAAGAAATTGCAGAAGATAATAATGCAATAAAATTTCACGTGAGTATTCCATGATGATGAATTGGCAAGCTACCTGTGTTCCCCGGAGCAAGCGCCAAACATAGCAAGTTCCTCGATTATTCGCAGCTACTACCAAGCTCCCATCCCACATAACTGTTAGAGACCTTACAGCAGTATCGACCTCTGGCACCTAGGTTCACATGGTAAATAATTAATCCATGTAGACATCCAAATTTTGACACAATAGACTCATAAAAATACAAATAATTAAAGTATACCAATTCACAGCTGCATGAATTTGCTGTCAAATCCCACACTCGGATGTTCCCATTTTGGTCACCAGATATCAGCTCAGTCTGCAAAACCACAGACATACAACACATCAAATGACCACAGAAGCATAGTCACAATCTTATAAATTATGTTTTTAGGGGCCGAAATTCAATAGGAAGTTAATAAGCAAAGAATATCCTCTTAGAAGAAGATGGTTTTTTTTTTTTTTAATCCTCTGCTTATTATTTGAAAAATGTGAAATTTACAATTTCCATGAAGTTTACAAACAGCTAATGAGGAAGATGAGAAGTGTACCAACCAGAGTGAAATCAAATCTGGAATTACAATACCCAAATTAGCAAAGTCTATTTACTATGGCATTGTCACTTCTAAAGCTCCACGTTACAAGTCTATTTACAGATTCTTCTAAATATTTACCATCTAAAAACAAAGTAGGTTCTGTCAAATATATATTATAACATAATTTCCCAGCTTCAAGGCGGATCTAAGAAAAATGAGAAAGCAAGACATGAATGATGAGGTATGATGTAACAGATAAAATGCAAAATCTGTTCAGCAAATCCCTAACTCTATATTTAAAATGTGAAAAATCCCTTCTTTTCTTCCTTCTTTTTCAATAATTTGTCACATATGAAAAAATTGGAATTTTACGATAGGCAATAAACATTTGATCAAACAAATTCAAAATTCCATTTGTCAAAGTTTCTTTAAAAGTATTGCTCAGGCATTTCGACCAAACATACAACAGCTAACCTGATTTGGGTGTAAGACAACAGTGTTAACAGCAGCACGGCTTTCATATTCCCTTTGACAACCAGGAGCCCTGTATTTGGCTCAAGACATGGAGTCATCAAGAAAAGAAAAACCCAGCAGATAGAAATAATTTTAGACAATGATAAATGTACCTCAAATCCCAAATCTTTACTGTGCCGTCCTCAGATCCTGAATACATCCAGTTTCCATCATGTTGAAACCCCACCGCCATAACATTATTGGTATGTGAATCATAGCTCATCACCTGCAATGCAGCACATTATCAATGTTCTTTCACTTGCAACGCAAAAAAATGGATATTGAGTCTAAAATCAATCAACCAAGATGGCAAGACAGACATACTGGTTGAGGGCTGTTGGAGTTGACATCGAACAGCCGAACGTGAGGATTACCAGCCGCTGCCAGGTACCGTTTATCTGGGGTTATCTCTAGCCGATTTACTTGCTGCCCTCATGGCATTCCCAACCAAATCCCCACAATATTTAAACAAAAAAACAAAACAAAACAAAAAAATAAAAGTAAAAACACCTATCAGAAAACTTACAGGCTAAAGATGATCAAGCGCAGAGTTCAGAAGCCCCAGTTGACAGAAACCCAAGAAAGTAGAACAATAATAAGATAAAAAGAAAAACACCAAAGAGAGGAAAGTAAAAGGAATACCGAATCAGGATATTGAATAGTACGGTAACAGCGGCCGCTTTTGGCCTCCCAGAACCTGATAGTGTGATCATAGCTTGCTGTTGCAAGTATCACTGAAGGTTGTGTCATCCTCATAATCAACGCCTACCAATCAACCTTTCGTTAGCAGTTTCACTTCATTCTCTAATGAACAAATGGTAGCCTTTTTTTTTTTTCAGTATTTTTTCAATATTGAGAAGAAAAATCTTGAAGATTGAAGAGAAACAAAAATGGGAATTCCATATTTGGATCAAAATATTAAATAGAGGGAATAAAGTTCACAGCTTTTTGCGATTTCTTTTTTTTTTTTTTAACCTTGAAACTATGTGAAACTGGTTGAGAAAGCAGCGAAGTTTGTGGAATTGGAAATCAGGGTTTAGAGGGGTTGGACTTGGACAGTCTGCAGATTGGATGCGCAGTGAATCATTTTTAGATCATTTTTTTCCTTCTCTAAGAGTACGATCTTGTTTATTTTTTTATTATAAATATATTAATTATTGTATATTTTTTAGTTTATAATGTGATTAGAAATTAAAATTATTGATTGATTTTTTTATTTAAATAAATCAAAATTAAAATTATATTTTTGACATAAATTTTTATGTATTGAAAAATATAAAATAATAAAAATATTTAAAATTAAATTAATATTTAAAAAATTTACATTTAATTATTAACAAAATTACTATTCCAAATAATATTATCACAACAATTCAATTGAACTTAATTTGGAGTATGATATAAACTATGTTAAAAATTAATATTAATAGTATTTATGCTCACTAAAAAGACTAAATATGAGAATTACAAGATGAACTTATGAAATAGGTTCATAACGCGCTACTATCATATTATTAATTAATGATAAAAATTACAAACAAGCGATTATGATAAGTCAATTTCACTTACATTTGGGTAGTATCAAAATGTTGTGTCACGAGACCTTAAACTATAATTGCTGAGTCAAATTCACCAAATTAAGATTTAATTTAGTTTAGTTTTAAACGTAAAAAAATAAAAATAATATTCAACTTATTTAGTTAAAAATTTAGTCTAAATTATTTAATTAATTAAATTGTAGTAATTAACTGAATTTTAATATAAAATTTTATTTTTTTCTTTAAAGATACTTTAGTTTATTTTTTTCAAAAAATATCTTAATTTTAAGAGTTTAAATAATTTAAATTTTTGAGAGAGAAAGATATTAAATTTATGAGAATAAAAAAATATTAATATTATATAATTAATTCACTATTAAACATAGATATTAAAAAAAAATTATTTCCTCTATATTTTTATCGATAAATTTCTCTCCATGTGTATTGGAAATAGATACAACATTGACCCCAGTAGATAGTTTGTATCTCTGCATCTCTTTTTTCTATGGAAAAAAAAGAGATTTTTTTTTTCTTTTTAGTAAGATGTAAAGATTTGCCGGAGTTAGGCATGTAAAAACGAACCAAGTGGTCCATAACCCGACACAGGCTAGCGCATTATAAGTTGTGCCAATGTAGGACCTGCAATGAACATATGCACATCGTGCATGAGCTGCTGGGGGAGGGGGGGGTGATCTAGCGCTGGTGTGGGGGACGAGGGTGTAGTTGTAGGATCAGAGGGGCAGTGATCGCTACCTTGAGCTCCCGGTCAGCTAGTTTGATTGCAAAGTGGTGAAGCAGGAGCGGTGCAGGAGGGGGAGAAGATTTCATATGGCGATGGAATTTAGGGAAGAGGGTGTAGCTATGGAAGCAGAAGTAGCGATCGTAGCCTCAAATTGCGTTGGTGGCAGGGTTGTGGTAACGTTGAGGAAGAGAATGTTTGAGTTAAGGCAGTGATCAGAGTCTCAACTACGACCCATGATGTGTAAGCCTGTAAAATATGTCGGTATTATGTTTAGATTTTTGAGTTAGGCATGCAAAATAGGTTAGGCTATTGGCCGCTTGGCATGGGCCAATCCGTTCAGGCACAACTCTCAATGAACACCGGGGAACTATACCAAGTACGACTTGCTGTTAGGGCTTGGACTGGGCTAAGAGCCCCAAACACTTGAGCTGTGCTGGGTACGATCCATGATGAGCTCCTGTCTAGGCATGAGCTATGACGGGCCGAGCCTAAGCACAATCCATGATATTTATGCGCACACTGTCTTCAAAACGATTAGAGATCAAAACAAGTAAAAACTTATCTTGGGCGAAACAAGCCAACCCAAATTCACATAAAACTCATCGCCCCGTATTTGGCTTGAACAAACTGCATTGCAGGATGGCAAATTGTGCAGCACAGTTGCTTGTCCTAGGTTACAGATGTGCTCCTAAAACATTATTGATCGTATCTGACCATATCTACAGGCAACCTATGCACAATTCAGAATTTGAACTTTGTGAGTTTTGATTTCTACCTGACAACAAAGTATGCACGCGAAGGATACAGTGTATCATCGAAAGATTTGGGAACATGCGTTGACATATGCTTAGGCCAAACATAACAATAGATACACAGGTGTCTGTGCACATGTACATGTGTGTGCATGTCGCCATTATCAAAAGAATGATCAATACGCCAGTGCAAATTTAGCACACCCAAGTAATAGTACAAATGCTAAAAATCACAATTAACTTACAAGGGGGGCAGGAAATGAAGTCATGACAGCACATAACAGATGAGCTGCTGTTTCCTGCATCTCACGATGGAGACAACGTGAAATAAATGAAGCGGGAGAGATGGCTAGGATAACTTAATGACAAGAAAGGCAAACTAAGCATATTGTGGGTTAACTATGTAGAAGTATTTAACACCAACAAATGCCTTACGAAGATGCATGTTTTGCCAAGTCTGCCAAAATGTGACTCCCTGAATTCACATGGAGATCTTTAGTTACTCAAATTTTTACTAATCCCAAATATAAGTAATGTGTGTATATATGCATGCATATACATTTTCGCCCCTCGCCCAGGCAAGTGCCTGGTGCGGCACTTATGGCTCTGGGGCAATATGGGTCATGTTGCCCAGGAGTGCCTAGCCTCTCAACAATACTACTGTTTGTAGTTGAAGCAATTATGAGCTGCGTACTGAAGAAACTTTTCTGCCACGTACAGAAAAACTTAATGATTCACTATTGATTGAAAATGAAAAGGACGAGGACCCAAATGAAAAGACAACTTCTAGGTAATTTGACCATTGACGTGCTCTTTTGTTCTCAATAGAATACTTATTTATATGAAATAATTAAAATGGAACAAAATGGAATGTGGATATTTCTAAAATAAATAAATTGGCAAAGCAAATTAAGGAGAGCTATGATGAGACGAAAATGAAACAGAAAATAAGTTAGCATTTATGATCCAAGGAATCAACAATACTGCTCACCCAGAAAGCCTCCGAACTATCCTCTTGCAGCAGCTTCGAAAGAGGTTGCAAGAGTCTTGCAGTATGATAAGTCCCATCCTTCTTTGCATTTGGAAATCCAGCTAACCTATTTCAAGAAAAATTCAAAGTTTCTTAATTTTCCCAAAAGAAAAAAAAAAAAATCTAACTTGTGCAGAAACAGGATTGTGCGAATCGAGTTGGAATTATCAAAAAAGGCTTATGAATCTAACCTTATTATTAGCTCCAATATTGATGTACAAGAAGCCACCTTCACAAATTAAGACTCTACGGATGATGACTGTTCAAAACAAAAATCACACGATAAACAGTTGAAAATACGTTGCAACAGCATGAAAGCACAACAGAGAGTTGCTTTCCCCATGAATATAAGAAATGGTTGCACCATAAGCACTAGAAGCTGTTTAATCCATCAGATATCTGTTGAATCATAATCAATAAGGCTTTTGTGTCCATTGCAGGATTCACAAAAGAAAAAATGACTGATTCAAAGCAGCCATAGAAATGATAAATTTTTCGGTCATCAGCATTATATAAGAAGCTTTCATTCAAGATTCCACGTATACTTTAAAGTTCCAAGTGGAAAACCTCACAACTATTGACCACCACAGGAAGTAAACAATGTTGAGGCCAAAAGATCTTTCTTTTCAGAATTGTAAAAAGCAGCAACTTTGCAAGTGTGACTGAAAAAAGTGCAAGAACAACAAGAAGCTCCTAAGATTATTGAGTATAATCTATAATACATACTGTGGGGATGAGAATTGAAAGAAAACAAAGGCAGTCTCAGCATTCAATTCAGTGACCTTTCAGCTTATGTAACAGTCGGTTCAAAATTATTGGAAAATCTGGTGTAACGGGCAGTTGATCAGAAAGTGGCAACAATAATCGAATAAGAAAAATTGTAATTCTAACACAATATAATAGGAGAAGACTCCAAATCCTGATTAAGGACGAAGCCCAAAATGTGTCCCAAAGGCAAAATCAAATCATCGGTCAAAATATTGTAAGTCAGAACAGGATTAAAAACCCTGTAACATTGCAACAAGCTCACAACCTCCAACAAACAGAGGTCTGCAAGATAGTGTGGACCAGAACTCTCTGTATATAACTCAATTACCAAAATCTTCCAACACCGACAGTACTTAGATTTTGTGCACCTCTGCAGGTCATGAGCAACTCTGAAGGTTGCAAGACTCGTAGAATCAAAATGATCCAAATCATATTACAAATCAAATCTTTCAGCATGCAATTCGCTGTCGATGCTTAATGCCTATAGTTATTTGAATGGAAAAGAAAATGTCAACCACAGCGACCGACGGGGCCTAAGAAATCTTGACCTGAGCATGAACCAGAAGCTTGTCAAGCCAAACAGCATAGGATGCCAAGAAACGGTCAGCGCTGCATTCTTGACAAGTCACCCCAAGCAAACAAATCCCTGCCCGACATTTATCTGGCTACAACACAACCCAGATTGTCAATTAAAATTCCATGCTAATATCCAATCGTTTTCAGTAAAAAGAAACGAAAACAACCAAAAAAATAAAATAAAATAAAGGTACCATAGAAGAGTTAGATACGAGAGTCAGCAAGCGATCAACCCAATCATCGACGGCGGATTTCCATCTTGGGATGTGTTTAGAGCTGGGGAGTGACCGTGATTCTGATTCGGACAAGAGATCGTGGGTTTTGACGGTGGAGACCATCCTAGAGAGCGCCGACGAGGAGGTGAACGGCCCCTTCTCGTATACGAGGTTTCATTGCGACGTCGCACATGTCCCTTACGTTCTCCAAAAGTGTCATCGATACAATGAAGCATACAGAGTGAGAGAGAAACGGAGAAAGATGGGGGTGGGGTGAGACGCAGTGTGTGACAACTGGGTGGGTTTCAGAGTTTATGAACTTGAAAGAGTAACCGGACTGAGTTAAATTCTTCTTTGCTAGCGCTTTGCTCCTTTTGAATTCCATTGACAAGCTTAAAAAAAAAATCAACCATGAAATAAAATATGGCTGGGGGCTTGAGTTTGAGGATCGGGAATGGCTACCTGCTAGCCATGCTTTCTGTAGCCTATGGTCTTCTTTAACATAAATGTTGTTCATATGACCACAAATTTCAGAAGTTACAAGGAGACAAGAACTGAATTGGCCAAAGTTACGTCACCGCGTCAATAAGAGCTCCAAGACGATCTCCATAGCTGACTTGCACAATTGTTACATCAGAATCAGAATCTGAATCCTGATCTATCAGAACTATCGGCGTGGGAGAGTTCTGCAATTACTATTATGTTGCTAATTTTTTTACCAGCAAACACAGAAGTCAACAGAAAACAATTGTTGTAACATTGTACAATGACTGTCAGATTTTTTTTTTTTTTTTCCAATGATCTCCCTTTACTCTAACGCATATAAAACTAACAAGAAATGGAGAATGAGAGTAGCAGGAACAAGGCAACTGACGGATGGGGTGTTGAACTCAATGCATTTGTATTATTGGTGGCGGCACAAGAAATGGCCCTGCATACCATGCCAGTTCATCAGTTAACAAGCAATTGACGAAGATTGACCGTGATCATCAGAATTTAGCTGATTGAAAGTGAAAATTCTAATTTGAATTTAGAATTTCAAAAATTAGTCATTTCGATTGTCAGATATGAGTAGGTGTTTAAAATTAATGCTTAAGTATTCTTTAGGTTATTCTAAAACCATCTTAAAGTCTAATTATGTTACATAACTTAAACTTAATTAAATTGATGTCCTTTTAGTTAAAAATTATTCAAAATATATTAAAGTACCAATATTACTTGTGTGTTTTTTATTTTTTATTTACTGTAAAATAAATTTCAATTTATTATTAATAAAAATATTATTAATCTGTACTTATGTAAAAATTAATTATAATTTATATTGAGATATTATAAATGCTTCATATAAAATGAAGTTTTGAAAAACCTCTTGCTCTGCTGTACTCTCAGGTTTCCGCCGCAACAGAAGCATTGTTCATGCCCTTAACACTGTGTTACTGCTGTCTCTTTGACCAAGAGAAACCGAGACAGAGGGGTCACTTCAATAACCAAAAAGAAGGCGGCGGGGTTTAAAGAAAACCTTTTGAATAACGTAAATGACATTCTAAATCTTACATCGCTGCAAGGAAATCGGTATCGCAATAGATAAGCACTTGCTGGTTGAAGAAGAATCGGAGCAGGCAATGAAAACAAACAACGCCCTTTTAATCTCCTGACCACATAATTAAGCGCTTTGCTTTCTAAATTCCTTGATTTCAATCCAAGATAAACGAGGTCAACAGGTTTTGTGGTGGACTGGAATTTGACAAATTTGAACCTCCGGCCAACCAAGCCGCGAAGCCCTGCCATCGCCATTGCACCGAAATTGTCCATTCTCCTTTATGAAGCCTGCGCTTTTTTTATTTTTTACAAAAAGTTCTTCTCGTCGTTCTCTTCCTTTTAGTAGTTTTTGCGCCCAGATTTAAAAAGAAATTTGAGTTTTTTTTCTGGGTAAATAATGGCTATGAGGATAATGTATTCAAACCTTCACGTTCGTTTAATTTAGTCTCCCTGGACTTCCTTCATACTTTGATTGTTCTTTTCCTTGAAACCGAGAAAAAATGAAGGTTAAGGGGCCAGCATGCAACAGAGTGGCTCAGTAGAATCAGGACTCGGAAGAGCTACTTCCCAAAAGTCAAGGAGCACAAGTCTTAATGTCAAAATTCTGTAGCTCCGTTGGATAAATTATTAAAACTTGGACCATAACATAAATATAGGGAGAGTTCCTTAGCGATAATGCTTCTTGTTGGGTGTGTGTAGATCAGTTTACTTACCTCAAAAATAAAAGTTTAAGGACTTAGAAAAACAACTGTACGTTCTAATTATGTGTAGATTATAATGAAATGAAATGTTTAAGAATCAAAGTTACTACTTGGTTGAGTAATGTAACCTGCACCTATTTCCGATCTGCCTGTTTGCATTAAAATCTTGTACCCATATATATATATATATATATATGCATGATTGCGTCTTATATCCGAAGCACGAGAAAGAAAAAATTAAAAATTAAAAATGGGCAACAACATGCAATCAGCCTCGCTAATGAGACGGACAATGTTGTCAGCTTTCTTCTGGGTCACGGAGATGTGTCCTTTTCTTCTGATTTCAAAAATAATTCTAAATGAATAACGATACATATTTACAACTCAATTTTCTAAATTTTTACGATTATCTTATGTAAAAAGTAATTTTAGCGAAGAAGACCTAAGAGATTAAGTCAAGTAAAGACTCTACATGAGTTTTTCATTTTTTTTTTTTTCTACGTAATACAGTGAGTAAAAATTGAGAGATTTGAATCGTTAGTAAATATTATTATTATTATTATTATAAGGGAATTGAGAAACAATCCAGTTCACGTAAAAACAAGGTCACGGTACCAATTGGGCCACGCATGGTGTCTGGGCCAGCAAGAGCAATAGCAAACAAAAACTTGAAGTTAACGAAGTAATCTGCTCACAGTTTTGTTAACAGCCCAACGCTGCTGTTATTGTCCACATCCGATCTAAAGTTTGATGCAGAAGCTTAAGTTCAGTTGTCGGCCACTGGCTGTTTTATTCATATACTTGTCATGATATGTTTAATTAAGTTTCTTTGGCCCTGAAAAGCTGTCATAAAAGTACCACTCACGTTGATAATGCACCGAGGATTAGATAATAAATGTGACACTTGGTTTTAAGCTTGCAGGTGAGCTAGCCACCGAATTCTAGCACCTGAAGGGCCGACAGAGGACCCCTATGGTCTATCTCAAATATAGGCGCCAACCCCTGCACTCCTTGTTCATGGGCTTTAATGAAAATTGATGGGGTACCAGCAAACTAGTTTTTTTCTTTTCTCCTTTTAACATCAGATTAGATGGTCGTCAGTGTCAATGGGACCAGAATGTTGGCATCCCCAACCCAACTATGGACTATCAAACTCCTGTGATTGCTCCACGAACCAGAAGTGAAAGCCTTGCTTTTCTGAGCTAAAACCTGAATCATTTGATGTCATGCCTTTGAACCAACAGTGTCCCTCAATCATTCTGTTATTGAATATTCTTCAGTGACTATTTGTTTTCTTGCGTAGATTGAATGAATGGGTTGTGGCCTCATAACCCGTTTAATGCATCATGATGTGTATGCTGTAGTGCATCATGATGTGTAAGTGTGAACCGTTTTTCTGTTGAAGAACATTCATATATTGGGTGCCAAACACTCTTTGGCTTCGGATATTGGTTAGAATATTAGGCCACACAGTTTTTACAGTGCGTTGGAAGCTCAACTTGTTAAGGAGACCTTGACCCTGCAAAGTATAGTAAAATATAATGTAAAGGAAGGTGAAAGATCGTCCTCATTCGTTGATAAAACAAGTATATTTATCCCATCTTTTGTTCTTGGAGAATATGTCAGTGTAACAAGCACGAAGGAGATCTTAGAACATCTAATCCTCTGGCATGGTTATGGGGATTTGTAATAAAGGGGTAGAGATGTTTGGAAATCTCAGTACAAGACATGGACATGGAAACTCGAAGTGGTGTCCGTAACAATTACAAGGTAACCAGCGTCGTGCAATCTCGGAAACATAATAAAAAGAAATGAGCATGGGATGGATATCTTTGGTCGAACAGAGACTACTTCTTGCACTATTTTAACAATTTTTCATCAGCGTCGTTCCCCAAATTTTCCACTTACATTCCTTAATTTGAAGATGTTCACATTGTACTGGGATGCAAATCTCCAGGAATTATGAAAATTGATCCGTTTAATGTTAGAGATTTAATCACATATCCAGATGCTTGTTGTGCTTCCCGCACACCCCCCCCCGTGTTCTTCTTGTACCGAATTCGTGCTTGCCTTTTGGATTTTCTTGGAGGTTTGTGGCTTTGCTTCCCATCCCAATAACACACGGATAGTAATAAATTTAAGAGGTTAAAGATTAATGTACGAACCCGCAGATTTTTCCAAACAAGGGGGTGTCTGCTCAAGTACCCATACGTGAGATTGGGAGTCTGATCCAAAATTTTATCAACGGTATAACTCACTAGTGTGGGATTTACGAGAAAAATAAAATAAAAAATTATTTTCTTTGCATAATTTATAGCGTAGACTTATGATATATGGAAAAATTAAAAAAAAAAAAAAAAGGAAAAAGGAAAAAGAAAAGAGGGGGAGGGGGAGCTCATAGGGAGTAAAAATAGACATGTTGGCATGTATTTTGTCTTTTTATGGTCAACAAAGGGACATAAATTGATGCTTGCCGATTTCTCCTCAGCGGTGTCCAAGAGTACTCCAAGCACTAAGACGAAAAATGCTAAAGAAACTTTTGTATGTCAGCACCTAGTAAAAATACAGAACAGCACATTTCTTGAGCGCGTAATCTGTGGCAGGTTCTGCTTCACCATGCCATATAAATCATAGTTAGATACGTGTGGGGACAAATCATGGGGTTCAAGGACTCTTCGACATTGCACATGCTTACATTACAAAACGTCCGTAGCCTTCCCTTTTGCTTTAAAGGAAGGAAGGAAAAAAAAAAAAGAAAAGAGATAAAGAAAACCAGAAAGTGGAATATATTTCCTTGGCTTTAATGTGCGATCAACATCCATTGTAACTAGTGAAGGAGATAAACACGATAAAGCCTAAATTTAAGGTGATCCCATTTTTTCCTTTTTTTTTTTCTTTCCTTTTTTTCTGTGGCCACAAATTGCAGGCGGAACAAACAATTTTTCTATCGGCATGTTACACCTTGACTCTATATGTGCCCTCCTGACACATGCACAAAACCATTGCACGCTCGTAAGTCCAGCCGACAAAAGTTAATGCACATCCAACTTTCATTTCTCCCTCAATACTAGGCTTATTTATTGACTTTGTAATTGTAAATCAACTTGGTTAACATTTAGCATGGTGTCCCGAGGGTCCCCAGTTCAAACATCAGTTTCTTCGGTCCATCATCGGTACATTGACGTCTTAATTTAACCTCATTCATGGCGGAGGCCCGTGACATGGGGGCGGCATATTTAGGCTCAACTCACTTTATAATTCCTTCATATCTTGATTTGGCTCCATTTATTGCCGGGAGCTTATTACTCGAGTATTGGTAGACTCGCAGGATCTCTCCCAAGCCTAAAGCTCGAAGATATTGCTCTATGTTGTTATCCCACACTAATCTCTACTCACGATCTCCGTAACTCGCACAAATAGAGATAGAGAATCAAGTCGTAGTTGGTATTATATTGTATTTACACAAACGTCACTTAAAATTCCCCATCTCGTTGCTTCAAAATTGCTCAAATTACTTGGTAACGCACATACTTTACAATCTACATTGGTCAATGTGACTTTAGTATAAGTGTCGGCATTGATAACATTCTTCCGCATAAAATCTAAATCTGGGCGAATTCTTCAGTCACGGTCAAGAAATAGTAAGTGAGTATACCACATTCCAGTGTGCACGCAAACACGAAGATGCCGCGCATTATTAATTAGGACCTTATTTTATGGCAAGAAGCAATGTCGACGGTTTTGATCTTTGGGTATAATTTCATTTATGAATGGTCGCCGAGGTTAACAAATTGCCAAAGATATACTGTTTTTGATTAGGAAACTAATTTGTTGATTGCGTGTCCTAGATTTTTTGTCAAAGTTGTCGAATGAAAGGACAAAAGCCATGCCGACACGAGCCCCCCTCCCTCCCCCTACCCCTTCCTTTTTTTTTTTTTTTTTTTTTTGGGGTCATGTAGAAAAAAATGTTTGTTAACGCAAGGGACACTGTACAAATTTAAAGATCTTCTCATGACGCTATTGATTAGAAAAACTAACTTTTGATTGGACGTCCTATGTTTTTATGACATTAAGTGATTTGTTTATCAAAGTCAACTAAGAGAATAAAAAGCGTGCGAGAACCTAAATTCCAGCGTAAAGAGAACCCAAAGATAGAGTAGAAATATAAGGTGTTAAGTGGAACTAAAGGTACACTTATAGAGTTTTTTTTTTTTTAATTATTATTTTCTTATTTTATGATGTGCAATTTTCTTAGCAGAATAATGGGACACTGTCTCTTCTTTCCCATTTCATTAAAGAAAAAAAAAAAACAACAAGAAAGCATGTCAAAATGGATTTTTTTTTTCTCCATCCAATAGCATTCCCTCTTCTTTTTATTTTTTATTTTTTTTATTTTTTTGAGATACCAATAGCATTTCCTAGGTGTCGAAGAGATAATGAGTGGCACTGAAAAAGAAATTAGGCAAGTAATTGGATTGGATTCAAATTTGAAACTTTCGATTTATAATTCAAATTCTATAACTCAGGTGCCATTTAATTCATCTTAACATTCATATCAAATTAAAATTTCTTTTTCTGAGAAGACATATCTAATTACAATTTCAAAGTTGATAGCTGGAATAATAGCGGCGATATTCTTAATTAGAGAAGCAAATCAAGACAATCCTAGCCTAAGCAAACAATGGTGAAATTACCTTGAGTACCTGCCGTCTAAAAGTTTGCAATTGAGATATCTTGTTAACAAAAAATAAAAATTAATAATAATAATAAAAAAAAAACAAAATAACAAAGAGAAGAAAAAAATATGCATAATTCCCTTTTCCCCACCGCGGAGAGAGAACAGTGACTCAGAACAGAGAACAGTGTCATTAACACGGGTCGGGATTGAGACAAGTTCTTGTGCTCGCGGGGCCAAGGCGACCATTGTACGCACACCAATGGATATGTTGGGATAACGTCCGAACTTCTACTACTACCACTTGCAACTTCTTGTCCCTGTGAATGCAAAGACAAAAAAAATAATAATAATATAATATAATATAATATAATATATATATATATATATATATATATAATCTCCATAATTCTGTTCTGTAAAATTAATTTTTATTATAAAACATATTTTTTTCAAGTTTATCTTTTAAAAGATATTCTAATAATTAAGAATTTAAATTTTTTATTTTTAATAATTTAAATTTTAATTCTAAAATAATTATTAGATTTAAAAGAATAAAAACAACTACTTTTTATGTAATTCAAGATACAATAAATATTTTAATAAAAATAAAAAGAAAAAACATTATGTCACACCATTCATTGGGATAGCAGCCAACTGTAATTGAGTTTATACTCTTGTATTCATGCTCCCCTCTTTATTGTCAAAGTTAAAATTTAATTAATTTTAATATTATTTAAATAATTATATAAATATTTCTAATTCTATTAATATGAAAATATTATACAATAATAATAATTGAGAAAGATGCACATGAATAATATGAATATCAAATTACACTAATAACCATAGTGATATATTTCAATAAACTAAATTTATCAATTATATAATAAATTAAAATATATTTTTATATAATAATAAAAATTAGTACTATTTAAATAATAAGATCATATTAAATTATACTTAATTAATTTAATTTCAATTCAAATACTAACTTATTAATAATCTAAAATTATACATATTCAATTATTTATTTTGTCCTTAAAAATTAATTTTTAATTTATAATAAATTTAAATTAACTTCAACAACTATAAAAAAAATAACAACAAATGAAAAATATTTCTACTACATTAACTTTTGATGGGCCAGGTCAAAAATGTTGTCTTAATTCTAAGGAAATGGTCTTATAAAGTTGAAAGTAACAATTTTGATCTGAACATAAAAATAATTGATTGACACTAATTATTCTTGTCACAACTATTAAAGTGACACAAATAGATTATAAATACATCATTAAAAAGATTCTTTTTGGAAAAGGGTTAAGATTAAGAGATCAAAATTTCCTTTTGGTTGTTATTAAATGAACACAATTTTAACCTTTTTGATAGATCCTTCATTTCCACAAAGCCAAGGCTTGGCAACATGAATCAAATTGGCCCTTACCATCTAAATTCCGTTGAACCAATGCATCTTTTAAAAAAATTTGATCTTTTTATCTTTCTATTCTTTGTTCATCGAACTGAACTTTAAGAAGATTAAGGACTTAATCGAAAGAAAATTAGTTTAGAGTTTACATGTATTTTTAACATATGTTGTCAACTTATCAACGTAAGGCGAATTGAGCCCTTTTTTTTTTTCGGTGTGTGTGTTATAGATGAAGGCATGGGGAGGATGATAATGGGTGCAGGGGGTGGATGCTGCACACCGAACATTATTTGAGTCTTCATTATTGAAATTTCAAATTTCCGTCTTAAAAACTTCCCTCAGCTGCCCCCGAACATTTTGTAATCTTCATTTTTGGTCCTATAAATTCGTTACAATTTTATGTCTTACAAAAAATCTCACTCGGCCCTGTCAAAAATTTTAAAATCTAATATTTCCTCCTAAAAAGTTTCTTAAGATTTTAAATTTGTAGTTGTGAAGAACCATATATCTTTTTTGATCGTACATAATCTCATTTTATTATTTATAATCTATAATGCCATACATATTAAATTCTAATTTATAATAACATTTTTATAATTCTATAGTGCCAGTTTATATAATTAATAATTATTTCTTTTATTGTATCATATATTAAAACGCGAACCCCAAAGCAATAGCTATATAAAATTCACGGAACTTAAACTAAATCTATAATATATTTTTTTTTGCTCTTAAAAATTTATAATAATCTAATTTCTTATAATTTCATGCTTAGTATTGTGCTATTGTGTAACAAATAGTAGATGTCACTAAATACTTGATTCAATAGTAGAATTGTTAGACTTTTAGTTCTAAACAAGGGTTCAAATTAAGTTTGACAACATCAAATTAAAAACAATTTTAATTAAAAAAAAATTATGTGTAATGGATTCAATATGCGTACAACAATAAACCTCTTAAAAGATTTCCATCACATATGCGAAAGAATCAAACTTGCTTTAAGCAACTACGTAATAATGAATACTTCTACATATATTTATGCATTTTGTTTTTTTAAGAGAAAAATTAAATAATAACATTTAAAAAATGAAGAGAGAGAAAATAAATACACGTAAATTAATTATAATGAAATTATTTTATAATATTTTTATATTTATCATAGTATTTAATAAACATTCTCACATAACAGTTCTGGTTTTTTTAATCTTCGGGCACCATAGGATAAACTATTAAAACGGCCAGTAACGGTCTATTCATGATCTGCTTAAAAAGTTTCCAATTAGATTCTTCTCTTTATTAAACCAAAAAAAAAAAAAGAAAAAGAAAAAGAAAAAGAAAGGAAGAAAAAGACAAGAAATGCATATGTACTGTTTTCCTAATGCCATTGATGGCCATAATTAGGTGATTTTACTATTTCTCTTTCTTTTTGCCCTCACCTTTTTTCAGAATTAATCTCTCCCCACTCTACTCTCCACCATCCAGACTCTCTTCGGTCATCTTGTACTCTCTCTCTCTCTCTCTCTCTCCCCCAGTCTCTCTCTCTCTCTCTCTCCAGTATGCCTATAAAAGCAAACCCACCAAGCAAAGGGTGAGCCTACTGTCCTAACAACTTTTTACCTTTCAACCATGGCTGACCCCTACTCAAATTTCTTCACTGGTTGGTTGAAGTTCAACAAGGATTCTTTTCCCTATTACCCATCTCCTAATCCAAACTCATCTCCTGCACAACAACTCCCCTACACTGCTAATCTGTATTCAAGTGCCTTCAATATCAACCAGAATCACCCTTCTTTTCACTATCAAGAATCTCCTCCTTCTCCTCCTGTCAGAGAAGCCCTACCACTCCTGAGATTGAGCCCAACAAGGACCAAAAAAGGTCAAGAACATGAAGATGATGATGATGCTGATGATGATGAAGATTATCGAGAACAAAGTTGCACTGCTATGGATGTTGACAGGATCAGTAAAGCTAAAGCCAAAGATCAGGAAAGATTCATTTGGAGTTGTGATGGTGCTAATTATAATGAAGATGAGAGTGTTACTGTTGCTCTTCACATAGGCCTGCCAAGCCCTAGTGCTGCAGAGATGGCTTCTGTACTATCTTCTTCCTCAGAGGTCACTGATAAAGATGGAGATGGCGATGATTCTGGATACCCCATTAGCAGGCTCAACAAGGGTCAGTATTGGATCCCCACACCTTCTCAGATTCTAATTGGGCCAACTCAGTTCTCATGTCCTGTTTGCTCCAAGACCTTCAACAGATACAACAACATGCAGGTAAGTTTAGCCTTTCATATGATCGACACCATATCCATATGGCTACCTCAAAAGCCTTTTTTTTTTTTTTCCTTTATTTTTGTTCCTTCTGGTTCTGTCTATTTTTTGGTCTTTTTAAATCAAGACAGATACAAAGACAAAGCGCACTCCTATTTCTTTTCTTTGTTCATTACTTGTTCCCAGATTAATTTGAATCTTCAATAAAAAAAAATTCCCAAAGCCTATTTTCCGGAAGAAAGGTGTTTTTTTTTTCCGGCACGATATTGATCCTATTTTCTACAATTTCCTGCATGATTTATGGGTTTTGTTACTGTAAACTTTCTGATTTAACTGAGGCAGGGATGAGTACCTTCATTTATGTGATTGAACAGCTCAGGCAATGTTCTTTATTGCGTTGAACACTTTGAAGTTTGTGTCGTAAATGTTGGCAGGTGTGTGTGTGGAACTGAAATTTTGCAGTTTGTCCAGAGCTCACGAATACTCCGAATTGAAAAACAAATCTCTCTCTGTGTGAACTTTCTGTCCGCAGTCCACTCTCTGCAAGAGGAGAACAGGATATAATCATGAAAGCCCCACCTTACGGTGTCTAAAATCTCAAAATGTACACGATTCAACTTGAACTCACCAAATTGTGCCTCGAATTGGACAATCAGATGAAACAATTATTTTACTCTCTTTGGCTGCCTATCTACTATTGGAATACTTAAGAAGACGGAGTAACTTGGTGATCTATCAACTCGGAGAAGGAAAAAAAGAAAAACCCTTACGTGTCATATATCGTTTATCCTCCTTTTCTCTTGTTTTTGCTTTCATTTTAAGGCAATATAGACTAATGTTTTGGGAAATGAATCAGTGCAGATTCACTTATTCGGTGATGAGCAGAAATTTCTACCCCAAATGTCTCAACACTTTCAATATACTTATGTTTATAAACAAAATCTCCCAATTCTATATAGTTAACATGATACACACAACGCTGGCTTCAAGATCCCAAAATTTTTGAATAGGACATGGAATGCTTTTTTTGGACGCAACTTTTACAGATTCAGATTCGAACCATTACCGTTAAATGCTAGTTTTATATACATGAGGCTGAAAGGCTTTGAAAGCTTCGAAAGTTTCCGTGTTTTCGCTACTGGGATTTGATATATCACTTTTACTGTTTTGGATTTTGTTGTTCTGGCTTGCTGGCTGCTGGCTGCTGGCTGCTGGTTTTGACTGATTTTAATCGGGTATGACCTGAATTTTGAACTGCTGTAGATGCATATGTGGGGGCATGGATCTCAGTACAGGAAAGGGCCTGAATCTTTAAGAGGGACTCAGCCAACAGGTATGCTTAGGCTTCCTTGCTATTGCTGCGCACCTGGTTGCAAGAACAACATCGATCACCCGAGAGCCAAGCCACTCAAAGATTTCAGAACCCTTCAAACGCATTACAAGAGGAAGCATGGTATCAAACCTTTTATGTGTAGAAAATGTGGTAAGACTTTTGCTGTGAGGGGAGATTGGAGAACCCATGAGAAGAACTGTGGTAAGCTTTGGTACTGTATTTGTGGATCTGATTTTAAGCACAAGAGGTCACTTAAAGACCACATCAAGGCTTTTGGGAATGGCCATGCAGCCTATGGAATGGATGGATTTGAAGAAGAAGATGAACCTGCATCTGAAGTAGAACAAGATAATGAATCCATGCAGTGAAAAAGCAATGGGTTACCAATATTAGTGAAGTGTAGTCTTTGTTTATGGGCTTATATTGGCATTGCCATAGGTCGGACTTTTGAAAGTTAGACCTCTATGATCATGATCCTCAAACATTTGCCTTGAAAGCCTCCTTTTGTTTTTCCCTTTCTGGTTTACCTTTTCTTTGTTACCTACAGCGCCTTATAGTATTTTAAATGCATCATCATAGGTACTTGCTTGTACATCCTTCCTTTATTCTAGGTCACCTTTTTCTTCTGTCAATCCGGCCTCCAATATTTGTAATTTAATTTAGTTGCAGAAGGCCAGGATGGCCGGAAAGCCTAGAAAAGTATCACAAGTAATAATTATAAGAAACCATTGCAAAATTTGATGTATAAACCAAGTTGGCGCATAATGAAGAAACCATGTTGAAAAACATAGATACGCATATCAGAAGATCTTGAGATGTTAGTTTAAACATGAAATTTATTCACATAGCTTGCAGTCTTCCTTCTTTTTCTTTTTTTCTTTTTTCCTCCAAATAGTTTATGGATGAACGTTATATGGAGATTGTTTATTGAAGCTTTTGAGAAGTGCCCAAAATGTTTGTTAATCTAAGTATCTAACGCTGAAGAAATTTGCAAGTTTTCACAGTATCCTTCGAGGGCAAAGAGGTTTTTTTTTTTTTTAAAATTTTTTTTCTCTCTCTCTCTCTCTCTCTCTTTTTTCTTTTGTCTATTTCTTCTTCTCCGGACAATGAGAAAGCCACTCCTTTACATGATTTTAAATAGTGGTTACAATTGGCATTGGAATCAGACAGGCTTAGAAGAGTTGGCAGCACGAATGCAATAAGGAAATCAACAAAATCAAGGACACTAAAAGGACTGTATTAGTATGGATGTTGAGTTTGAATCCCCCTTAGCCAACTGATCAAAAATATTTGATCATAGTCATAGTCTAACAGAAATTAGGTTGAGGCAAAAAGGAAGAACCAAAAAAGCTTTTAAGATCTTATCATCTAAAGTGGTAGCGTAGTCGGTAACTCAGTCGACATTTGGCTTCTATTTAAATTTTTTTTATTATTATCTGTTTTTAAATAAATAACAAATTTTACTTAGAATACAAAAATAGACTTTAAATTTATTAATATTAAAATTAAAAATAAAAAAATTATTTAAATATAATACTATTCATATTCATATAATAAATTTTTCTTATACGAAAATTTAGTAAAAATATTAATGGATAATTTTTAATTTTGACTTATAAATATAATGATTAACATGATATATATATTTTTTTTGTTAAAAAAAACTTAAGATCTTGGCTTCAATGTTATGTTAGGTATGTAAAAGGCATATCTAAGGCTTGGCTGTCTGCATGCCTTGTTTTTCCCTTTGTTTGTAATAGGAAGTAACACTCTCCTTTTGTTGAACTCCGCAATTCCAATTGCATACGGGATTGGATTCTAGTTCTATATATTTCTTGTTTTTATCTTTGCATGAGAGATTATTCCTTGGAATTTATATATATGCACATCAAACATCTTTTGTACACAGTTAGCATGGACCGAAGAACTTTTCATGAAATGAGGATGTTATTGCTTCTGACTTTTGTAATGCATGGATTCATTGCTATGAGATTTTCAGGACATTGGCTTTAATAATTCACATGATCTTTAAAGATCCTCATCATGCACAAGGACCTCACACAAGCAAGTGGGTAGTGAAGAATGTACATGAAGCAAAGCTCCCTAGATAACAAGACATGGGAAGTATATTTTGGTTCAACTGTAGTTGAAATAGGCTTTTCATGCGGCAAACACATCATCTTTTTGGGATGGTGCATATGATGCTCTTTTGCTTTGGACAGTGGAGAGTTCATTAATGGATGGAACATATACCATTTGAGGTTCACTAAGAGCTTGGGATAATCCAAAGAAAATGATTAGCTTTTAGAAGGGTAAATATTTATAGAGAGAGGGTTGAAAGAAAGATGGGCAGGCAACTAGGGGCAATAATGACAGGAGCAGTCGTTCAAGCTGATTTTTAAGATTGAAGGGATAGATTGAGATGGAATGGATCTTCTTGGCAGCTTTACTTTGGGTGCATGTGTGTGAGTGTCTATAATGTGCTTGTGAGACAGAGTGAGAGTGAGTGTGAGAGAGAGAGAGTTTGGGCAGAGATTAGGCTAAAAATATGCAACACAGTGGACAACTTGGCAACATTTACTGATGCCTCCTACAGTACATACACATCTCTACTGATGGACAAACTGCAGATTGAAATGACTTATCAATGACTCTTTGACTATCTCTCTCATTCTGTTTCCCTCTGACAGCTTTGGTTCAATTTGCTCCAATGAATTTTCAACACTAATGTAGTTTTAGAACAGTGTTAAAGAACATACAGCAATAATTATTAGTGGACAGGAGACCACTAGAAAGAGACATTTATACAAGCTACAGATGCCTTTTAGGAGTTTTCTTTTTTTTTTTTTTGAACAAGAAAAAAATTAACTTCTTCATTTCTCTAATTAATGCACTTTACATTAACTTATCAAAGCACAAATATTTAAATTCATAATTATTAGAGTGTTCCAACCACGACATATTTTGTCTTGGCATGGGTCGAGGTTGTGCCCACAAACAAAAAGAAAGTTAAAGTGAACATTACCAGTTGATGGCCATGTGGGTTGCTAGTTCCCCTTTTTTTCTTTTTGTTTTTTAGCTCATTCCTAATTTCTACACTGCTGCAATACTATTCAGATCATCCACAGTTTACCCATAAGGGTAACAGAGCAACTGCATTTATTGCCGATCAATGTATTACCCTTTGTAGCCGGCCAAATCCTACCGCTTCTCTTTCCAGGGTACGCGACTCTTCCTTTGTCTCCCTCCCCGTATTCGATGCTTATGTATATATATATATATATATATATTTCTTTTGTGCAGGAGAGGGAGCTACATTTACTTTGACAATTCGGTATGTGTCAATGTTATGTATGGTATAAACCTAAGTATGCACGGAGGGCTAATGCGATGTTAAATTTTAAATTTATTAATATTAAAATTAAGGTAAAAATTTATTTAAATTTAATAATATTTAAATGATTTTTTTTGTAAGAAAAAAGGAATAAATAAAAATTTTAACAAATTATTTTAATTTTAATTTATAAGTGTGATTATTAATATTATTATTATATACTTTTTAAATATATATATATATATATATATATAAAAGACATATGGATGCGGACAAAATAAATGCCAAATGAATTTTCAACTTTCAAGCTTTTAGCTGCCTACTCATTTGAACGGCCACAATGAAGCTTGTGATAAATATGTTTTCTGCTTTTTTCACTAGTTAAGTTTAGCATATGAAGTTGTATGTAATGTTAAGATTTTGTTGATGAGACACTCGAATAATTCAGAATCATAACTTTTAAATACCTTAGGTTCAACTTATTAGATAGGAGCAGTGATTGGCCTGCATGCATGGGAGATTCACAAAACCATGAGAACGGTTCACAGCTCCACATGCAATTAGCAGAACTCTCAGTTGTATGAGTGTGTGTGGGTGTGTGTGTGTTCTATAAAAAATATTATCTGCTTAAATTGTCTTCTTCGATTAAAATCCCAAGGCCACCTTTTTCAGCCTACTTTTGTATCAATTACATACAAACACAATTGCAATAATTAAGTGTTGGGCTTGACCTTGCCAGGGAGACCAAGCATCCTATACAAGGGAATATATTACTCAATTCTATTCTACTATTTGTATTCATATTCCAACACAAAGGGGACAGCTTTGTCTCCCGGGGCTCGAATCACAAACTATATTCCACTATTATCTTCATTATTTTTTCCCCTCCTTCTTTTCTTGCTAACTCCTTCTATCTCTTTTTTCTTTGTTTGTTAAATATTCCATTTTCCTTGGAGTTTTGCTCAAGAATAGAGAGATATATGTATGGCAATTAATATGGCAAAAATGGAAGATAGGCTTTATCAGCACTGGCGACAAGCATACCCGCAGATATAGCATGTTTTGTGTTCTGATAATTAGGGAGCTAGCTATGACTAGGATTCACCAAAGGCAACCAAAAAACAAAAAGAAGCTGATATGTGTGTGTGTGTGTGTGTGTACTAGAAAAATCATTATCACGCCCAAGTGGGTAGCGAAAGGAATAGGGCACACAATTTTTGTAAATTGAACTTGATATTAGAATATAATTATAATCACGGTCCTCCAATACCTGAAATTTTAAAGAACACCATTATTGCCCTATCGACAAGTACATGTATGAACTTTAAAATTAATGTACCAAAAACTGTAAGAAGGAAAAGTGGAGGTTGGCTGGTCCTCAAAGTATATGAGACAACTTTGTTTGAGAGGCCCCAGAAACAAAAGGAAAAGGGAAAAAGGTAAAAATAATCTTGACCCATTACCACCTGCCTTTCAAAAGGGTAAAAAGAGGGGAAAAAACATAAGGTAATAAGATACAAAAATCCTTCTTTTGGACTATACCTAGAGTTATCTTTTCTTTCCCATGATCATTATCCGTGACATATGCCTGCTTTGATTCATTTTCTTCAGCCAAAGTGATTCTGCTTTGGCGCTTGAAGATTCTTCAAGTTGTGGGTATTGGGTATCTTTGTACAGGGAATATATAGAGAGAAACTTCAAAGAGAAGAGAGAGAGAGAATGCATACGTAACATAACAAGCAACAATATTAGCGAGAGAGAGAGAGAGTGGGAGAGAGAGATTTCTAGGCTTTTCTCTCTGCTGAAGGTCAAGTTGAAAAGGCCATATTTGACGTGGGTGGATATCAAATCAATTGGTATATATGTATTCTTTTTGTACAAAATTCTGATGGCAGCATTGCCTAATCACAGGTTTTGAACGACAAATCAGGGTGAATAAGATATAATCTTAATATATGGCGCGCCATGATTAAAGCATCATATCATATCTATTTCGGGAGTCCAGAGAAAGCGAGAACAAATAGTGCAACCTATATATATATATATATATATATATATATAGAGAGAGAGAGAGAGAGAGAGAGAGAGGTAATATCTCACGCTTTTGTCCCAAGACTAGTCATCCGCTTCATTGAATCATCATTATGCACATCTCGACAAAGAACAGTGAACACATTTCAAACCCAATAAAGTGGCACTAAAATAATATTGCATTAATCAGCAATTTATATACCTTCGAGATTAATATGGCATTAATCATCAATTTATGTACCTAAAAGTTTGTTGAATTTGATTAGTTTCCATGTATGATCGCACGGGCAACTTTTCTTACACAAAGATGACTTTCATCAGCTTCCCAGAAGGATTCTATCTTTGGTAATATTTTATTCCTGAAATTTAAGGGAAAAAAAAAATGATGTGAGGAAAAACGCATGAAAAGAAAGCAATTAAGGGCTCTCTTCTGTTTTTTTTTTTTTTTTTTCCTTAGTTTTTCTTTTTTCATTTACATAATGCTTAAGATTTATCTTTTATTCTTCATATTTTAGAGTTGACGAACCTCTTTCAACAGAATAATTAAAGGAATATAACTATGTGGATTGTATTATCGTTTTGATGATGCAGATCACTATATGCATTCATTCACGATCTTGTAATTTGAAGAACAAAAGCAATTGCAAGTTCTTGCTCAAAAAAAGAAAAAAAGAAATATATATATATAATAATAATTAAAAAAGAAAAGAAAAGAAAATTTGCCTATCTAGACTTTTAGGGCCCGTGGGCCAATAAGGCCAGCGAGCAATTTCTTCTTTTAGTCAAAGCCAGCTGCACTAAACTGCTCTCCTGTTGGATATAGCTTACTTATATAATGCATATACTCATTAAAGAGCGCCAGTAAACCTAGGGCTCGCAGGCGTGTGGGTATGCTCTTCCCCAGTATGCGTATATCATTTAGACAAAATGATCATTCAGCTAGTGCATGTAGGGTCCTTCAATGCTGGGCCTATGGCCTTTATATTCCATCTGTCTTTGCTTCCAAGTTGGGGTGACCTCCTCCCTGACTTGAGGGATGCAAGGAGTGCGTATTGGCTTACTCGAACAAAACAAAAGAGAGAAATAGGGCCCACCGATTTTATGATGGAGATTATGCATTTTTATGATCTCCCATCTTTTATTAAGGTTCAAATGTACTGCAGATGTGCAAAAGGAGAGGGTTGCGGACGCTCGGAATCGAACCCCTCCTTCCCCCTAGCTCACAGACCGGGTGGCCAACTCTATCATTTGCCTTCTTATAGTACGGGATTGCTATTCAAGCAAATCAAATGCTTGATGGAGTTTGCCTAATCTCAATTTTAGAGGTCATTAAGAGGACAAGCAGAACGACATCCAATTCAATATATAGATTAACTGCTAATGTTATTCGGGGTAACTAGCTGCAACATTCATGTTTGTGAAAACCAGGAACCTACTTACACCCCTTTTCTCTTTCTTTCAGTCCTTTTTCTTTAATTGAAGGTGTCTTTATCTCCCTCTTTCCCATGCCCTTTCCTCCAACTTTTGGGAATCCAATCAAATTACCCCTTCATATTTTCAAAGATGTACCAATTTACACCCTTTATATAATTTTAGGAAAAATAGCAGAGCGAATAGCTTTTATTGAAATTTTTTTTCTCCCTTTCATTTTGCATTTTTTAAGTCATTGATTGTTATCCATATTCATCAATAAGTTTCATTGACCTAGCTGAAGAGAATCATCACATTAGCTATTAAAGCAGCCAGATCACACAGCAAATCTGTTTTAATTAGAATATTGATAGCATTATTAATCTTGAAAATCGACTATGTGAATGACAAAACAATAGCAACAAGAACTTAATTACAAATTTAATTGGCATCGGCAGAATAAAAAAAAAATAAAAAGCACACCCCAAAATGAAAGATTTAAAAAAAGGTGTTTCTAAATATAACAAATTTTTGATCCTGAACAATACATTTCTTTTATTTCAGTTAAATTTTATTTAAAATTTTTATTTTTTCTTACATTAACTTGATTTACTTTTTAAAAAAATTAAATTAAAAATTTCCTTAAAAAAGAGCCACCAAGAGGCAGTGGCTTTTTGACATATCTCTGTTCATGTAACACAGGAGCCTACGAAGGAGCATATCGGGGCCTGAACTATATTGGATCTAAGCCCCTTTCATCATTATGGTTCTTCGCAGGTGGTTAATGGGCTGCCCACTGAGGGACAGTATCTATCCTAATGCTCTGCCTTAAGCTGAACAGTGCAGCTGACAACGGTGTTTTCGGCCTCGTGAGGTTGTGGGATTTGGAATATATGAAGAGGATGTAGTGTAGCTGAAGCTATATATTGGACTTGCAGGAATTCCCTCAACTAAACTTCACGAAATCATTTACCTTCTTTTTAATTATTTTTATGTGTATAATGGTGTTTCACTTTTTTTTTTTTTCCCATTAATTAGAATACGTGAATTCAAACTAACGGATAACCAATGTTGTGTTAGTTTACTAATTTTTATATATTTTAATAGCATCGACTATTTCTCATAAACCATCTATTAACTTCAAAAATAAAACATTTATATATTGTCTTAATATTTTGGCTGAACAGAATTTGACCAAAGAACAATAAATCACAATACATAATTATTTTCACAATAACATTTTATTTTATTTTATTTTATAATTTAGTAACACGGATTAGTTGTTACATATACAAATCTTAGGAACTCTTCCATTCGGCCCTTAAGAAATTATTTTCTTTGATTCAATAATTAAAGTTGAAACTCTCACGCTAATAAGGTCTTAATTTCAAATATAAGTAATTATTTATTCAAAAAAATGTCATTAATTTAAATTTTTAAATAATAAAAAGATAACAAGAAAAAGATTTCAATAAATGTAAAAAATTTATTATATATTTTAAAATACTTAATAATATGGGATAGAATTTCAATAAATATAAAAGATTTATTGTACATTTTAAAAAATCTAATAGATCTCTTGCATTTATTAAAATTTTCTACCCATTGTCTTTATAGCTCTCATCAAAAGATATCTTTTTTCACATTTTTAGAGTTTATAGAGGGATCAGATATACACAAGTTTTTATTTATTTTCACAAAAAGGCTACTTCTGCAACTCTGATGCAGGACTACCGTGTCAAAATAGAGTTAGTGACAAGAGGCTAGTCCTTCACTAAGTAAAGATATATAATTGTTTTTCCTAAGGATCTTCTCGTTCACTAATGTTCAGAAAGACACGCCAACACTGGGTGTCCCAGCAAACAAAATTTCCATTGGCAGCAATTACATTTTATAATGAAAATTATAGCACCCAGTACAGAAGATGATCGCTCGGAATGCGAAACAGCTTGGTTTGGTTTGTCTCTTTGTTTCACGTTGGTTGGTCCACGAAATGAGAGGCGCTGTACTCGCAGCTCGAGATGAAGCGAAGGTTGGTTGGCATTTCATCTGTGGGCCTGTCCATGTGCCGTGGGCCTGCTCCTGCACATGACTTAGGAGCACAGTTTCTGATCGGATCAACTGAATTCTTATCTGAACAGCTTTATTTCAAACTAGAATTGTGTTGGATTTTCAAGACAATTTATTTGGGAATGAATGTATTGAAATATAACCACCGCTAATGCTTTTATTTTATTTTATTTTTTATTTTTTTAGCAGCACACGTTTAGGAGGCACTGTAATTGCAGGGGTTGCAACAATGGTAGAAAAAAAAATGGAGGATTTTATGCTTTTGGTCTTCGCAATGAAGCCTAGAAAAACGTCACTGCTTGACACAAAATTGATTGTCCTACTTCAATGTGGATTCATTCAAGTGATCATGTTGTAGAATTTAAGAACAAATCCGTAAACGCCCACTTTTTCCGCGCAGTAACCAAAATAAAACAACCGTGGAATCCACAACTAATAAAGGTATTTAAAAATTAAAATCAAAATTAAGAAGACACGGTAAAATAAATATAAAAAATATATTAATTATAATTGACAGTTATAATAAATCAGTTATTTGAGTTTTGTTTGTCCTTAATTAATTTCCAGAAAAAGTAAATAAGAGAACATTACTATGGTTTTCAATGTTTTCCGTATCTTCCAACCAGGTAATTGGGTCTCTATATTTTTAACTTACGCCCGGGCCACAGAATTCAGAGTTGAAAATGTCCAAACTGTTACAGGTGAAATTGTTCTTCTTTTTTTTTTTTTTTTTTTTGGTACACGAGAAAATTGTTACTGGATCACCTAAATCCTTTGGGGAGAATTAAAAAAAAAAAAAAAAACAAAGCAGTGACTAGCCACTAGAGAGAAAAAGAAAAGAAAAAGAAAAAGAAAAAGAAACGAAGATGATAGGTAAAAGAAATTAAAATTATATATTATTTCATTATTAATATATAATTAATAAAAATAAATAATGAACAAATGAATACAATACAAATGACTCTCTCTCTCTCTCTCTATCTCTCTCTCCTTCTTCATCATCTAAAAATCACGCATTTCAATCCCCTGAATAAGGCGATTACAAGCTATATATGCGCATATAGAACCAGAGCCCATAATATTATGAATTAATGCCTCCAGAGAGCCAGAAGAGAAACAACAATAGAGAATCCGGCGACGGCAGTGGAAGCCGGCAGAGAAAACCCAGCTCCGGCGTCCATCCCGGGAGCCGGTGCGGGGGCCATCCCGCTGTCCTGAGCCGAGACCACAACTGCAGCCGCTAGCACCGCTAGTAAGAGAGCGAGCGAGAATGTCTTGGAGGAGATGCTCACTTGGGCCATCGCTGTAATTGGCTGAAACCCACAAAGAAACTTGCCAGACAGAGAGAGAGAGAGAGAGAGAGAGAGAGAGAGAGAGGCGGAGGGTCGGAGAGGCTGCTGCTGCTGCGACTGGGAATTGTGATGAGAGCTGAGGAGGGCGGAGGGGGTGGCTTTATAGTAGTGCTCTGAGGCGAGGCGTGTGGGTCCACAAAAGGGTTGGCAACGTTCACCTAACAGGAGCAACCTGCTTTAACAGCTGTCCCACGTGCGTCGTTCCTTCTTATGTGGGAAGTGATCTAGAAGACCGAAGAAGGACCTCTGTCGGGGAGCGGCGCCGTATCCTCCTCTCGACACGTTGCCGAGGATCCTTCCTTGGTCTGGACCATCGCGTGCCGGTACGTAGACGCTAATCAAGGAAGTTGGGACAAGTCGTTGAAGGCAATTTTGTAACTTTTTAACTCATAAATTCAGCAGACTTGCCATCACATCACTTGGTGTTCCCATTGCCAGCATTCACATTTTATTATGGAAATTATACCACCCGGTATTAAAAATTACTACTTGGAATGTCAAATCACTTGGGATCTGTTTGATATTACCATGTTTTCCTAATTTTTAATTTATTTTTAAATAAATAACAGAAACAATGTTCGGTCATTAATTCTTAATTTCATTTTTATTTCAAATTATCGAGTCATTTAATAAGGAAAAAAAACTACCTTTAAAAAATTGAAAAATGATGATTTTTAACTTTTAAATTTTGATTTTTTTTTGTATCATCTATCATTTTAGTCCCCCTCTCTGCACCACTTAATTTTGTCGCTCATGTTTTATTTTTATCTCTCTATTGTGTTTTTTTTTAACATAATCTTTTTCTTTACTTTATTTTTCTCTCTTTACTTTGTAATTTATTTTATTTTATTTTTTTCTCCTTACTTTATCTCTCTCTCTCTTTACCTTGTCTTTCTCTCTCTATATGTTTTTTTTAGATTATTAGTACTAGTTAGATTTGACTACTTTAAATGATTTATATTTGAGATAATATTATACAAAATTTATGACAATAATATAATAATTAATATATTAATATTAACATTAAATTTATTATTATTATGAATATTTGTTATACAAATAAAAAAAATGTTGTGTCAATGTGTAATATTTTAATTTTTATTTAAGGCCAAAATATATCGTATTTTATTAATTTATTACTAATAAACTATATATTGATATTAATTTTTTAAAAAAAAATCTTATTGTAACTAATCAAAAAAAAAAAAAGAGAAATAACAAACATTATAAGACGTACAACAAACAACAAAATTAATGTATTAAACATAAAAAAATAATAAAAAAAATTTAAGGACATAGTAAAGAAAAAAAAAAAAGAAAAAAGAGCTTTAGTATGGTTTGTCTCTTTGTTCCATGTTGGTTGTCCGCAAAATGAGTGGCGCTGAATGGCAAGCTTGAGACGAAGCAAACGTTGGCTGGCATTTTACTCGTTAAGTTAGTTAGGCCGATTACCATCAGAAAATGGGATTACCTCGCCAAACCGCCCATGTGTTGTGGGCCTACTTTTGTGGTCATTACATGACTTAGAAACGAAGTTTTTAACAGAATTAACTTAACTCTTTTCTCAAAAACAGTATTAGTTCGGTGTATGAGTTAGCATGAATGATATTAAACTTTAAATTTATTAATATCGTGATTAGTTCTAAAAAAAACTCACTTTAATCTAATAACTATATTTGTTTTATAAAAGGGTTGAATGAAAACATCATATGTATATGTATATGTTGAATTTTCAAAACAATTTATCAAGGAATAGATGTACTAAAATATACCCACTGCTAATATATGTGATTGTTTTTGGTGCACCGCAATCGCAAGAGTGTAAACTCATCTTTTGAATCGAACCAGCTCTGACAATTCTAGCGCCAGCTGGTTGGTGGCTGCTTTACTGTTTTTTTTCTTTTTTCTTTTTGTCCTTTTTATATAACCAATTCTCATTCCACTCTTACACCTTAATTTCTTTGATATACTTTCAACTGATCATATAAAAATTCTCTGTTCAATATAAATACTCATTTTTATTAATATAGAAATACCATATAATAATAATAATAATTAAAAATTACACAAAATATCAAGTCATATTAATATTTTTTTAATTATTTATATCAATCAAATGATATAAAAATTTATACTAATTAAGTATATAGTAAATTAAAATACTTAAATTTTTATATACTAAACTACATTTAGTCTTAAATTAATATTAAAATCATAACAACCATGACCCAACTATTCAAATTCTATTTAAACACAACTTTTAATATGTAATAAATCTGAATTAGCTCAAACAATAACAACCAGCCTTCATTGATTGATTTGACGAATTAATAATGGAATAACGAACTAAGAATCTTCTTCGAAGACAACTTTCAGTTTCCATATTAATTCGTTAATATTTGACTAAATAAATACTCGTTGAATAATTAATTTGGACCGCTCTGCTGAGTGCAATGGACCATGCACGCAAGCTTCAACCTTCTGCCCCTTGAACGGCTAAACGCTCGCTTTCTGTGTGAAATAACTAAATAAAATAACTGTGGAATCCACAACTAATAAAATTATTTAACATATGAATTAATAATTAAGAGAAGATTACTCTGGTTTTTAATATTTTCCATATCCTCCAACCAGGTAATTGAATCTCTATATTTTTTAACTTCTGTCCGGGCCACGAAATTCAGAGTTGAAAAAGTCCTAACCTTTACAGATGAAAATCGTTCCTTCTTTTTTCTTTTTTGTTCTTTGATACCTGAGAAAATTATTACTTGGATCACCTAAAAGCTTTGGAGAGGGGGAACAAGAAGTGACTAGCCGTCAGAGAGAAAAGGAAAAGAAAACGAAGATAATCGGTAAAAGAAATTAAGATTATATCTTATTTCGTTATTAATATATAATTAATAAAAATACATAATGCACAAATGAATCCAATACAAATGGCTCTTTCTCTCCTTCTTCATCGTCCAAAAATCCATACACACATACATACACATATAGATGGAACCAGAGCCTATAATATTATGAATTAATGCCTCCAGAGAGCCAGAAGAGAAACAACAATAGAGAATCCGGCAACGGCAGTGGAAGCCGGCAGAGAAAACCCGGCTCCGGCGTCCATCCCGGGAGCCGATGCGGGGGCCATCCTGCTGTCCTGAGCCGAGACCATAACGGCAGCCGCTAGCACCGCTAGCAAGAGAGCGAGCGAGAATGTCTTGGAGGAGATGCTCACTTGGGCCATTGCTGTAATTGGCTGAAACCCACGAAGAAACTTGCCTGACAGAGACAGAGAGCAAGAAAGAGAGAGACGCAGAGAGTCAGAGAGGCTGCTGCTGCTGCGATTGTGAATTGTGATGAGGGTTGAGGATGGCGGAGGGGGTGGCTTTATAGTGCTCTGAGGCGAGGCGAGGCGAGGCGAGGCGAGGCGTGTGGGTCCGCAAAAGGGTTGACAACGTTCACCTAACGGCACTAACAAGCTTTTTAACGGCTCTTCTCGTTGGCGTGTAACTTTTTGTTTTGTACAAACCATGATCTAGAAGTCGGAAGAAGGACTTGGGTCGAGAAGCGGCGACGCCGTATTCTCATCTTGACAAGTTGCTCAGGATCCTTCCTTGTTCTGGACAATTGCGCGTAGCCGGTAATCAAGGAAGTAGTCGTTGTTGTATTTTTTTTGACCAAGTAATCAAGGAAGTTGGGAAACGTCGCTGACGGCAATTTTATAACCTTCGTCTCGTTAAAAGGCAATTTTCAGGTTTTGACTTATAAATTCAGCAGACACGCCAACACCTAGTCTCACGGCCAACAAAAATCCCCGTTGCCAGCCAGCAATTACATTTTATTATGGAAATTATAGCACCCAGTATTGAAAATGGGCTATATTAGATCTTAAATAAGTTAGGGTCTATTTAATATTACTGTAATTTTTATTTTTTTTAATCTAAAGAAAAACAAAAAATTATATTTGACAATTGGTGTATAATTTTATTTTTAATTTTAAAATTATTTTAAAAAAAGAATTACTCTTAAATAATCACAAGAGAATTTTTAATTTTTAATATCATTTATCTTTTTATTTACTCTCCGTACCATTTATCTTTGTTTTTTTTTCTCATATTCTATTATTTTACTCCTTATTTTGTCTTTTTTTTATCTACATTATTTTTCTCTCTATCATATTTTTCTCTTTTTACTTTATATTTTTTTTCTTTACTTTATCTTTTTGTCCTTATTTTTTTCTCTCTAATTTCTCTTTTTATCTATCTTATCTTTCTCTTTATATATTACTTTTAGATAAGCAGTACTAATTAGAGTCAGATTATTTTAAATTATTTTCATTTAAAATAATATTATAAAAATTTATGATAAAAATATAATAATTAATATACTAATATTAATGTTAAATTTATTGTTATAAGTCTCAATTGTATATCTTATAAATTTTTTATATCAATCTGTAATTTTTTAATTTTTATAAAATGTCAAAGTCCTGAATTTTGCATTTTCTTTAACCTTTAATTTCACAAACATATATATTGGAACATTACAGTCGAGTTCTCTCTTGGTCCCAACTTAACAATCCTTATGTATGAACTTTTACATGCTTTGACTAAATCAACATCTTCTTATATTAAAATTAATTAAATTATTTATAATTTGAAATCTCAATTCTATTCTTGAATTATTTTATAACTCTCAATTTTTTTCTTTTTATTGACTACTTTATTATTATTCCATATAAATTAGATTACCGTAGTTTTTTTTTCTCTCTCTTTTATTTTCCTCATATCCATAACTATTAGATCAATAATTCTCATTCTGTATCTTTTTCTCTATGCTCTAACTTTCTTATTTTAATCTCTGTTTTTTTTTTCCTTTCTCACTAATACCTTAAACTCCTTTTCTTTTCCTTTTTTTAGCCACCTTTTCTTCTCTTTTCTTCCTTTTGCTACCTCACGATCTCGTTCGGCAAAGCAACTACAGTCGACGGTAAAATTAAGAGCAAGTGACGGAAGAAACAACAGGATGGACAATGCCTGCCAAGGCGATCAGCGAATCGAACGGACGACAAATGGTGGCAAGGAAGTGAGATCAACAGCGAGAGAAATGAAAAAAAGAGTGACTGGCTTGTCCGATAGTATTTTTGGGAAGGTTTAGGCATGTCAGTGGCTAGAACTTTTAGATCCGCTTCGTGTATTGCAGGAGACAATGGCCCCTTAATTTGACTGTGAATAGAGGAGGCGTGTCTGGAGTTGAGCGACGACGACGACGACCCTTTCAAATTTTTGTAAATCTAGAGATATTGTGGCCTTTGATGAGTGGGTGCAAGGCCGGAAAATGGTGACTTTACCGGCGTTTGGCTATCTTGCAAACGACTTTTAGCAATGCGTGATGGTAGGCAACGACAAGCCAGCGATGGTGAGCAGCGGTTCGGTGATTTCTATGATGGCTCCGACAAGATTTATATTCTTCATCTTTACTTGAACGTGATATCCACTTAGATAGTAATTACTAGGTAAATGACCTCTGATAATGTTTCGGTGGCTGCTTCACTCGTTTGGTTCCTGAATCGAACAAGTTCCGATACGCTTCGTGGTGACTAATGGCTGCTTCTCTCTCTTCTGGTCTCGGATCAAATTCCTATTTTCATATGACTCTCTGATCAAATATCAACTTTTCTATGATTACATGATCGAATATCAGCTTTGATAATTCTAATGTTTATTGCTTCTGCAAGCAGTTGAAAGCCACTCTTTAGATCAAATGGCTCTAATGCAATTTTATATCATACTAACTCTGAAAATTTTCGCACTGATCAATGGCTACTTACCGAACTAATTCTGATATTATTTTGAATTGGTTATATGAAAGTTTTCTATTTTATATAAATAATTAATTTTATTAATTTAAAAATGTCAAATAATAATGATAATTGAGAATAACACATGTCATATTAATATACTTTAATTATTTATATTAATCTCATAATTAAAATTTATATTTACTAATTATACAATAAATTAAAATATTCAATTTTTTATATATCAATCTACATTTAATTTTATTTTTATTGTGAAATTATAACAAATATAATTTAACTATTTAACTTGTCCTTGAATACTTACTTTTAGTATGTGAAAAAATGTGAATTAACTCCAACAATAACAACCCGCCTTCATTAATTCATTTGACTAATTAATAACGGCATGAGAACTCAAAATCTCGTTCTAAGACAACTTTCAGTTTCCATATTAATATTTTAATATTCGATTAAATAAATACTCGTTGAATAATTAATTTGAGCCACTCTACTAACTGCAAAGGACCATCTCCGCTGGCTTCAACCTTCTGCCCCTTAAACGGCTAAACGCTCGCTTTTTCTGCAAAGTAACTAAATAAATGAGGTTTCTCTTTTTTTTTTTTAACTTTATTTAAATATAATTTATTTATAATTTTATACTGCATAATAAATAAAATTTATTTAAAATAAAAAATAATAAAATAAATTTATATAATATAAGATATAAGTTGCACTTACTAGAAAATAAATAAAAATAACAATTACCATAAATAAAATAATTGTAGAATCCACAACTAATAAAATTATTTAATATATGAATTAATAATTAAGCGAATATTACTCTGGTTTTTAATATTTTCATATCTTCCAATCAGGTAATTGAATCTCTATATCTTTGAATTTATGTCCGGGCCACAAAATTCAGAGTTGAAAAGTCCAAACTGTTACAGGTGAAAATCGTTCCTTTTTTTGTGTTTTTTCTGCTACATGAGAAAATCGTTACTTGGATCACCTGAAGTGACCGGCCGTTAGAGAGAAAAGGAAAAGAAAAAGAAGAGGAAACGAAGATAACCGGTAAAAGAAATTAAGATAATATCTTATTTCATTATTAATAAAAATAAATAATGCACAAATGAATCCAATACAAATGACTCTCTCTCTCTCTCTCCTTCTTCATCATCTAAAAATCGCGTACTTCAATCCCCTGAATAAGGCGATTACAAGCTATATATGTATCTGGAACCAGAGCCTACAATATTATGAATTAATGCCTCCAGAGAGCCAGAAGAGAAACAACAATAGAGAATCCGGCAACGGCGGTGGAAGCCGGCAGAGAAAACCCAGCTCCGGCGTCCATCCCGGGAGCCGGTGCGGGGGCCATCCCGCTGTCCTGAGCCGAGACCACAACGGCAGCCGCTAGCACCGCTAGCAAGAGAGCGAGCGAGAATGTCTTGGAGGAGATGCTCACTTGGGCCATTGCTGTAATTGGCTGAAACCCACAAAGAAACTTGCCAGACACAGAGAGAGAGAGAGAGAGAGAAGGAGAGGGACGCAGAGAGTCGGAGAGGCTGCTGCTGCTGCTGCTGCGATTGTGAATTGTGATGAGAGTTGAGGAGGGCGGAGGGGGTGGCTTTATAGTGCTCCGAGGCGCGGCCTGTGGGTCCGCAAAAGGGTTGGCAACGTTCACCTAACGGCTGTAACGTGCTTTAACAGCTGTTCCGCGTTGGCGTGTGCGCGCGTTACTTTTTGTCGTGTACAACCTGTGATACAAAGTGTCCTACAAGTTAGAAGAAGGGCCTCGGTCGGTGAGCGGCAACGTATTCCCTCAGAAAAACGTTACGCGGATCGGACCAAACGGACAGAAGGAGATGGGGTTGACGAGGTCACGTCTATATAATATATATATATATTAATCAAAAAAATACTAAAATTCTTGATATCTGTTTACATTAATATCTTAGTTAGACGTACATCAGACATATTGTAAAAAACAAAAGAAGACAAAGCGGACGAGGCCGATACAAAAGCCACATGTCACATAAGTCGTGTCAGGGACTCCTCCGCGTAATAACGCCCTAGACGTTAACAAAGGAATTGAGAAATGCCGCGGAAGGCAATTTTTATATCTAAATTTATTATACCAATTTATTAACTTGACTCCTAAGATGATTGTTTTTAACATACAAATATCCGATAAGCCAAATTTAAAGTAACGCGTTATTAATACCAAAATCATTTTATTGAATTAACTTAGAATTTCTTATGCAACAAAGTTCTAGTTAAGATGATAATTTTTATAAATTGAAACGAGGACTGAATTTGTATTTTTGTAATTTTTTTTTTAAATTTTTGAACGGCATTATCAATTTTATTCACAGTATTTCAAGTATAAGAGATGTCCAATAAAACACTCCAACAAAAGATCCTCGGTAGGCTCACTTTCCTACACCAACCTCTAAAAGTGTTCAGAAAGCTACAGCATCTCCCAACTAAACACAACGCAGCCCCATCTGTCATATCCATTATTTTCAATGTCGTCTTTTCTCACTTACTTTTTTACAAGGAATAGCCTTAATCGTTGTGACTTCCCCTGGTGCCTTTGCTGGACACTCTCCATTAATTCCAATTCCTTAGTAGAAGAGACCCCACCGTCAACATCACTCAGAAGCCTAGAGTCTCTGACGCCTGAGTTGTTCTCGGTGATTTCACAGTCCACCTCTAGTCCCCCCAATCTCTATTTTCCAAATTCATTTCCTTTCTCCTCGATTGCACAGTAAACCATCTGCCCACGTCCTGGTCCCCATCCTAAGCTGGCTTGCACTGCATTTTGAAATTTAAAAGCAGGGTCAGTACAAAAGCTAAGCTGTTTCTCCACATGGGGCGCCGCACCATCACCGCCTTTCTGCCACTTGTTAGGACTATTGCTCCACCCGTTTAGTGCCTTGCTCCGAGAAATGCATCCACGCCCCCCACCCCACCCCACCATCTCCGGTGATAGTTGCCATTCACCACCACCTATTTTCTTTACCCACATATCCTTTGTAGGAAAGGCGAGAATTTAAAATTGAAAACAAAAAAAAAGAATGAATCCTAAGTGAAAAATAAATTTAGAATTTAATATTATATTTTAATTTAAAATATTAGATTTATAAATTATTTTTTAATATATTATTATTTTATTTTTTAAAATTTTAAGATTTTTAAATTAGATAACTCACGCTTAGAAATCCAGATCCTTTCATCCACAACTACCCTGACTCACGTCGGAATTACTGTATCAATTGAAATCATCTAAACCCATCCATAAAAGTCCCTCCAATGACTCCCCAACATAGAGACGAAGTCCCTATTCCCATTTCTTCATAATGATGAATAAATTTATATTATTAATTCGAGCAAATTTATATTATTATTTGGTGTATGTATGTAAGTTTATCAATTATAAGATCTAAAAAGCTATTCTATAAATGAAACTCCCTAAATCTGCTTGGTTAACAATGCTAAGCAGGAAAATAACCATACGAAAATATGTACCGCAAATAAATTAGCACACAATTATCACACCACAAGCTTACCTTAACAAAAACTTCACAATCCATGCAAGACCGATCCTTGTAAAACTAACATTAACCGTTTTGGTTCTAAAAATAACCTCGTTTTTATCTTTATATAACTCTTTGTTCACTATCATATAATGACGAGGCCTTGCACACACAAAACAAAAACACAAAAAAAAAAAAAAGTCTTAACACTTTCTTCGTACCCAAGGCAGGTCTAGGCAGTTCTTTCCCATCATCATGGAATTGAAGAAGATTTCCTGCGTTGTTCTTGTGGCTGCCGCGGCCACCTCCATGACTGTGGCCTTGGCCGCGGAACAGGCCTCAGCTCCGGCTCCTGCCCCCAACAATGGGGCCTGCACAACATTGCCGGTTGTTGGGTCTTTGGTTGGGGCACCCCTTGTGTCATTCTTTGCCTATTATTTGCAGTGAGTTAACCGAAGTAGAATCAAAGGAAAAAAAAAAAAAAAGGGAACTTAGGAAAGGAATGGTGTAATGAAAATAAATGTCAAAATAGTATCCTCGAAGGAGAGGGTCAAGAAGAAATTGTTTATTGTGTGATAGTATAAGATTGATCTATTTAGTTTCCTGGGTATAATTGGTTCTTTTTTTTTTTTTTTTTTTTTGTCTTGGATTTAATCAGGCTCTGTTTTGTTCAATTATGTACGCTAGCTTGGTTTCTCGATTAATTAGTGATACATTGCAATTATTCATTTATTTCAATTTCCAGATCGACACTATCAAAAGAAAAAAAAAAAATTCAAGATCGACATTTAGTCAAATTTACGTAATTATATATTCTCCGAGCAACCAACCACAATCGTGGGAACGTATGCCATGCTAAGGCGGCACGGTACGAGGGTTCAAACCCAATTCCAACAAACCATGGAAGAAAAAAGAGAGACTTGAGACGAGGACTATAGTAAAAATTTACAATTAATATAAAAACGAGAGTTACATTTATTGAATTCATGATATGTTGATCATAAAAATTATATAATTATATTTTAAAATCAATTAATTTAAGAAATTAAATTATTAGATAAAATTTAAAAAAGGATCGCATATTAAATTTTAACAAATATATTATGTATACGTTTATGTTTTGTTAACATGATTTCTTAATTTCTGTACGGTCTCGGCTCGTGAATTGAAATGGATGGCTATAGAACAAATAAAAGTTGGATCTCCCCCGCAAAAAAAAAAAAAGTTACCATTCATTTGAACTCAAAGCTTGCCATTGTCAAAGCAACCTGAAAGAAGCCTAATCCATCTTTAGTTTAAGTGAAAGATTCACCGAGCGTGTACAGATGATGAGGAACCATATTTTGCAGACGTAAGTCAGGAGAAGCAAATAAAAGTCTGGAATCAGTAATGGCAAAGCAATCATCGATTCGGTTGCAATACTGTTATGTTAATGATAGTCTGTTCAACATGGCTTTTAGCATCTGCACGAGGTAAAGCAAGGAATACACATAACAGAAGAGAGGAAAGACAGAGTGAGCTCATTGATTAGCAGAACATAGGACAAGAAAGAAGAATAACGCGAGTTTATTCCACATAAAAGAAAGGTTATGATGAGTGAACAATTACACTCTCAATCAAACACACTCTAATAAACACAGCATATGTCGACACCACCAACTAGACACACCTGGCGGCAATGACTCGGAATTAGGATCAGGTCCCTCCATTAAATTTCTGTTGGGACATGAGGCTTTTTGTCAACCAGATTGCTGTTTCTCTGGATGACACTAATTCTTCCCCAAATGGCCTTAGCACGCCGGCGAGCTCATCAATCTTATCCTGCTTAAGTAGCCTCGCACACAGCTCCAGCAGAGACTCTAGGGCGTCAGCTCTTCCCTGGCTTGGGTTCTCCCACTCACTCCTGGTTATTTCATCACCATTTATTGCGGCAAGTGTACTCAACAATGAAATGTCAGTTGTTGCCTGAATATTGGTTATGTGAGCATTAACTTTCTCTGCAGGCTTGAAGCAATCATTCTCACTTGGTTTTGCACCTAATTCATCTCTAGACTTCACTCTGTCAATACTTTCAAATGAGATGATGTCCTTTTGGGGGTGCCCTTTACACAGATCAGGAATTTCGGGCTTCCGTAAGAAGCATTGTGGCTCTACACTGTTTATTGCTGATGTTGAGCTTTTATCATCACCGGATTCTTCAGTTCTGAGACAGGTTAGATCTGCCATTGTTGGTGTCCCATTCTCCCTTGCTTCGGGAGCCTGCCCCTCTGTGTTCTCTTCAAGAGTTTGCCGGACACAACACGTAGCCCCGTCTTCTGTAGTCACAATCTTGGTATCCAAATCTTGCAATTGTTGCAAATGCTCGGCAGTGGATTCTTCTCCTTCATACTGCAATTTTAGTGTGCTTTCTGGGTCAAACTCAGTTACACTACCGTCCCTCTGAGGCAGATTTACAGAATCGATTTGCTTCTCTCTATTGCAAACACTTGTTTCAGAATCTGTGGAACTGTCTTTTGGGCCAGTGATTAATTCTGATATTTCCACTGTATAGCTAGTGGAATCAACCCCCTTAATCCCTAGGTTTTCTTCGGTACTTGATGTTGGTGGGGGATTGCCAATGTGAGGTAGATTGCTTTGTTGCACATAAGCACTTCTCATAAGTGCATTATCATTTCCAGGAAGATTTAGTGGCCCTATCTCCTTGTTTCTGTTGTCTTTGCCACGAAGTCTGCTAGAAAAGGGCTTTTCAGGTGATCTCTCTTTCAAGTTGTTTATGGGCTTTATTGGAAGAAAAACAGACGATGCGTTATGGCAACGGAGGACATATGGCTGCAAATGTTGATGTCTCAGCAGTTTGGCAGCCTAGCAATGTAAACGCTTGCAAATATAAGAACAGACTCATGTCACGGTTAACAGATAAGAGCTAAAGATTCATCAAATTTACCGTTGGTCTGTGTTCCGGGTTCTTCCTTAACATGCTCTTAACAATTTGTTTCCTGTTACATCAAAATATAATTGCATGCATGTGCACACACCACCAATAACGAGTCAGATATTTCAAAATTCATGAGAGATAAACATAGCAGCAAGACATTTATATAGTTTAGATTTGATGCTTGAAATCCATTGATATGGAGAAATCAGCAGAACCTGTAACAAGTTCTGGAGTAAAAAGCACCTACAGTGTGGAGGAGTACACAATTGGGAAAGGAGAAATGGAGGATCTGTTTATTTTGTTTATAAGCCCAGCCATGTCCTGTCCACATTATTTACAGTTATGATGTCTCAGAATTCATCTAAGAGTAAATTAAAGCTGCTTGCATTTGCCAGTAAATGAATAACATCGCTACTAGTTACATATGTAGTGCATGTACTCACAGGAGCCCTGAATGCTGGTTGATGTGCAGCAATTTCAAACATAGAGCATCCTGAAATAGCAAGCATAATTTAATAAAAAAGGTAATTTGATAAATCAAAGATAATACTAGACCTCTATTCTAGAGGTATCAAGTTCTAATTCTAGGATGGGGGGTGTGGGCTTTACATGAATGGGTAAAACTACTCCCATTGTGTAACTCATGGCCCGATAAGTCTCCTAATGGACCAAAAGAAAAAAAAAAAAAAAACGAAAAAGAAAGACCATAGTTCCAGATTTCTTACCTAGAGACCATATGTCAGATTTATAGCCGTAAGCTATATCAGCAAGAAGCTCAGGACACAAGTCACTAGGTGTGCCAACAACCTAATTAGATAATAGCTTTATATCAGCTCTCAAAAGTCATGAACCAAGTATAGTGGGAAACAAAGTTCATGAGAGTTCGTATGATTGACTCAAAAAAAATTAAAAAAAAAAAAAAATCTGCACAAAAGTATTATAATAATAGTGAACAGATTATTAGCAACATAACACACTAAACAAATGGATGAGGAGTTAATGTGAAAACATGTTTAAGTTCTTACTGATGAAGCGAGGTCTTCTGTGTTAAGAAGCTTTGCAAGTCCAAAGTCACCTGTTCAGTTAATACATGGAATTGGGAATGGAAAAAAGAAAAAAGGAAATGACACGGAACTTGGATCAGGAAAAATGTTCTGATAAATTGCGCTTACCTAGACAGACATTATTTTCCTTTGTGAGGAATATGTTGGAACACTGGAATTGGACAGGATACATCAGAAACCTTTCATTGAGTTTCCTTATTCAGGTGGAGAAGAATATGATTGTACCTTAAGATCTCTGTGAAGTACACGGTTAGAATGCAGGTAGTCCACAGCTAGCAACAGCTGAGTAAGCCATTTACAGATTTTCTGGTGTGGAGAACAGTAGACATTGTGAGACATTTGTAGGCACAAAACATTTCAATTATGAGGAGATGATGCTGTTACCTCCTCTGGGAAAAATACTCCTCTAGCTCTCTTAATGATCGTAGCCCTGATTGGAGAAGCAAAAGGGAAGGAAAGAATTCTTCATTCATCCATTCATGAGCAGTATCGTAGCATGCTATGTCGATAATTTTGTCCCATAGAAAGTTTGCAAACTTTCTAGATGAAAATTTCAGTTCTAACCCATAGAAAGAAGGTGCTCATCAACATTACTTTGGTCAACAAAAATATGTGAGCAGACAGCTTTCTAAGTTTGTGAATGGTTTGAAAATAAAATACCTAGATTTATAGCCAGAGTACAGGGCATCTTAAAACACCATCCCCATCCAACCAAAAATGAAGATTTACTTCTGATCATACTTACATGTCTCCTCCTTCACAATAGCCTGTTATTATGCATACACAGTCTCCCTACACACATAGCAGAACATAAACATTCAATGGTATGCCAATAAACATGCTTGGTTAGGGTAATAATAGTTTTGAACCTGCATCAGAAAACAAAAAGTAGTAGCCTTGAATCTAACAGTTATAATGAAAACTTAAGAAATTATATGTTTACCTTGTCCACCCAAAAATCCTTGTACTGCACAATGTATGGGTTATTTAGTTTGGCAATCAAATCTATCTGCAGTACACAGCAAACCAACATGTCATCCTTAAAAGAACTCAACAACAGAATTTTTGAGCAAACAATAACAATAATAGAAATACATGAATTAGCAGAAGGTGTTTCACCTTTCTTTTCCCTAATGTACATGTATCATGTACATATATTCCTGGACAGTTAGCATGGAAGCCAGAAACAGCAGGAAGATTTTCAGACTCACATCATTTAAATTTTACAGTGTAAAATGTGACCATAATTACAGCAATTCTCTAGTAAGAAAAGAAGGACCACAACTACCATGTTGTACATATTGTCTAGAGTAATGTTAGCTTTACATGTAAATCAGCACAAGCTGCCATTGTTCAGCTTCAGCAACCTAGATTGAGGTATATAGATAAAGACACAGAGGAAGAGAGATAAATGCCTATTTGGTGTTCTAGTGAACCACCACAGATACGATCCTAAAGAAATGAAAATGAAGGTCATTATCAATAACATGTAGATGTTAACCCATAACTTTTTCTTTTTTCACTTTCTCAATAAAGACAAAGAAAGCAATTCCCTTGCCACACACACAAATGAAAAAATCTGCAGAGAAAAAGAAAAGGGGGGGGGAGGGAAGGGAATGGGACCTCCTGGTAGGCTGTGCGCTTGAACTTCTCTGTCTGCTTAGCCAAACGAATCTTCTTCAATACGTACCTACCAAAAAGGTAAAAGAAAATTTAAAATAAAAAGAACTTCAAAATTCAAGAATTTGGAGGTGATCAAAACCGTGATCATATAATTTAAAAAGACAATAGCTGAGCCAGTCCATGATCATCAGTCTGCCAATACCCGGAAACCAGTTCTTGGAGGTCAAGAAGCAGAGACACGCACTAGAGAGGATGACATTAACATGAACATGAAAAATCACATGAAGAATTCAGGATAATTCTAAGTCTGTAACAGAAAGAAGATCCATAGTTTCTTTTACCAAAGAAATGTACAGATTAAAAAAATAAAAAGATAGAAACTTGAAAAGAAAATTATTCAATTGACTTACTTCTTCTTCTCAGTTTTATGAAGAAGAAAAGCAGAACCAAAGGCCCCCCTCCCAATCTGCTCTATGACTTCGTAGTCTTCCATCTTTGACTTGGTTTCTGTCTCCATTGTAATCTTAAATACCCACAAAAGCCACACAAAGATTGCCAGTATCAAACTCCATATAATTCAAGTTGATAAATCTTAGCCATATGGGATCCAAAAAATTGAAAAAGAAAAAAGCTTTTGAGGTTTTTATGGGCAAATCGTGCGCAAGACTCCTTAACTCTTCCTAATGGAAGAGAAGAAAAAGGGCAGTCTATGAAGAGAAAAAGGCAAATACTAAAAACTAGCAGCTTTTAGTAGCAGAGCAACCATTAATGGAAGGGTGAGTGAAATTCATCACAGAATGAGATAACGGAGAGAGGTTTAAACTCAGGAACATAAAGTTGAGCAAAGCTACATTCCATAATTATGAATGAATGAAGAAACACCCGGTGTCCTAGCCTGATCGGTTACTTGGTAAGCTTTCTTTTGAGCATTAACTTGAATTCCAATTTTTATATTATTGTACACTATTAAATATGAAATAAAAGTTTACATAAATAAATAAAATTTAAATTTAAATTTATTAATATTCAAATTAAATATGAAAAAAGGCATGAAAAATTTTTCCTCAAATTTAGACAAGACTCAAATTAAAAGACATAATGAAGTAATATGTAGCACCATTCTAGTCGGTGGTTGATTATCTACCAAATGGAAAGTGAGAATCAGAGAGGAGGGCAAAATGAGAGATGTGGAAAGGCCAATTAGAAACGCATAGGCTTTGCTTGCATTTACAGATTCATTCGTGCGATATCAGATCGTTCATGATATTCCCTGGGAGTGAATGTTTACTAACAATGATATTGTGATTTCACCGTCCCCACAACCTGAAATTCTAATCTATATAGAAAACGAAAATATTCCCCCTTCATAATTTTGTGGATTTGGTGGAGTTAAGCCAGGTTTTTTCCCGGGAAAGTTCTACAATTGTGCTGTTGCTGGTACATGGTTAGGCTTGGTCTTTCGCTTAAGGGGCATATGATGATGAATGGTTTAAAACCCTGTTTTTTATTAATTGATTTTAACTGGGACTCGTACTTAGAAATTTTGAATTCTGAAAATGATTCTAATACTATTAGACTGAAGCTCAATTTGTTAAAACCTTTGTTGTAACCAAGATTACTTCATCATCTCTCATATATGCCTCTTTGGCTTTGAGTTGCTGGGGATAATCATGGGTTTCGGAAATGCCTTTTTGTTGGGGCCAGAAAAAGAGGCAATTAGTAATTGGAGGAGGCAAAGTTTTTAAACTCAATTATTACTAATAATTAGATTGCCTGTCCGCACTACGGGTAGACTTTATAATAGTCTAGAATCAAACTCTTCGAAGAAATACCACGATTAAGAGCTTGAGACCATTGTTGAAATATGAGTTTGAACATCATTGAGAGTGCATTCCCAATTTTATAGCTTGAGCATCTAAGGAAATATAAGTTACTCTCTCAATCTGAATTTCTAAATGTTTGCTGCAAGTGGAAACAATTGAATGCGAGCTAGCCGTCCGGGTTTGAAAAACTAATCCTAGCTAAGACCTTGTTGGGGAAAACAATCAAAGCTTGACAGTGGTTTCCAATTGGATTTGTTGATTGCCTCCCCAGAAGGATTGTCAGTTTAACGTCAAATTGTTTTTCCAACTCTGTCTTTTCCTCCAATGCCTCTTTTTTCATGCCAGTCCTCTCATCTTCATGCTCTCTTTTATCAGCTTGTGACTCTCAGCCACAAATTCTTCCACCTCTTAGTCCTGAACCCTGGCAAATTTTTCATTTTTTTCTGACCCAGCAGCCAAGAATTATAACTGGGTTAATAGGAAAGTTCACCATAACAAGGTTGACAGAAGTTGATTATCAATTCAAGCACTACCCCTCAAGAGAGTTCAACCAATCACATACCGAAGCCTATTATTATGTTTGTGTTGGAAGGATTTGTCTTTGACTGCGCCATTTCTACATGCATAGCAATTGATTTGGTCTTTGAAAACTTGCTCTTAAAAAATTCAACTTCGAGAAACCATTCAGTATTCATAATTACTTATCGCTCCAACACAAAACAAAAAGTTCCCCCAGTTGGCAACTAATTTTCAAAATCTATCAAGCATTTGTGCTGCTGCCATGCTTGATGTCAACTGACACCTGATTGCTTATTTTACTTTCATGGATTCATAACGCTTCAACCTGGCACGTAGTGCCGCTATCATAACTAAAACCAGGACGATTATTTAACAGGCCCAAAGTACTAAAATACAGAGAGTATCGTAAAGGAAGGCAGGAGGCTAACATACATATGAAATTTCAATCGCCAATTCTGTTCATTGTAATAATTTATAGTTGATTTTTAATTTTTTGTCATTGGCATTTCTTAATATTTGACTGGTTAATTTTTTGTCTCTCTTCTTTGACGACCTTTTCCTTCCAATAACAAGTTGTTTCTTATCCTCACTCATTTCCCTGTGTAACCATGGCATGGAATGATCTCATCTCATATTTCAACTTCGACCTTCTTGACCTGATCAACAGAAAATTAACCAAGCATGACTTGTAATGATACAAGACAGGTCCCGCACATGATAATAAATTGAAACTAATTGAGAATGAAACAAAAAGGGGCAGACAAACCAGAATCTAACAGCATACCCACGATAGTGAGAATCTTGTGAGTGTTGATTGAACGCATCCAAATCTTCCTTCACACCTATGTAACCAAAGAGATGGCAATTCTACCAAGGGAGAATAAGACTCTACAACATTCCCAAGCAGAAGAAGCAAGAAAATTGACAATAGAACTAGGGCAGTGAAGACTCTAATTCCAAGCAATGCAAGTGAAGAACCTTGGAGAACAAAACAGGTTAAGTCATTTGATGATCCGAAAATAGTAAATAAGAGATGTTTGTCTCTTCATATCCTTCAATCCCTTCAAATCCTTGTCATCAAATCCTTCAGCCGTTTGAAACCTTGCTAACTAAACCTTTCTCGGGCTTTGTTTAGGAAAATTGAAGAGGCTGTACAAGTGATTCTACTAAGCGCCTGGAATTGCAAGAGTCAACCAATTTATGACTGAAGTCGGTAACGGAGATCAAGTAAAAGTGAGAGCAGCGTACTACTTCACACACTTATGTCATAAAATTAACATATACGTCAAAATATTTGATTAGACTAAATAACATCTTAAAAGTTCACTCTTCCGATAAAATATAATCTACCATTTTTTATGATAAGATTATTAGATATCATCCTTATTTTCTCATATTTAAAAAAGAAAAAAAAAAAACAACAACAACAACAATATCATTTCCCATTTTTATTAAGCTATGATCATCAGTGCGTTCCCCTGGCATCACCAGTCTCTTTGCGCACCAACTAGGCTGATCACCTGCCTAGATAACGAGAAACTGAATAAATTAGCTCATTTTCTCAACAAATACTGTAAACGGTTTTTAGGGCTCGGGAGATCAGGGCCATTATACGACAGAATTATAGAAAGTACCCCTTCTCTTTGCTTAGCTATTTCCCCATACAGATTACAGACCAAACTCAGTCTCAAGTCTTGGAATTACTCCAATGTAACAGGGTAATCTAATACACTCTCAATGATGTTCGAAAATATTCGTTCATGTCCAACAACCTTCTATTTCATCAGAGCCTATAAGGCATAGGCTAGGATACAAGACAGACAAAATACAGACACATTGACTCCTCAACTCTTAAAAAATTATGACCAATGTGTGTGGTGTGCAATTTAAATATTTTTAATAAATTTAGTTTTTTTTTAACATATAACTTGGGAGAATTTACTATATTATTTTATATTCTAATCAGTAGTTCTGTGAACTTTAAAATGATATATATATATATATATATATATATAACACGATACTATACATTTGGACCAAAATATTCATCATAAAGTCGAGGTGAACACAATTAGCAGTCCCATTAACTTTAAGACATTCGGACCAAGAGTTCAGAGAAGCATCATGAGCAAAGGTTACTTCTGCTTCAACTTCTTGGAAGCATTTCTGCTTTCGGGTTTCTTTGCAGCTTCAAATTCTTCTTCAGTGGGTTCTGGTGCTGCACTACTCCCACCATATCTGGACACCAGAGATTTAAACATGGACTCAAAGCGGTCTTTCCCTTGACTTTGCCTCTGTGATATAATTGCACATAGATCTTCTGATTGTTTGTTTGATCTGCATGGATAATCACGCAACAGTTAGTCATAGAAAATGAGGACAAAAACATAAACAACAAACCATGCTGTGGATTACTTACTTTGCCTTCCTTCTCAAAGGAATGATAGGTGGTTTTGTTTCAGATACTTGCTTTGCCCATTTTTGGTACGCTTTGGTTGCCTTCAATTCTCCTGACAAAGAGGGGATAATGAGAAAACCTAAGATGATGGAAACTAACATAGCACGATCTCATGTGTGCCACCATAGTAATAGAACTCAAGCCATATTATCCATCCTAGATCTATTAACAAATGTCTGAGAAACATTTTTGGCACTCAAATGCTCAAATAAAAAATTTGTACAAGCTCTGACCTGCAGATATTGTGTCATCAAGAACATCCTTGAAACGATGTGAATCAAGCTTAGGATCAGAACAAAGCATTGAGCAGAAGAGCCTGAAAGGAACTGTTAAATGTCAAAACAGTAAGTCTAGATAAATAAGGCAGTAAAACTTCTTGCGTACCTGTCCATGTGACCCTTGCACTTCTTATAGAGGTCAATCAAATCCTTTTTCTCAGAATCAGATCCCCTATAATTAGCTTCAAACTCCTCAATATCAGCTTCTGTGACCTGGATAGTTGTTGCATCATCTTTCACTATAAGGAATGCAGAGAATAACACACAGAATCAGAAGGGTGTATGAGCAGATGATATAACCTTCTTGTACATAGCTCTGAAAAAATCCTTCAAATTTTCAACAACTTCCCCTGCAAGGTCCTGATCAAAAGGAACAACAGAAATCAGGCCAAAATCACAGATCAAAAAGGACATGCTCAACTTCCCAAGAGAGTAAAAGCACCACTATTCCACAGAGCAATTCAATGAATTCATTTGTTGGCCTATTAGGATGGCTATAACTGCAAATTTTGCATGGCATAGCAGACAATGTTCACATTCAATGGCTGGGAAGTAAGCAACAAAGAGAGAAATTCTCATAAGCACTTACAGTATCATCAATACATCCAGTTTGATCATAGGCTGCTCTTTTTTCCTCATCACCAAGAATTGACATCACCTTTTGCAAGTGCTGAAACTTTTCTTTAGCCTCCTATAGAATGAAAAATCACAAATAAATGAGACAACCAATGGAAAAAGGATAATAGAACTTGCACCAAGCTAGTCACCTCATCAGGGTTTTTATCTGGGTGGAGTCGTAAGGCCAACTTGTAGTATGCTTTCTTTATGTCCTGTTGGGATGCCGTCCTTTCAACACCAAGGACCTGCAAGCAGTGGTTGTTATTCACTAGATGTCACTCCATGTCAAACTACAAAATTAACCATGACAAAATCCCATACACGAGGACAAAGGGAATGGTATAGGATTGAAAAAAAATGATGAAAAAAAAAAACAACCATAAAACAAGAGCCTAAAGCAGCAAGTGCAACAACTATGTGGAGAATGCAAAAGGTTCAAACAGTCGTTGTGCACTTTTGAATAGATAGGACTAAAAGGGGAAATTCATCTGCAACAACCACCCAACCCTCCCCCCAGCTCCCTGCACAGGAAAATGGGGATAATTGATCCAGAAACCCTCCCCCTTTTAGGTTTTTCTTCTCCCCCCCCAAGGACTGTGGGGAAGCCAATGCGCTCATCAAGTGGAGTGAAAGTCTGCAGAAGCAAGGTTCAGACCAACCACTTGATCATTCTACTCACTAATGAGAAGCAAGCAGCCCCGTACAAAAAGAGATCCTACTTAAATTACCAAGACCTTAACAAACACAACAAAGCGCATTCATACCCGCAGAGAAGGGGATACCCTCCTTCCATCTTATATAATTCATTTTCTTACTACTATTAAAATTTTTATCTCTCCCAACCCACTCAGCAAGGACTAGTGAATTTCCTCCAATCTTTAATGTTATAGATCAGAAACTCCGATCATCTAAAGGCAGAACAAGAATTTATAATAACAAAGATGCATCAATATTACAGCCATCAGACAAAATTTTCCCAGAAATAAGCTCAAACCCTGATGCATACAATGACAGTAAGCATTATTCATTGCCTCATATTTCCTTGAGAATTTATCAATAACAAGACCACATTCATGAATCCAACCTGAAAACTGAAAGCTCACAAGGCTACCCCTGCAAAGTCTTTCAACATGTAACAACTTAGCGGGTTCCTGGTCAGGTTTCACATATGAATTTGTTTCTGGTGGAAAATTTTTATCGACAATAAGAAACTGTTTCACTCTCTGTAAGCTACTCAGCAGTCGCTAAGTCCATAATTTTTGCTAAACAACTATGAAATTATATTTATTTCCAAATCTTTCCCAATTCAATTCACATTCTTATGTAATGTATCATTAAATGACAATCAAAATGGGCACGGTATTACTGGTTTCGATTTCAAACCATGTTCTACAACCAACTTGCCACAGCAAAAAAAAAAAAGTCATTGAATAAATCACAAAATATGAAAAACATTAAACAAAATGGTATATAAATGAAACCCACAAGCCCTAATATTCCTCTCTAAGTGAAGAAACACCGAAAAAAAAAAAAAAGAAAGTTCAGTACAAATTGACTCGACAAAAACGAATCCAGGAACCAAAGTAACACAAATAAAAATCAAATTAACAAAAGACCCATTAGAGGAAAAAAAATTTAAAAACAAAAAACAGCCCCCAATTTCCAATCTAACCCAAAAAATCACACGAAGAAATTTCCAAATCCCCCCCCCCCAAAAAAAAAGGTAAAGTAACCTCATAGAGACTCGTCTCGTTTGAGGAAGATTGAGTCAGATTCTCTCTCTGCTCTTCTTCCTCCATTTCTACTTCCTCTTCTTCTTCTTCTTCTCCTTCCCTTTATTATTATTATTTTTCTTGGCCTTTTCCATTATTTAACCAATAATAGAGCCAAGCTATGAAAGAGACTTATGCCTTCTGGGCATCGGTTTATTGTTTCCTTCAAGCAAACTCGGAAGAGTTTCCTTGTAGCAGTGTACGAAAATAATAATAATAATAATAATAATCATATATATATATATATATATATATTTTATAATTAAGATTTTAAACTTTTTATATATTTATTTAAATTTTATATTTTAAAATTTATTTTAAATTAATATTTTAGAAAATTAAATTATTAATAATTTTTATTTAATTAATGTATTTTTTTTTAAAAATCGAGTAAAATGTATTTAAAATAAATTTGAATAGTGAGATCAATTTATTACGTTTGATATTTTATATTTGGGTCTATATGTATGTCCAATTATCGCACATATGGATCTTTTTCATGCTTCATATCTTTAGGACCACATAGTTTAATTTATGAAAACACCTAAAAACAAACTGTAAGAGTTAAACAACCAAAATAGTTTACCAGCTTGAATCACATATGTTTGAGAGCAATTTGAAAGCTTGAATGGGTCATTCTTGTTGTATTGGAAATGAGTATATTCGTAAGAAAATTAGGAATAAGGATATTTATAGTTTTAGTGTGACGCCGAGGCAGACTCTGTGTCTCTTCCCCATTCCAACAGGCTGAGCCATTTCGGAAAGCTACAAAATGGTGTCTCGTACGTTGTCCCATTGCAGCAGACAAGTACTGCGATGACCCAACATGGAGCTTGATCGTGAGAGGCAGTTAGGGTTGTGAATTAAGGAAACTACTATTGGTACAATGGTTTTTAACAAAACAAAAAAGGTTAGTTTTAACCGCAGATTCAAATCCTAGTACCGAAAAATGAAAAAGCTATTATAGTTTGAACTCAACTTAAGTTATATGCTTTCCACTTTGACCCACACAATCAAATGACTTCATTTCGTAAAGTTGACCATTTAAAGGTAAGCGTTAACACCAGTTGTATAAAGGATGTATAAATACCTATTGGGGCACCTTTGTTGGCTGGCCGCCATGGCTCAAATTGAGCACATGTAAAGGGTTTTGATATAGCTGCCCTATTACTTGGTCAGAGGTAGTAGCCCTCTCCCTTAAAGGTAATTACAAGCAGGAAATAAATCTTTTCTTTATATTTACACTCTCTTCACGCGGAAAACACTGCCGAATGAATTGAATGCAAATGGCCCAAATAGGGTAAGAAAACCGACCTGCATTCATGACTGGATGTAATGGCAGCACCACTCTTCCAGATATTGCAAATATACAATAACAAAGTTCTTCTGACCGACAAAACACACAAACAAATCGTGTCCTGGAAGACTTATTGACAAGTTGTTTGTCAATGCTCAATGCATTACAAAAATGAGATGACAAAGGGAAAAAGCAAATATTGCTGTAGTGCTGCTAACCGATAACTTAAGTTTCCTCAGATTTCACCTTCATTCTCCCAGTTCCCCTTTATTCCATCATTTAGACACAAAAGGTACATTCTATTGCCTACAACACTCACTTTACAGGTTTTTTTTTTTTTTTTTTTGGAAGCATCCAAGAGCAGCCTTTAAACAATTTGTATGGTTTATTGTTTAAGGCAAATAACCTTCTTCTTCTTCTTTTTTTTTTTTTTCTCAACTGCAGCAGGTAAATCCTTTTTCAAGATTGAATTCTAAGAAATAATCAAGTCTAAAGGATGTTTCATAGATTATATGTTATATGAATTCGGTACTCAAAGATAGTGTGATATTCTTCTGTACTTTTTGCAACTTTTTTGTACCGTAAAAATTTGTCTATATGCTTCATTCTTATATATTTGTTTCAAAGTGGAACAGATTGAAAATCCCTCAATTGTTAAACACACACACACACACACACACACAAAGAAATCATTTGATTGTTTATTGGGGGAATCATAATTATTAGTTCACGTTTGTTTATATAAAAATTTATGTTATGACAGTTTTTCTTAAAATTTGTTCGTTATGACGGTTAACAACAAATATTTGACAAATAACTACAATTGTTTAGTTTGTTATAATGTATCTTGTTAAGTAAATTACAATAATTATAAGCTTATAAGCTTATTACTCTTTGTTGATGTTATGGTTTGGCTATCCCAAGTCAATGAAGCAGATGAATGATATGACCAACCACAAGGCAGCAGGCCCTACCAAAAGGTAAAGTTGGAAAATACATTCTGATCTCATATCAATCACCACTCATTATTGAAATGTAGAAGATAAGGTGGTTGTAGTCAATCAAGATTAGGGTGCGATTATGCGGCTTCAGGTTTGTCACGGTTTGGCTCTCGCGATGTAACTCCAAGGCGAAATTTTTTTCACAAATATACTAATTAAAGTTGAATAAGAGTTTATAAATATATAATTATAATTGTTATTTGTAATTCATTATTATACAAAAATAAGAGTTTATAAATTATAACAAATATAATTATATATTTATAAGTCTGTATTTAATGGGTATCAACTGTAATTAAAATTCATGTATTTTTTCAACAATGCACTAGACTGTCTGGATCCCCAAATCAAGGGTAGGCTTCTTATGATGCAGGATCTGTAGGATGGAGAACATGCGTGGCTTTCGGCAGTCGGATGATGAACTTCGAGGACATTCGAAAGTCTCACAGGATCCCAAATGGCCAATGGCTATATCCGAATTGGCTGAGCAGACCAGCTCAAATGATGTGAACGGCACAAACAACAACAATGACAATAATAACAACGCAAACAATGTTAACAATTATAATGCGGTTGACAAAAGGTTCAAGACATTGCCTGCAACAGAGAGGCTCCCGCGCAATGAGGCTCTTGGGGGATACATATTTGTCTGTAACAAAGACACGATGCAGGAAGATCTAAACCGCCGGCTGTTTGGTTTGCCGCCAAGATACAAGGACTCTGTTCGTGCTATAATTCCTGGATTGCCTCTTTTTCTCTATAACTACAGCACCCACCAATTGTACGGCATTTTTGAGGCATCAAGTTTTGGTGGTTTTGAGATCGACCCAACTGCCTGGGAAGACGAAGAATGTAAAGGCGAATCAAGGTTTCCTGCTCAGGTCCGGATCCGCGTTAGAAAACTATGCAAGCCCTTGGGAGAAGGTGCTTTTCGGCCTGTCTTGCATCACTACCATGGCTCCAAGTTTCGTCTTGAACTTTCCGTTCCCCAGGCACTGGGCCTATTGGACCTTTGTGAAAAAGCCAGCTCTTCAGCTTAGCCGAGTTACTTTCAGAATGTGCTGCTGAACGGGTGTGTGAGCCAGCCGATTAAATATTTATTATGTACTGTGGAGATACCTCAAAGCTTTGCCGTCATGCTTTATAGTGCGATAAACTTGTGTGCAAGACTTGTAAAAGAGTAGTCGTAAGCCTATATGCAATGGCAATGCCCTTAACGTGCATGCCCTGAACAATGCACTATATTTTTTTAAAAAAATTAGAGTACATTTTCTTGAAAATATAACATATTTTAATGGTTTGTGAAAAGAAAAAAAGAAAAGAAAAGAAATGTTTCGCTAATTAAAAGGTTTCAAAAAGAATATTCCAACTAATTGTATTAGAAAGACGAGACAATAAATCGTATTTCTATTGAACACATTCAAGAGCTGCTTCGCTCAATTCAAGCCCGTTATCTAGGAAAGGCCCGAGATCAACTGCCCGTCTTAAATCTCACCAGGCATTGTAATCGGAAAAATGGACAGAGGATCATATACGGTTAAAACTAAAACTAATGTGGAAAGAAACGCCAACATCATTACCATAAAAACATGTTAGCAACTAGAACAAGTTCCAGTCTGATGTGGATAGTTGAATACATAAAGAAAACTAACTAGTCAAAACAGTAAGGGACGAGGAAACTACTCAAACGAGATAATATTTGTCTAAGCACATTTCCTGAAAGGATCCAATTTACATGGATACGGGAAAGAGAATAGTTGATTATATGGTTGCCAACACATAGTAAGATATTGGTAATAATCCATTGGACATGACATCAATAGTGGGTACCTCTATATATACAAGAATAAAATGTCTTTGGTTTTATTTGTTTCGAGGTGAAAAAAGAAAAAAAAAAAAAACAGAGAGAGAGAGAGAAAGGAAAGAAAGAAAGAAAGCAAAACTTACCAGGCCTTTTTTTATTGGACCGCTAGTAGATGCCACCATATATCTTACCTATTTCCTTAGCCTTTTTTTGGATTTATAATGGTGTGAGAAAGAAAATATTTTTTTTATTAGTTATATGGATACTTTAGAAATTGATGAAAAAGAAAATGGGTAAAAATTAAATTTTTTGTTTGGATATGATGAGAAAATGGAGAGAGAAAAAAAATTTATGTCTATAAAATGACATTTATGCTCGTATATCAATTAATATATAATTTGATAATTTCTTAATATCAAAATCATACGCACAAACTTCTATAGTGATAAATTTATTTGTCCCTAACTATGGTTGAAAATTCTTCAGATATTAAGAATTCCTTATGCTGAATAAATAATATTTTATATAGTAACATATTATTAAAAATATATTTTTGTATATAGACAATTAAAGAAAAAGTGACCGATGGATTAAAAGAAAAAGAAAAAGACAAGACCCCTACATAGAAGAGAGAATATTTATTAAAAAGGAAAAAAAATAAAAAGAAGACCCATGCATATATACAAGAGAGAGGGAGGCGTTGAGAAGAGAAACATAGGGAATATATATATATATATATATATATATATATATATATATATATATACATATGTTGTAACCGTGCAGACTTCAACTGTAAACAAAGACACTTTTGTAATTACATCTTCAATGAGTTTTACCGGTTTTATTTTCTCAACCTTTCTCACCAAAGAAAGGTTACTGGTGATCCCCACAAAATGCTTATTATTATTTTTTTTTTTCAGAAAATTTCTTCTCTTACACCTTTTCTTTCTCTCGATTTTCTTTTCTCCCTCCTTTTCACAAACCAAACAAAGGGTCAGTATTTCAACTTGTCTATCCAATAATTCAAACTCATGCAACGAAAGTATAAAATGTGAATTCCATCCGGAACTAACTGAAAGGCATCGTCAGTCTCTCTTAATTTATGTTATCCACTTTTTTAATATGCGTGGAGCATCATGTATATGACAACTTCACCCCTCGATTTTGTAAGTATGATGTAGCAACTTCACTCCTCTATCATTTGCGTGCTCAGCTTTGCTAGTTAGGCATGTCAATTCTACGGCATCTTAACTAATCCCATGAAGAGAGACTGATGGACAGGCGTTCAATGCCCTAGTGCATCCTCTATCATGTGTAGGTTTGGCACCCAAGTAAAGTTTCTTAAATTGAAGTTGAAATAAAATCCTTGAGGGGGCAAAGACGAAATTGGCTCACAGGACCATCGGGCCACTATGCTATAAATTGGGCTGGCCTTGCAACCTAATTCTGCTCTATTTAACAGGAAGTAGGTTACCCCGCAGAAGAATAATGAATGTGCTTATGCTACTCCGCGCATGGTTAGTAGTAGAAAGATTGGACTCTTGCATTATACTTGGGAGAGAGGAAAAGGGGAGGAAGGAAGGAATGTAACATGGAAAGAGTTAGCATGTCTTATTTGAATGATGTTTTACAAGGAGGGAGATAAGAAAATTTCAATATTTTTTTATATCCCACCAAATTCATTCCTCTTAATTTACACACAATTTTCTTTCCTTTCACTTTTCATTCCTTTCAATTTTTAATTTTCTGCCTTACATTATACTTGTACAAGAATTTTATTTTCTCCTTTACTTGTAATTTTCTGTTCCTTCACTAATCATTGTAATAGTTATCATCAATCACATTATTCCATATTTTAAGACATTAAACTAGATAGATATAGTATGAATATGACCATTCTTCTTTTTCCTTGTATTCTCACCTATTTTCTCTGCCATGCTTACTAAAATTTGTTGGGTTCAAAAAGTCTGTAGTGTTCTATGATCTCGTCGGTGAGTGCGTAATGATGATAAAAGTTGTCATATTGTTGGAAGATAGTTATCATAATCTATTGTATTGAAATATTTTGTCTAAATAACAAAATCTATATTTAAATACAGGTTGCACATGTTTTATAAGCGATTATTTTTTATTTAATTTATTTTCTTTGCATCCATGTATATTTCGTTTCAATATTTTCTAACAACGAATTGGTAAAGTTGACCTTATAAAGCTAAACGTTAATCCCACCTGTGTAAATTTATAAAGGCCTATTCGGACACTTCCGTTATGACTCAAATTGTACATATGGATAGGAATTTTGTCATAGGGTTATGATATACGTAGCCTATTACGCGGTCTCCGTTAAAGGTACTAATGAGCGGGAAATGATTTTTTCCTTATGTTTATTCACGCTTCAGATTGAAAACATTGCAGAAGAAATTAAATGCGAACGGCCCGAAAAGGGTAACAAAATCGACCTGCATATATGACTGGATGCATTGGCAGCACCACTTTTCCGGATACTGCAAATATACAATAATGAAGTTTTTCCTCCTGACGAAGCTTACAAACAATTCATGTATTGGAACAGTTATTGGCAAGTTGTTTGTCAATGCAGTCATTAACATTCCAAAAATGAGGTGAAAAAATAAAAATAAAAGTAAAAAAAAAAAAACGGTAATAGGACTTCTATATAAATATTGCTATAGTGCTAACCGAGAACTTATGCTTCCTCTGATTTCACCCTCATTTTCCTAGTTGCCGCTATTACATTTTATAGACACAAAAGATTCGTTCTATTTCCTATAGCACTCAATTTACAGGATTTCTTTTTTTTCTTAGCACCCAAGAACAGCCTTTAAACATCTTTTAAAGATAGCATGATATTCTTCACCACTTTTGGCCATAAAAGTTGTCTATAAGTTTCATTATTAAATGCTTGTTTCAAAGTAGTACGGATTGAAAATCATTCAATCGTTACCCTCACCAACAAAAAAAAAAAAAAATCATTAGATCGTTTATTGAGGAAATCAAATCATTAGTTTGCACTTGTTTGTATAAAAATTTCTGTTACTATAGTTTTTGAGGGGGCTCGTTTGTTATGATCGTTAATAACGAATATTTGACTATTAATTACACATGTTTTGTTTGTTATAATGTCTTTTGTCAATTAAATTACAATTATTATAATCGTATACAACTCGTTCATGTTACCTAAAATGCATAGTTTGCCTTTTGTTGCAGCAGGTGTTGATAACATTCATTCTGATTTAGGGAGTTTTAAATGGTGATTCTCAGTTTGCCTTTTATCGCAAGTACTTACAATAATTATTCTTTTTTTTAATAGGAGATGGCAAGCCATCGAGGAGGAGAAGGGCATGAGGGGGTCCGCTCCCCAGGGGAGGCAGAATGCCTCCACCAACAATAATCTTTCTGATAAGTGGTGGATGTAGCTTATTGTGAGCTCAACCCCAGTGATTTTTTGTTTTTTGCTTTTTTTTTTTTTCTTTCAATTGTATGTTAGTTATGGAGATTTAACATAGTTGCCTCGCTCAAAAATATTTTTTTGTCCCCACTGATTTTTTTTTTTTACTTCACTCAATTCTTTTTATTTTCCCCCCTCAAACTCTTGTTTCAACTAAATTTGGATTTCTATCTATAAACAAATTTAGATTTTACAATAAATAGACAGAGAAATCATATGAAACATAAAATATCTATAATGTTTATGCTTTTAAAGAGTTGCGAAAATTTCACTAACCAAAATCAACAAATATATTCAAGTTAAGAAAGAAATGTAAGTCCACATTTATTTTCATAACATTTTTTATAATTTTAGAAAATTACACACTGATGTAAGAAATTTTTTACTATGATAAAAGCAGAATAGTATAAGATAGAAGTAATGTTTTTCTTGGATTAGTGAATACTTTTAATTTCTTTTCAATTATAATCTCCTTTTTTTAAAGTTTAAATCTTAGGTTGATAAAATTTTATTGATTTAAGGAGTTTTCTTTATTAGTATTCAACTATAAAAAATTAAAAAAAATAGCATAAAATTTTTTTTCTCATTTTTATCAATCGAATGGTTTTCTCCGCTGAATTCGTCAATGATTTTTTCTTATTCCTAATACAAATCATAAACATATGTTTGACAGTATTAATAATAATAAAAAAAACATGCAGAAGTTTCTAATATAAAAACTCGAAAGAATGCCTTTTAAAAATAATCAAAAGAGTCCTATTTCAATTTTTATACATTTTCAAAGTTTTTATCTTGATTTAGGGAATGAATTGCTTATAGAAACAGAACATTTTGGTGGGCAGCTTTGTTTATAGTTTGAGCCGATTGTGACTAAACCTTAGACACGATAACTAACCATGAAATAATCCTCTCTTTTTGGTATCGTGTCAGTAACCCAAAGAACCCTTAATTTTCTTTTTCCATCACCAGTGCTTTTGAAGAATTTACCAAGAATAGAACTTCACAGTAGGATTAATCAACCTGAACAAGAAAGCCCGAGTGTGCTTTACTCTCTCAGAGGATTACTCTCAGGTTTAATGATGCGCACAAATTCTATGGAAACACCTTATAAACGTACTCTTTGTTTGGTTGCCAGCAACAGATAACATACTATTATCCCAAGTCAATGAAGCCGATGAATGCTATGACCAAAGAAGAAGTAGGAGCACGTAATACAAGGTAAAGTTGGAAAATACTTATTGATCTCATTTCAATCACCATCCATATTAAAGACAGATGATAGTGTCACTGTAATCAATCACAAGTAGAGTGCCACTACGTGGGTTCACGTTTGTAAGTGTAGAAGCACATAATCCAGTTTACGTTTCTTTCACTTGAAGGAATGTAATGCATTTTTTTTGGAGTTTTTTTTTTTTTTTCAATGCATACATTTTTAAGGAAGTAGAGAACATATGTTAAAAGTGCAGTATATTATGATAGTTGTAAAACTACGAGTATTATATGTAGCAATATATATTCGTGAGAGAATGCAATATATTTTTAAGACAATGCAGTAAGTTTTATGAGTAAAGTGGAGTACATTTTCTTAGAAATGCAACACATTTTGATATCTTACTGAAAATTATATATAAAAAAAGTATCATTATAGGAGGACTGCGCGTCCTCACGGCCACGAACATGCGACCTCTAAGAATTTTGTTGCGAGTACTGCAAATATTGTGGCCACAACTGCCGCCTTACACTTACAATTGTGTACTATTGTAATTTCAAGACCATGCATCATCATATGATTTGAGCATTGATTATAAATTAATGGGGGGGGCGAGGAACGAAAAGTTAAATACCATGTGCGTACGTGCCCTTTGTCAATGACATTAATCTTTCTTTATGTGTGCCTCAGGTCAAGCATTAATGGATTTCCAACAGTTCAATCCAAATTTATTGGAGTTGTGGGGTAATAATCTCTCTCTCTCTCTCTCTCATGCATAGCCTGAAAGCTTTGGAACAGGCACGCTGGCATTGGGAAATGGCTAGCTTGGAAGAGACCTAGCGGAAGTGACTACTTGGGAGCTTTTGGTTAGTCCAAGTCACAAACATTGCGCTTGTTTGCAAAAACCATATGTAGATGATGGCTGACTTGACTGCATTTGCATATATTTGCCGTCTTTCCAAATAAACCAGTCAGACACCGAGGAGGAAGCAGCAAGTGCTTATGACCTTTCATGCATAAAGAAGAGAGTACGCCTAGCAATCACCAACTTTGACTTGAAGTGCTATGATCTTGGCAAGTTGGAGTTGCCAGCGCCACTCAGGAAGCATACAGGCATAGAATGTGGCAATGTTGAAATTCCTACTGCAATCAATCCAAGCCATTCTCATTTACTCCCAACACATATTTTGAAGGCTTGTGCTCTTACGATTGCAATAAAGGACTTTCAGGCCGGTAAATCGGGCACCAAGAAGCTTTGAGCCCATTCCGCCCCTACAAAGCGAAGGCACGTTCAGCTGTAAAACCACAAGCTTTGCCAGTTAGGCATGCTAATTCTAATCCATTTCGACCAATGGCACAAGGAGAGACTGATGGTGAGGCGTCGAATGCCCTACTGCATCCTTATCGGATTGACTATGCAAGGGAAGAGAATTTGAGAGCTCAAGGTTTGGAGTTTAAACATGCAAGCTCAAGCCGCTTCACGCCTTACAGCTATGCTCGGAAAGGTAAAGCCAAGATGCACCCCAAGCTTTGAATTCTGAATGTTTTTCCTTTTGGCTACATCAGAAAATAAATTATAGACTTCATTGTATTGAACCATGTTTTCTTTTTTGATGGTACAATTTTGAATTATGTTTTGCTTTAATTAATATGCCTGATCATACATAAGCAACGTTGTGCCATGACTATATATTGATTTAAGTATTAATTTTTGTGGTAGTAGTTAGAGTCTCAGTCAGCCAATTATTTTGATAAACAAACAAAAACCCCAGGTGGTTGAAACCACATGACAAATTTGTTCCTTGTCTTGTGAACTAGATCACGGATAGAGTTTATCGCCAATATTGGTATGGTGGACTAGAATTACTTGGAAGTTTTTTGAGTCCCCCGATGACTGAAAATGGTCAGTCATATGTTGCCCGTGAGGACATGAAAAATTTACCCATAAACCTCGAGAAAAATTCGAAAATAGACATAATTTTTCCTTTTATGTAAACAAAGATGTTCATGTTCAGAACTTGGAAATATTTGGCTAACACATTCAGTGGACATAAGGTGAACACAATGACACGAGAGTACGAGTAATTTAGTGATGCATGCAATCATTAAGCACAACTTATATATGTAATACAACTCACTGAGTATACCCAGCTTCAAATTTTCATTATTTGGTGCATAGAAAAGATGGGGATGTGGCTCTTTTTTTCAAACTGAATAAATTCTCAAATTCACAATACAAGTTTAATGGACAGAATCAGAATGGAATGTTTCATTGATGCAATTAGAAAACGAGCTGTCTGATATACAAGAAAGCTGATAGCCGACATGATCCAACCATTATTCTCCACAAGCATTTTCTTTTTCCTTCTTTGTTAATATTTATTCAATCGGGAAGAGACCAAAAATGGACCAAAAAACGTCCCTCTCATTACCTACACAGACCACACTTCGCGTAGAAGCTCGTACCTAGTAGTTGTGACAGCAGAAACCACATGTTCCTTGGGTTTGCCGTAGAGTACAATACTTGGAGATAATGACAGTTCCTCGATTATAGATGTAAGAGGCGAGTCAAGCTCCTCCAGTTCTTCATCGCTCATATATCCTTTCCTTTGTACAGCAGATGCAGTCCTTGACAATTGAGATCTTGTTCCCACCTCTGCAACTTTTTCTGCCACATTAGTAGAAGACGGTGGGGTGTACACAACTGGGGCAGCAGCATAAGGCAAGCTTTTAATGGAGTCTCCTGACAATTTCTGCTCCACAATACTCTAAAACATGACATTTATGTAGCAAAGTTATTGCGAGATTTTTTTTTCTTTTACATAGTAAACATGACATTTATGAGTTATTGTCAACAAACTGGTAAACATCAGCAGGAACTCCATAACAGCAAAATCCTTTTGTTTATTATTATTTTTTTTTTCGTGAGGCATGGCACATGCAATAATTTAAAACAGTCATGAGCATAATCCACCTGATATTGAAGAGGTTCTAGGGGATAATTTTAAGGACAGTGTTACCCAAACCATAATGCTGAATCGTATTGTACAACTTATGTGGTAGCATATTTTTAATCATCACTTGGAGATTAAAACTCTAATTGAACTGAAAAGGGAAGAAGATCATACATCAGCATTGAGTGCCTCTAACACAGCTCCAGGGACAGGATCAGGACAGAACTCATCCGTAGTAAAGTTGCAGAGTATTCGCTTAATTAATGGAAGACCAATTGATGGGCAAACCTTTGAAATATTTAAAAAAAAGGGGACCAACCAACAAGTGAGCGATTGATCGACTCAAAAGAAATAAGTCATTGGTGTGGGATTACAGAATGAACCTCGATTCTGATTGATGGTTCCATGAGGATATCCTTTGGAAGCATCAAGAGATCACTCAACTCATTCAGAAGATGGAAGGATTTAGGTTTGCCATCTTGCCTGCCATCATCCTCATTGTTATGCTTGTATTCTTTCAGAGAATTATCAGCATCCATGCCAAACGTATTTATGAGCCATCTACACCAATTACCGGCCTGCATGGCAAGCAGTCGCCTCATGTAACACTTGCTATTTTAAATTTTAAGCCAATGCAGGACAGCTGAGGCAGTTAAAACATAAGCAAAAGTCTAATACATACAGAATTTTTCAGTTGTGCACCGGAGCCAAAACTCAAGTCTCCAGCTGGAATAGGCAGAACCCTGGAATCTACAATGGGATCTGATAAAGGGTCCGTCGGGATCTCATGGTCTGACTCACGGAGAATGGCATTAAACATTGCCACATCTAGTCTTGCAACACATTGCTCCATTGCCTGATCAAGAAATTTCTTCCAATCAACAATCAAAGCGAGAAACTACTGATAAAGAACAGAAGAAAAGTTGAACCACATTGGAGTCCCGAAAAGGTTTGTTGGAAACTTGGGGATTGTAGCTTGTATAGTTCCATTAATGCATCACTTCAATGTATGAACCAAACATAATGCTGAATCGGCAGATGACAATGAAAATCACATACCATTCGTGCTATGACAGGCAAGCAACCACACTCATGGCTCCCTGCCCTAACAGGGCAAAGTCGTTGAAAAGCATCTTGGAAAGCATTCGTCCAAAGGTTTATAGAAAAGCTGCCTTGCTGCTGGTCTCCCACGGCTGGTCCTAGAAACTTTCCAATGGCTTCGTTGGAAAAATTCTGGCTTGGAGATTGCATATGTGGAGCCAAAGCCTGAACGCATGTGAAAATCACACATAAGAAATTTTTGGGGATAAATACACCAAGCAATAGGTAACTACTTTTTGTAATAACTTTCTTATCAATCAAGCCTATGTTATTAGGCAAAAATACAATGTAATTGCCATTAAGAAATAGGATTATAGCCTGCAAATACATACCTGCCACCAGACTGACTCTACTATTCGAGAAAATATCCATGATTCAACTTTTTCAAGTGCGGCTGTGAAGGTTCCTGTCTCTTGCCAATCATCAGCAAACTGCATGAAACCATTAATTTGCTTGCTAACCTTCCATTTGAGTGTTGTAAATTTTCCTTCAGTTCTTCCGGCACAGCGATTGGACTCAGCAAACAAGAGTGGACTTGTATGACGTGAATTGCCAAATGCCTGAGAAATGATCTCCTTCAGCACAATGGCATTTGACAACCAGAAGGTTAACCTTAACACGCAGAAGGAACATTATTCATTAGTCTAAAACATCCCGTATAAACAAGATTAAACACGTTTGCAGAAAGATGCACATTTTACTTGCCTTGAAACATCATTGCCACATGATTTGGCAATCAACACAAGTCCCGAAACAGTGTTCTTAGCGATTGAAGCTCGCATGTCTTGAGTCCAATGCTTGCAAGCATGAATGTACAGTCTAGAGAGACGCCGTGCAGGTGTGTGCACCTTATGTGCCGAGCTACCATGTTCTGGAACCACAGAATACAGTGATATTTCAAGAGCAGCTACTTCCCTGAGCTCTGCTTCAAGTTTCTCAATTTTCATTTCCATGTCTTCAATTCTTTGGTTTAAAGCTGCGTTGTCCACATGCTCACCTTTTTCTTCAGCATCAATTGCCTCATTGTCACTTGCAACACCCAAGGTACTATTGGAAGCCTCATCCAAACCATCTATTTCTTTTATTTCTTCCACAGGCTTACCACCAAATCCTTCAGAAGATTCTGATGACGGTCCAGGAGGAGATTTCCTGTCTTTAGAATTTATATGAGAACTTATTCCAGTAACTTTAAAAGGCCCTTTATTTGGTTTTGCAGTCTTTTGAGGATTATTATTTACTGCTTTTGTGCGAGGTTTACTAGCTTGATCAGATCCCACTCTTGATCCACGAGGACCACCTGCAAAAGATTTCTTACTCGCCATACTTTTAGGGACTCTTGACACTCTTTCTACTTTCTCATCCTCAGCCGTCAATGGATCGCCTTGAGATGAAACCGAATCTTTTGTCGTCTCTGAATCCAATTCTTCTTCTTTTCCCTGCTTTGGTTCTTTTTCTAGATCATTAGAACGGTCATCTAAAACCTCACCTTTGTTCACTTTAGCAATCGTGGTGTCTACTTTTGAGTTTTGAGGTATCTCCTCAAACCTGTTGACATCATCCACATAATGTATAACCATGTTTTCATAAACTTCAGACGGCTCCGAGCCCATATTCGAATCACTTACTGAAGCACTGGAGTCAGGTTTAGCATTTCCATTCAATTTTTGCTGGGGTTTGCCAGCTTTCATCCCAGCTTTTCCAGAGCGCTTCGGCTTGTTATTATTCGGAGTTCTCCTCATGTCTGTCTCTTTCATGCTTTATATGTTGATCTCTTCCAACTTCAATGAAACTGAAAATCAAGATGAGGAAAGAGTAACAATGGGGGATACTGTTGGAATTCCTCTATCTAATTGGCAAGACACTGGACTTCACCTACTTAACATGCAGACCAGACTTGTTTGCCTGTCCCCTCTGCTATTCAGTTATCCAGATTTGGAAGCCTGATCATGAGGCAACCTTAAACATTAGAAAGACAATAAAAATTGGGGCCTATGTTACATAGTTTTGGTGTGTTGCATAAAATAAACGGCAATTAGTAAGAAGAGATGTTGACAGAAGATCAAGGCTAATCTTCTAAATGTATTAAAATATCTAGATCAGTACCACCAACAACTCAATGAACCAGCAAACAACAACAAAAGCCAGCAAACAAAATGGAATTCACCAACGACACTGTTTAAAACAATTAGCCATGTCGGTGGCAACAGAAGGTAGGCTATGAGGGCCATTTTTCACCATTCACCAATGGTGACTCGGTTCAAATGTGTGACAGTATCAGAGTTTGGAGCTATGACCAAATATCTGGAATTCATGAATGCTTATATCGCGAAACAAGAAATGGAGAAGGCATTCAAATAGAGAGCACATCCATCGGCCAAAAGAAAAAACCAGTATCTCAATGACTCTTCACTATTTGTATGGTGTACATGGAAACCCAGAGAGCATTTTCAATCACTTCTCTGCAGAACTAAATTTTAAGATCAAAAAGAAAAAGGCAAAAGCTTAAAAAAAGCAGAGAACGATCCCAACCGAAAAACCAACATTGCAGAACTATGTGTTATCAGACAATTTCAAAGCTAGCAGAAGCAAACTTAGACAATCCTGAGGCCCAGTGATTCAAGCAGAAGGCCAATAAAACTAAGGTCTGATGGTACTTCTACGGAACCCCAGAAAGAAACACAGCGAAAAGCCGTCAGATCAAATGTAATAGACATTGGATCATTGAATGAACTTAGAGTGGTGACGACACCTGTTAAGAGGCTCCGCTTCCAATGGCTGTGAAAAAGCAAAGCTGTCAGAAACTGTGCCTTGTTAATAACTCAAACTTAACGGAGGAATTTAACAAACAATCTCCAGGATCATCACTTTCTCTCTCTCTCTGGACAGTGACTTTTTCTCTTTATCTAAGATGACACATTGGCATGTGAAAGGTAAGGAAAGCAGATATAGCAACTTGGCTTCATGAGATTCACTTGGTTAGTCAGAATGCGGGAAGATGGCTTTTAAAAGGTCTGGTTTCTTTCTCAGTGTTTATTTAATTTTCCCGTTTTTTTTTTTTTGATCAATTTTTATCCCATTGTTCATCTGGCCAAAGATAGATTATTCTAATCATAATTACTGAAAATATCACAATGAACTAACCTCTTATAAATATTTTGGTTGTAAATTGATAATGCGGTCGAATAATATGAGTTTTATATAATGTATACAAACTATATTGAACTCTAACTAATTATGTTTAGTGTGATACAAATAAAATTCTTGGAATGAGTTATCTATCAAAATTTCACACAATGTGAATTTTAAATGATTTTTATTTTGATTTTTTAATATAATTTATTTATAATTTTAATCACAAAACAATATTATAAGATTTATTCAAAATAAAAAATAATAAAATAAATTTATATAATATAAAATTATATATATAATTAAAAAATAAATAAATATAATAAATACCTGAATTTTAATAACTTTAAAGTGTCAAACTCTTAAAATTTGTCAAGATTTACTATCACACACAGTAAAAAATTATTAAATAGAATTTGATTGAAAATCTCCCTGGTTGAAGTTTATCTTTTAATAATTTCGATGAACCGAAAAAAAAGGACCTTTTCATTGTTTCTCACTACTTTCATAAAAGATATTAAAACTATTGGTCTCGATTTTAATTAATATTTTTTAACTTCGATTTTAGCTAATAAAAGAATAGCAAAGCATTATTATCATATTATTTTTTTTTCCTTTTTTTTTTTCTAACTCTCTACAAGCAACGTATGGACACTCACAGTTAACTCCAATTGAACTAATAAAAAAAAAACAAAAAAAATGTTAGAAATGAAGAGCCGATGTGGGTTGAAGGGAGAATGACCGGTTACGCTGGCCGTTTGGCCGTTTTTTCTACCGGTCGGTGAGCTCTTTCTAATTGGTATACCTAAACTGCCATCATTGTGTTTCTTGAATTACTGGAATATCATTGTCTCGAACGATATAAACAAAACAAAAAGATCATTAAATAAGTTACAAAAGGGTGTGTTGTGGTCATTGAAAAGGGTGTGTTGTGGTCATTGTCAGATTGCAAAATAAAATGCTTAGGCTTCTTAAATGGTGCCCCAAACGGAAGGTGTAATGAACCCATCTTTGAGAGTTCTTCCGGTACAGCACTTTCAATGGAAAATGCTTAGGCTTCTTAAATGGTGGCCCCAAACGGAAGGTGTAATGTACCCATCTCGGTGAGGTCTTCTAGTAGAGCAATTTCAACGGAGTAAGACAGTAAGGTCTGCAATGCGTACAGATTCAACAATCTATACGCAGGATTTTTAACCACCATTCCCATTATCCAGATTAGGTAATAATTAGGCACTTCTTATAAACCATTAACGTAATGACTAAAAGAATTTATGGTAGGAGGCAATGGGGCTGAATCAGGATAGGCCATGTTTTTCATTTGGCACTATGAATAATGGGTTATCATTTATGATTACATGTTCTGAATTTGTTTAGATTTGCCAGGCTGGTAGCCATTTCATTTATCGGTAGGTCCGGTATGAGTGGCCAAATCTCTTGCAAGGTTTAGCTTCCTAACCTATTCGATAATTGAGTGCCGCTGACGTAAATGTTCCTATTCGCATATTGTTTCATCACTTAATTATAAATGCGCTGACAAGAAAATTGGATTTGACACCTAATATTGTTTTACTTAAACTAAACTAAATCATTATTTCAGCCAGCAAATGCTGGAATATGTAGAAACTTGACTGGCTAACTACTTCCGGAATGTGGGGTTGGGCCTATTAGGAAGCAGCTGTTAGTTAAATTGAATTCTCTCGGGCACCATAAGTGGTTACCCTTTTATCTTTTTTCTTCTTGAAGAAAAATCCTGAACTTGCTGCTTCTCGGTGGGTACCGGGTGTGTAAAATTCAACATTGTACAATGCTTAAGTTCAAAGGCGTTACATGAATGACCAATCGATGTGAGAGTTTGATGATAAGACAGCGTGTAGCCGCATGTCTGGTGGAATTCGAATCTTTACATGATTTCCTTCTTTACAGAGAAAAAAGCAATGTAGCAAAATACTGGATTATACAATACAGTTGCCGTTATTGGAGACCGAACTGTGAAAGAGACCAGAGATCCAGGGGCAGATCACTTGGACCGACACTTGTTGGTTTCCACGCGAGCGTTCTTGGCGACAATGACTTTGTCTTCCTCAGTCGTCACACGCTCTTGGCTTGGCTGGCTTATTTGCAATACGACGACTCGAAAAAAAGACCCATGTTTTGGCTCCAACCCAAAACACCGCATAACTTTTTTTTTTTTTTAATTTTTTCGTGTTTAATTGGGATAGAGGAGTGAAATTTTAGGTCTAAAGTTAAAATTTAGATCTCATCTTAAATTTTTAAATTTATTACCAACAAAATTATACTTAGTAATTAAATTTAAAAAATACAAATATAAACATGATATAATATAAATATTGCAATGTGTTAATATTAAAAAAATTAAAATATAAATATTATGAATATGCAATTATAAAATATATGTGTTGTTTAAATATTTTTAATAATATTAATATTTTTAAATTGATAAATTATAATAAGTATCATGTTATTTTATATTATAATTAATATTCTGTTAAAAATTTTAAAATATATATGTCATATATATATTTAATATAATATTTTAAAAATTATATATTAAAATAATTAATAAAATTAAAAATATTGATTTTTTACTATCACATTATTTCATTATATTTATAAAAAAATTATTATGCATATTATTTTATAAAATTTTAAAAGTAATTTTATATTTAATTAATATATATATATATCAATCACATATTAATATGTATTAATGTATATATTAAAAATGTTTAATATTTATATTTAAAATATTATATATATAAATTAAAAATATTTAATATGTGCATTTAAATTTATTTTTATTTTATTTTTTATTAAATACATTTTAAAATATTTAATAAATATTAAATGTGAGTTTTATCTTATATGTATAGTCAATACAGAGGCTCGCTGTGGGTAATGCACCCCATTTCTTAATGGTGCATCCCACGTCCAAAACAGTGCTGCACCGACGGATCATTAAGACCATGTCGGCATTAACTTTGTGTCTTTTTAATAGAAATAGAAATAGAAATTATAGCAGGGGGCACTTAGTGTTCTACGATAATTGGGATTGACTGAAATCCCTCAAATTTGAACTTCATGGGGCTTCCCCAAGTAGTAAGTCCATGAAATAGAATTTTGACTTTTGAGAAATAACTTCACCACTGCAAATATATCTTGCGGTCAATTCTCGTAGGTTACAATAGCTAGAGCTCTCCCCAACTTGAACGGCGGCGGTTTGCTCGTGCCCCAGGTGGGTCAAAAACCTGGAACTTAAACAGTTGAAATAAATCTTTAAATTTGTACGTCTTAATTCTTTTAAGAAAAATATTTAAACAATTTGGTTGGATTTTGTATAAAATGTGTGCCAATTTGATTAATATGTATGACATCCATTTTTATTAATCTCACTGCACCAAGAGAAGAAGAAAAAAAAAAAAGAAGAAGAAGAAGAACTCTCCAAAACATTATTTTCTTGGAATTCCTTTTTGGTTCACCTTAGAGTGGATGAAATTGTACCTTTAAATTAACATGACACTCACGTTGTGAATATAACATTTGTACTGTTCACGCTAGTAGACGTAACAAAGAAGGAATGATGAACAGGTTTTCGAGAGCTCTGTCGAACTCTTTCCCATGTTTGCCAAAACACATATTTACGTTTCCCTTCTCCATTCGAGGAGAGAAAGGGCAACTCACCCTCCTCAAAAAATTGTAGATTGTAAATTCAAAAATACCGTAATTAATACATGTTTTTATTTCTCCTCTTATATAATACTCAAATTTCCATCATCTTTTGGGAAAATGTCAATCTTTTATACATTTCTTAGCCCCGATGTCATTGTTTTTTTTTTTTTTTAAATTTATTTAATTAACTTACAAACTGAATTTAATACGGTGGGAAAGGAGACTTATGATAATATGACTACAATATGTCCAACCGTTCGAAACTGTACCTGGTTTAATCCCGATTCTCTGACGCTTTCTTTCTTAGCCATTGGTAATTCTTGGTTGGTTCCATGTTAGAACATAGTAATGTTCTAATGTTGCTTTACTCTGGTTGATTGGCTTCCATATCTTTCACCTGTCACTGATCCCATCAGCTCATTGGGTATAAAATTCACATCATGTCAAATTCTATAGCCCTCCAGATTTATTTCGAGGTAAGGTCAGATAATGTAGCCATTTTGTTACTGTAAATATTTAACCATTCATTTTATATATAACTTGAGCACTACTACGCATCACATAAGGAGTAATATTGAAACACTAAGAAGGTTGTAGTATTTAACTTTATTTATTTATAAGATCAAATAAAATATAGTTAATCTACATCTTTTGTTATTACCATATTATTCTCTAAATGTTACTGTCCAGTTTTTCTTATAAATCTGAGAATGTATTATTAGACGGGAATCAAAATTCCGAACTGTTATTGCCTGATGGGAATTCTCTGAAGAGAATTAAGATGCACAGGGTCTGTTGTTTACTGGACAACTGCAATCAACGATTAATAGTACCTTAGTCCGAAAAGAAATTTTTCAGGAACTGGGCTAATACCTGCAAACAAGCAAATTCAACTGAAATACACTTGTTTTGAGCTCGACTTTCACAGCGCTTTGTTGATTCCAACTCCAAAATGTCCACTTGAGCTCAATCCAGAACCAGCTCAAACCCAACTTAAGCCTGCCGAACCCAAAACCCGCCTCCGAACTCGTCCCCAAACAATACTTGCCAAATTCGAGCCCAACTCAGGACTGTGTTAGTTCAACAGACTCAAGGCTAAAATGGAAAAAGGCTTGGCTTCAGTTTGTGTTTCTTCACCGGGTATTACATGACACCAGAGAGATTAATCCGATTTCTCGAACTCATCAAATATGAGACAAATTTTCTTGACCAGCTATCCACAAGTAAACTTTGTTTCAATTTCAAGCAAAAGAAAAAAAAATGTATCATACAGCAAGTAAATAGTAATCAGACTAAATATCAAAATTTTAAGTTTAGTTCATCATTAATAAAAGATAATTGATTGAATTGTGAAAATTGATCTAAAAGACGCCGATAAAGTTCAGCAATGGGTTGACAGTCAACACCACATTGAAGGGACAAAAATGTTGCAAGAAAGCCTAAAGGCTTCCCTGAAACTTCAAGTACCCTCCATAAGATTGCCACTAGAAAATCTAACCCGTAAATTAAATGTGCAACCAACAACCAATGTTGATTAACGTATCTGCATCAATTCCCTGCCTACAATATGGAAAGCCTAGCACGTGGTTATAAAAAAATCATGAGTTGAATTGCAAAGGCCTTGTCCCTCAGTTCAAAAGAAAAGAAAGAACAAAAAAAAAAACAGCTAAAGAAATCACACGGTTTTATAATTTTAAATGAATGCATGAGAATACAATCAACCAATCAAAGTAACGAGATCTAAGCCAACAACAAAATTCAGTATCTAAGGAGCTATTAGAGACCCAGCATCTTATTCAAATCTAACCCACTTGAACTAGAAACACGATATTTAAACTAGTTACAGCAAGCCAAACAAATTCATAACCTAGAAGTAGTTACCATGACTCCAAAATCCCAGAACATTAAGCCAACCATGCAGAGTCAACAAGATAAGCAGATGCCCCTTACACACACTAAACCAAGAAAATCCAAGCCATAACAAATTCATCCAGATTGCGTTCAAAGAGATACACACAGAAGTTCAACTGATCAAACCTCGAAAGAATCCACCCAAGCTAGCAAGCAAACAGTGCACAAAAATGACAAGTAAAGTAAACAACAATGAGTTACACATATCATACTCAGTTGAAATGCTTTTTAACAACATATTTGAAGAAACCAGTGATGGTGTTGATGTTAATATTATTAGAATTATAATAGAATTCAATTTAGTTGAATCTAGTTTGAGTTTTACTATTTTCGAAAATTTAGGTGTGTTATTATATATAATAACTCAATGTCTATATTATTGTGTGTTGCTTTATCAAACTAGAATATTGTATGATTGTCTAACAGTGGTATATCAGAGGCATTGCGCCCTAACAGACAGAGGTCAAGCAACCCCAAACACTAAACGTTGATATTCATATAATTCTCAGGCGCAAATGTAACCTAATTTAACAAATAATTGAAACCAAAGATAGTTAGAATCTTGGAGAGACGCGTGGTATTGCAGGAAAAGATTCAAATTACAGCTGATAAGCTAGCACAGATTCCCGATAATAGTCGGAAAAAAATTCATTTATTCAACTAAACATTTTGGTCATCAATATTGAAAATACGGGGCCAAAAAAAACAAAAAGATGAAAAGAGAGCAACACCCAACAAAGACCCGGAAAAGTTTGGATCCAAAAACATCGAGATTCTCACTCTGAATCACTAGAAGTCGAGAGGGCCAATTTTTCAGACTCGAGGCGCTCGATGGCCTTCTGGTGGGCCCAGGTCTCGATGGTGAGATCGGGCTTGGCGTTGAGGCCGACGCCGAGGGTCACGATCGTGAGGAAGCTGGTGATGTAGCAGGGCAGCTCCCAGTCCTCCCATTTGCGCGCTTGACCCGGCGGAGGCGGCGTCCTGTTGAAGAGGTATCCCTTCGGCCGCTCCTCGTGCCCTGGGCTCGTCCACCGGCTGGGTCCCGCCGCGGCGCCTCCTCGTCTGCGGAGGGAGGATGCCAGGCGCCGCCGGAGCATGGTGGAGGATGCCGCCGTCAACGGTTGTGGAGGGGGCATGGGTAACCCGATCCGGTGCGTTTGGGGTTTGGAATGAGAAAGGAGTTGCGTGGGGAGTGAGCGAGCTTTTGTTCTTCCTCATAAATGAGGGAAATTCGCTAGACCGGCGTCGTTTCGCCAGAGCATGGTGGAGGATATCTATTGACGACTTGGAGTTATAAACCTTGGGATAAATCGACCCCTTGCGTATCATTTTATTTATATATTTATTTATTTTTAAAATTCATATAAAATTTTCAATTACACGTTATAATTTAACTTTTCCGTTACAATAAGATTTGACTTCTCTCACGTATAATAATAATAATATCACCTTTTTCAATTCATTTCATCTCAAATTTTGAAATAAATAATTTAAATATTATTTAAAATAATAATTTAATTAATAACTAGATATAATTTTATTAACATTCACATATAATGTACTTTTTTAATTAAAAAACAAGAAATAAGTAGCGTTTACCTTAATCAAGTAGGCTACTTTTAAGAAAAGAAGATAGCAATCTTACAAATACTTTGTAATTTAAAAATGCCCATGGATTTATTCAATTCAAGAATGTTTCCTTTGAAATTTTCATTGACCAAGGTTGGCTCCCTTTTCTAGCATTGTGATCAGGTGTTATTGAAGTTTAATTTGGATGCTTGCCACGACTAAAGAATTTAACATAAGATCGTTCCCCTTAATGATCTAAACTCCAAGAATCAAATTTTGGTTAATAATAGTAGAATTTTTTAATAAATAATATTAACATATTTTTAAATAATATTTTTTATTAAAAATTTAATTATAATATAATTATATTAATAAAAAATAATTTTAAATATAATCCACTTTTTTCTTAATAAATATAAAAATTCTACTAGGTATTAAATTAAAGTAAAATTTTAAAATATATTAACAGTTTTAATTTTTATAAATTTAAATATATATAACTAATATTCTTCCTTTTTAATTTAAACAAAATTTTCATTTAAAAACATATGATTATATTAGAAGTTAGAAGAGAGCATTTAATTATTAAGTTAAAATAAATTTTTTAAATATATCAAAAATTTTATTTTTTATAAGTTCAAATATATTATTTATATACATATATTTAATTTTAAAATTTAAAAAATTAAATTTTTAATAATAAATTTATTAAAAAATCTACCCAATAACACTCACTTTAACAACATAAATGATCTCAATCAGGTATCCATAGCTGCAAGAAAATTGCTCCTACGTCTCGATATCTTCTCTTAGCTCTTCTGTCATTTGCAAGAAACTTATTCCTGTTCGTCACCTCAAAGTTGTAGCTTGTCATCATCTTCTTCCCTTGTCTTCATATTTCAAGCTTCCAGAGACTGAAAGTTCCCAAGCCGCTAAATTACAAACAGCAGGTTGAATGAGAGAGGAGCTGTGCCCGTATAAGATGTTCCGGCTTTTAAGCATGTACTTTTCTTCCATCCAACAGACTCCAATGGATCTTTCAACGCCCGGCCAGTGAAAGAAATTGCTTGAAGTAGCACGAGGCTTTGGCGGAGTAAGATTACATCAACCAGAAACTGCTTCTCACTTAATGTGATAACTACCAGTAGTCACTGCAAGAACAGATTCCACCAACAATGTGATGGAACCTATTTTTATCTCTCAAAGAAACTTTTCTTTTCCAAACCCCCGACACAAATTTGGCAAAATTGTGACAATCAACACAAATGCGGAGGTTTTTTATCACACGGATTGGAAATCCATCAGGAGTAGCAATCAGTCCAAAGGCCAAAGCCAGCTTCTCACTGTGGGCCAGCAGTATTTTCTCTTTTTGCTCATCATCAACATCATACAGGACACAACTCAAATCAGGAACATATCCAGCTTCCTTGAACTTGATCGATAATTCCTTCACTTTCTGAAATACTTCTTCCCTCCTTGGGTGGGAACGGTCACTTGCATGAAAACTATGAAGGGTCTGTTCAAGTTCAATCCAGCTTCTTCCAGGCTCCTTTTTCACTGCCTTCTCCATCATCATTTCCCTTAGGCTTCTCACATCTTCCCATCTCCCTGCAGACGCATATAAATTAGAAAGAATGACATAATTACCAGCATTCTCAGGCTCCGTTTCTAAAAGCCTACGACCAACATATTCTCCCATCTCAAAATATGAGTGGACTCTACAAGCACCCAAAAGCGAACCCCAAATGGCAGCAGTTGGCTCAAAAGGCATCCTTTTAATAAATTCAGTAGCCTTTGCTATCTGGCCAGCACGCCCAAGCAAGTCAACAATGCACCCATAATGTTCAATCCTGGGCTCAACACCATCTTTCCCATTCATCATGTCATCAAAAATTTCCAGCCCCTTATTTTCCAAGCCTCCATGGCTGCAGCCCGATAGAACAGCCAAGAAGGTGACACTGTCAGGTTTAACTTTATTCTCTTCTTTCATTAATTTAAAAAGCTCAATTACCTCTGTTCCCATTCCATGTTTACTGTACCCCACAAGAATTGCATTCCACGAGATCACAGTTCTCTCGGACATGTTATTAAAGATCCTTCTCGAGTATTTAAGGCTTCCACATTTTGAGTACATATCAATCAAAGAATTCTGAAGAACTACATAAAAAAGTAAACTGCATCTAATGACATGGCTGTGAACTTGTTTTCCATAGTCCAATGCAGCAAGGCCAGATAATGCCGTCAACACACTGGCATAAGTTACATAATTTGAACTCATTCCTTCCCTCTGCAACCTTCGAAACAGTTCCAACGCCTCTTCATCAAGACCTAATTGGGCATAACCTGAGATAATTGCTGTGCACGAAACAACATCCCTTTGTGCCAAGCATTCAAAAACTTCTCGAGCTTCATGGATTCTACCAGCTTTGGCATACATGTCAAGAAGTGAGCTCCCAACAAAAATATGGGATTCATAGTTATTCTTGACTGTGAGAGAGTGAACCTGCCTTCCCAACTGGAACCCAGAAACGCCCGTACAAGAACTAAGAACAGTTGCAAAAGTGAATTCATTTGGCCCCGTATCTGCATAAAATGCACGATGGTATTAGAAACACGCAGAAGCTCTGTTAAAAATGATCACCTCTTCTCAATTTACTCCAATGGCCAGCAGCAGCCAGCAAGTGCTACGTTGCAAAATCCGACAAATATTCGTGCAGGCATGAATGCAAGAAATGTTCTATGTGACCAAAATCAAATAAACGCTTCGTCAGTGGAACCAAAAAGATTACCTGATCTCAGCATATCGACAAAAAGAGGCAATGCCTCACGCGCAAACCCATTCTGACAGTAACCCGAAATCATGGCAGTCCAAGAAACGACATCCCTCTCAGGCATTTCGTCGAACAACTGCCTCGCATCAGCCAAATAGTTACACTTGGCATACAAGACGATCAACCTGTTCCTCAGATATACGGGCGGGAGATAACGCGTTTTGATCATGTGGGCATGAACCCTTTGGCCTTCTTTAATGGCCCTTTCGTTCACGCACTCGTTCAGGAGCACGTGGTAGCCATGAAATCTCATTTGAGTGCCTTGAATTGCCATCTCAAGTAACGTTTCTTGCAGGGAAGCTTGGGTGCAAAGCGACGGCGCATTTGGCGGGGAGGAGGAGGGCAAGCTGAGTTGGCGGGTAAATAGGTTCTTAAAGATGAAAGAGGAAGCATTTTTGGTACGGGGGATAATCAACAAGTTGAAGTCGTAGAGCAATTTCATGACCCACGAGCCAGTTTTGCTGCGTTGTTATTTATCTTTCAGCTTCAGAGCCCAGTAGGTTGGCACGGAAGTGCAAGCCTCTAATAAGTTTGTTCGAAACAAAGATTAGACGAGACGAACGCGGTGATTTGAATGCGTTTCAACGGATGTCCACACATACTACCATGAGTTCATGACTATCACAAGTACGCCCGTGATTTCTATAATTAAATGTAATTAATTTGCATTTAACGGTTATAATAATATAATGTACATTTTGCATCTTGAACTCATCAAGTTGATTGCGTCTTTAGGTTAATTGTGATCGTCTAATGAATCTCAAAGTTTGTTTTCTCCAGGGGATTACTAAGCCCGCTAGGCAATTGACAACTAGTAAATATATGCTTTTTTGATCGAATGGAAGCTTGACAGAAAACCCCCCTTTATTGCACAACTTCCATATCCTATTTGATGCAATAAACTTGTCAAATAATCACTAGTCAATCCACCATTTTGTAGAAATAGCATCATCGAAGTCAGTGAAATCCTGTGGTTTCTCTGTCTCATTGTTCAAACAATCCTGAATGGAAGTTGAGGAAAGAAATGTCATTTACGGTTGAAGGCCTGAAATCCAGAGGGTTGTCCCACTGATCACTTTGAACAGCAGACCATCTCATGTTCACATTTTTAACCTCAAAGCCTTCAATGTGTTCCATGATGATTCCAGCTGCGCTGTGATTAACAAGACCCTGGCACCCCGGTCTGTAGTCCACCAACCCACCTGCATAGTTCGTCCATCTTCTGTAATTGAGATCCACGTTAATGAATCTCAAGTTACTTAGTTGGCCGTGTTTAGAACCAGATAAGAAGACACCATTTTCGGATTTTGCAGTAATGTTGATAAACAGGATGTCAGATATAGAGCCCTCTTTTGCAGCGGAGTCCCGCGGGCATGTTGTTACATAAATAGGTTCTGCTCTTCCCCACCATGACGAATCATAGTATCTTGTGATGATGTTTATGTTTGAGAAGGTGATGTCACTCACATTTCCTGTACATGTTGACAGTAAAAGCAGTTTAGACCCAAATATCAGACTACCATATTCATAAGATTCGCTTTTGAAGTTGTTACCTCCATCGCGTATCTGCAGACCCAGCCCTCTATGCGAATCAACAATAGTGATGTTGTCAAAGACCAGGTGCCTGAAATCAAACCAACTGGCACTTCCAAGCTTGATTGCGGAAGATTTTGTTCGAATCCAACAGTCTGTGGCAATCAAGTTGTAAAGAGGCCCCGTGTACGTCTTCGGACATATTGCATCATCTCCTGTATCGATGTGGCATTTTGTAATGAGCGTATGATTTGAGTCCTCTATGTCTATACCATCATTGTTAGGTGTATTGAAATCACCATAGATAGAGACATCATGAACATATGTGTTCTGGCACCTTACTATGTGCAGGCTGCAACAATGGAATGCTATCTAGCATCAGATACGATTAACATAGCAATCAAAAGGCTCGGAATAAAGCATAGAATATTTGACGCTTGAAAAGTTGATCCATCAGACTTGCATTCCATTATGGTTTTCAATGTAAAGAGTAGTTAAGTTTATCCTCTTCTTCACTTCTAAAGTGTCTAGTCTCTCCCCATTGGACTTGGTAAATGGAAGGGTTTAGTGTTAACTGATACAGAAACCTAACGCGAAAATACTTGTATTATATTCTTCGCTCATTTTAGCTATATATCCAATGAAATCATGCGCATACAGAACTACTATAATTTTTTATATCATAAACTAAGCAGCAGAAAAATTCAAATTCTTTTTTTTTGTTTTTTTGGTGGTTTGGAATTATATCACATGGATAGATTTTTGTTTTTTTTAATAACATGCTAGAACATGTTTCTGTATTAGTAAAAAGATGCCACGCAGGCCTTTCTTGATTGACAGAAATTATGAACCAGAAATTTACAATCTTACGAGGTTTGTGGAAATTTAGTTGTGCTGATCCATGATTCATCAATTTTTTTTTTAGCTAAATTAAGGGTTTTTTTTTTTTTTTTTTGTTCTTTTGATACTAAAATAAAAGCGCAACAATTTTCCCATCAGACTAATTCTTTTTTTTTTTTTTTTAAGTTTAATTTCCATCCAAAAACACCCCCGGGCAGCCAAAAGAGCCAAAAAACAAACACAAATTAGCAATCAATGATAAAAGTCTAAACTAATTAACAACAATAATTATACGAATATTAATCAATATATCGGGAAAATAATTGCAACTAAAGCAGTGGAACGCCAGAAAAAATAAAATAAAATAAATGCGTACCACCAGTAAGCAGGTTGTCTGAGAGTGACGTTCCAGACATGGACATTAGAGCATCCGATGAACCCAACGAGCCTCGGCCTACATTCGTCTCCCAAACAAGCCCCTGTCTGATTCCAACTCACCATCACGTTCTTGATCTCGTTAAACCTCTTCACAAACCTCAGCCCTTGCCCGTCCACCACGCCGCCGCCGGTGATCCCCACGTCGCTCGCGTTCTCCGCCAGGACCACGTACCATCTGTCCGACTCCTTCGGGTAGTCCTGCAGTCTCGTGCCGCCCAGCAGGGTGGCGCCCTCCTGGATGTCTAGGATCACGTTGGATTTCAGCCGGACGGTAGCCGTTAGGTAGGTTCCCTGGGGGAATCTGACGTGGCAGGGTGCGGTGGTGGGGCAGCTATTAATGGCGGATTGGATGGCGAGAGTGTCATAGTGGATGCCGTCGCCGGTGGCGCCGAAGTCGGTGACGGAGAGGGTGGTTGGGAGGAGGAGTTGGGGTGACGAGGAGGGGTGTGATTGGGCGAGGTGGAGTAGTAACAGGAGGATGATGGATTGGACAAGCAGACTCGTCGTCATTGTTGTTTGTCCGGAAGACGGTTGATTTCTAAGACTTTTAGAGCATGTGAACTCCAATTGTTTTGACCATATGCGTTGGCAAACTAAGACAAATAATTTGTTCTTTTAGAAAAACGATTTGATTTAAGAAAAGAGATTCCGTCCACGCAGAGCAAACCATGTTTTGTAAGCATTAGCTTAATTTATTTTTATTTTCCGAATATGCTTTACGTAATGAGCAACTGTTTTTTTTTTTTTTTTAATTTTTAAGTCGTTGACTCACCGGGAGCTATCGATTTCCTTTCTCCTTCATGCATTCTTTTTTTTTTTTTTTTTTTTTGTCCGGGGTGCCAGTTATAATTGAGGCAGAAAAGAGTACCTTGGATAACGTGGGCCGACTTTTTTGTAACCCGCAGCCCCCAACTCTGAAAGGAAGGAGCCATTGCCAAAGCAAGCAATTGTCCAATCGTACGACAAATGATCGAGAGCATTTAAGCGTGTCGAGTTCAACGTAAGACTTTCAGGTTCCCTTTTAGCTAGGGAATGCTCTCCTCAAATCTTTTTTGTTTTTTCTTTTTTTGAGCAGCCCCCCTCGTGTTAATTTTTGTAATCGGGCTCACCCCTCGCTTTGCACGTCATCAATAAAAACCGCAGGGTCCAGATACGAGGGATTCTCGGATTCACGGGCAGAGCCTGTCAGGAGCATTCTGGGCATAGCAGAATGTTATGGCCAGTCAAGTTCACATAAAGAATCTGGACGGCTATTGATATAAGAAAAAAACTGGTGTAAAAGTTATCAGCCAGTCCCCAACATTGCTCAGTTACATTAAATAGGATGGCTTAGCAGAAACTGCACGTATTGTATGGAGGGTGCTCGTTGCTGTCTCTCCTTGATAAACTTTGTGTTGAGCTCTCGGGGAAGTGCTCTATAGTCAATATGCATTCCAGACAACCTTCGAAGTAGGTATCTAGATAGAAAGAAGCCAATTTCGATATGAGTTAAGCATGGAAACACTGTCCATGTCCGGAACAAGAATCAATCAATCATCCTTACAAATGAAGTATTAGATTGAATGACTCTCAGAAGTTAGTGTATATGTACATAACATTATGATATAAATAATACTATATGCATATATATGTAGAACAATAACATACTAGAATTTCTAGCCTCCAAGAGAGAGAAATTTGGGTTTCCAATATGCACTTTGATATTTAGAAGATTGGGAAACCAACGACGATTCCTCGAGCCTCCCTTTTAGGTTCTTCTAAATGCAAATGTTTTGATATATACATTTACTAGCTACGACGGAGCTTCGTTCTGCCTTCATAGCTCCATTTTCAATTGATTCAAATGCAGAGATGCTGCACACAAGGACAATTAGTAAGTATATGCCATGCTCTAAACTTACCGTTATTGTATTCAGAACAATTAGCATGCATTTTGGATCTTACAAAGAGCAGCAAAATGTAAGAACCGTAAAGTCATGTTGGAAGCGAACAATCAAAGACCTTGTGCAATCAATTTATAATCTACCTGAATTTGCCGAGTCGTCATAGCTCAGAAGGGAGTTCTCTGGGGTAACAAAGTTATGGTTGTCTTCTTCTCTTCCCCAAATTGGCTGGTGAAGTGCATCAAAGTGCCATTGCTGGTTATACTGTTGTCTGCCAGCATTGACTTGAAGTTCAGGCCACATCATAGGCATAACCATGCTGGGAAAGTTACTGTCTATCAGGGACCCACTCTGCAAGTTTTCAGGGGACAGTAGCACCATTAGCTACTATAACTAGAAAAAAATAAATGAGGATAGTTGAATACTGCGTACAGGAGTCAATTTAATAAGCTTCAGCTTAATAAATGTTCCAGATTGGGCCATCCAGTCATTCCAGCTTTATAGAGATATATTAGCAATGCCATTTTTGTTGTCAACACCTAAAGGGGGACCTATAGTTTCAGGAAAACTACAGAGGGACTTTTGCTTGGTTCATCAACCACATTCTATGACTCAGTTACAAGTATGTGTTGGCCAACAGAATCATCTGGTATACACTTGTTAGCTAACAGATCTAAGGTTTTATATTAAATCAAGAACCCATCAACAAAACAAATTACTCATTTTATCAAGTAGTGTTTATGAAACTTGTTGCTCAACCAACATGCATCTATGCATGGTTCAAACTTTTCAATGGTTTAACGTAAAATTGAGGATGGCACTACTTACTTCTGCAGCCAATATAGAGTCGAGATTTAAATCAATTCTTGGGTTTACTGCCGCAAGTCTCATTGATAATAACTGAAAAACGAAAGAATCATTGAACCAGAATAAGTTGGCGATTAATTGTAGTAATATAAGATGCCGTTAACAAGAAAAGTGTAACTAGGCATTATTTAGGTTATTCGTATACAAGTTGACCAGTAAAAAATTTGATGTTTTTTCTCCATCCCAAATGGGAATTCTGGTAAGAATATAACTTAAAAAATACATCAAACCCCAATAGTAACATGCCCTGGAGTTTGTTTTTCATAAGACTACATTGATGCTTAAGATAAGGAAATCTCACCTCCACTTGGCGTTGAAGATATTGTACATGGTTGATGATTTCATCCAATACCAATGCTGTACCAGAAATCTGCATAAGAAGAACAATTTTTAGGCAACTCATCATCTCTAACAAAAAAATAAAAAAAAGAACAAAATTTATTTTTCAGCTTATTAGACTGGACAAAACAAAATATAACATATGGATGAAGGGGGCCATCTGCTATGAAGACAAATGCCAGTAGTTTGTAAGGAAGGAGGGGGGGAGGGAGGGAGCGGCTGTGGGGGAAGAAGAGAGAGAGAGAGAAGAAAGAGAACTATTCCCTCCTAAGCATTTACATAGACAGATTTGGGCTAATATCAGAGCTCCTTTATTCTAGTTGAAAAATTTACCATTAGTTCATAACCAAAGAATGAACATGAGAAGGCCCTCCAATCAATCCTAGATATGCCCACATTAAAATAATTTCTCCAAGAGCAACACATTTTATGGGCTTTCAAGCATTCTCTGCCTCAGTTTAATCAACTAATTTGATACCATGAATTATGCATGCTACCATGAGTGAGAAATGAGGATATTCATAGCAAAATAGATGTAGCTCCGATTGGAGACAAGTTGAGGGAGTGATGTTTGCATTGATATGGATATATCCAATATAGATCTAAAAGTGCTCCAATTAAGAGAGGAAGACCAAATTCAAGTAGATAGTGAGCGGAAAAGGAGAGGGCAACCTAAGTAAACTTGGAAATCTTTGGTTAGAAAAAATCAGAATAATTACATCTCACATCAAATTGAGTTCATAATAGATATAACAGCGAGAAAAGATTTATGTAGCTGAATTTAAATAAATTTGAAATTAAGACTTTGTTATTGTCATTGTTGTTCGACTATGCACACTATTGCAGTAAGAAACACAAAGGATAGTGCACATACTCCGATTACTATTGATTCAGAACCTTGAGCACTTTCTACAGGGCATTCACAAGTGGCTTCCATTAACTGCTAAAGCAGATATCAACACTAAACGAAAAATTGGACCAAATACCCTAATAAGGACACATGAAGCCTCTTTGTGGCCTTTTCACAAAATTCAACCGAGGAAAGTACACAGAAATTCACATGGCCTCCAAACCGAACCGAACCAAACCAAGCCAAATTGATCAAGCTATAGCCTGATGTTTTGTAAAACAAAATGTTAGAATGCATATCGGGAGAAAATTTAAGTAGACACCAGTTTATCATACTATATCAGAAAAGAGACATCTGTCCCATTCAGGATCATTTAGTCTTAATTTATCTCCTTACGTATAAAGTATGTGAATCTTGATGCACACATCAGCTCACAAATACAGAACAAGAAATTTAGTTTTCAAATTGTCGTCCAGCAGCATGGAATATTTTCATTCTGCCAAATTTGTACAACAAGTTGGCACCATGCACCTTTCTAATATGGATCCAAAATGTTTATCTCCATGAGATGGGACCCAAAACATTTGGTATACCACAACCAAGATAACAAGTGCTCCTAGGCACGTCCAGCCAAGCAATTTCAGAAAAATCAGTCTTTTTAGGATAATACTTGAAGGATATTCTTGTAATTTACCAGAAACTAGCTAGAATTTCAAGTTCTCAATTCTTGAAAGGTTGTACTAAAAAGTTAATTTTAAACATTTATGAATTTTTATAATTGAGTACTAAAACTTTTATATCAATCTTACACATTTAAAACCATTTCCAACTAAGTATTTTTTAAATGGAAAGCAGTTAAACTATTAAATATCAACATTTACAAGATGGAATTTATTAACTGTTTGACCGCTTTTCATCCAAAAAAGTACTTATTTGAAAAGGATTTTAAATATTTAAAACTAATATACAAAATTAAAAATATTTAAAACTCAATTATAAAAATTTATAAAAGTGTAGGACTTTTTTTCTCTTGGCATATCCCTCAGCCCTCGGCAAAGCTTTCAGTGCAAGACACAACAAACCAAGTTAAATGGTTCTAAAGCAGTCTTGAATTTAATCATTCTCTCTCGTGTCCAAACATTTAAGCATCATCTACCGGGCCATGGTAAGAATAAGTGAAAAGACAGCACAACACAATACCAATTCCTTCAAATGACAAAAGTAGACCTCAAAAATGGACCACCAATAAGCTCCTCTGTACACACAAAAGAAAGTCCCTTAGCAACAAGATGGTCAATTTAGAAGAATGCGAAGCTTGATGCACCCAACCAGCACTTTTCTTGGTATAAAAGCAAGGCCCACTTTTGCTAAAAAAAAGGTGACGACGACAAACCCTTTAATCAAAACACATGATCCAAACATGTAATCGTGCTTTATCAGGCAATAATTTTGATAGATACCTTAGTCAAATGATTAATTAATCGGAAATCGCCCAATCATTAGGAGTAGTAGTAGTGACCACAAATATATGCATGTCTAACTAAGCACGTTACCTTGTTGCATCCCGGGACCAGCTCTTGAAGAAGCTTCATCCTTGCATTGATCTTCTCTCTCCTCGCCTATTGAGTCAAAGAAGCAAAAAGGAACACCCCCCCACCTCGCGGTCAGCTAAAAGGTTGAAACTTTCATAATTTAGAAGAACGAGGTTAATTAAGCCGTTAATTAACGAATTATGAGATAATTACTCTCTCTGCTAAGCTATGGCTGTCAGTGGCTTGGCCTCGACGAGCCCGAACGTGAACGTAAGGAAGATTCTGCCTATTTCCAGAGTCCTCATTCTCAGTGCTTTTGCTCTTCTTTGCTGACCCTTTTGCCTGCATAATCAAATTGGAAGACACTAACTAATTAGCTGATAAAGCAACTAATTACGGGGATTAATTTGATTAAATTGGTGAAAACCCAAAGAAATAACGAATTTCTAGTAACCTTCTTCTCTCGCTCCTTCCTCTTAGCCGACCTCAGATTCTGCCTCCCGCTCTCCACCGTCGGATCAGAGACCAGCGGCGGCGTTGAATTGAGGAACGATTCCGTCTCAACGGGCTCGCTCTTCACGGACTTCTCGAGATTCGCACTGGAATTTGAGGGCACAGAAGCCGTCTCGGGGGAATTGTTGCGGGTGTTGCTCAAGCTCTCGCCGCCGGCGAACACCGAGAATCTCGCGGCTCGCTCAATCAACCCTGCGTCGCCCGGAAACGTCAAATTCGCGTTGAAGTGCTGCGGCGGCGGAGGATACGGTTTCTCTTCGTGGGCGAGCACGGGTCGGGTCCCGAGAGTCGAATCGGGCGAGTGGTGGAGGAGCTCCATGGCCTGATTGGGCGGTAATTCGAGGAGGGCAGTGAACGAGCTAGCATTCTCCGGTGGCACGGAGATTAAGTGCTGGATATCTTCGCCAAATTGGATAGGATCGAGCTCGGAGTCGTCGGATCTAACTCCGGATCCTGCAGGTGGCTCCATATCCAGGCAAACGGGTTACCAACAAAATTTGAACCAAAACGCGGCGAAATTGAGATCAATCAACTGAAAATTTCAAGGAATCAAGATGGTTTGGAAAATTCCCAGTTGGGTTTCCCAAACAAAGGCCCCAGTAAAAGAAAATCGGTGCTTGAAATGGGTGCGGCCAGGAATTATAGCGAAAATGGGTGGGCTTCAGTGGCGGTCAATGCCGCTTCTTTGTAAGGTGGGTGGTTCAGTTGGGTCCGGTGCTGTCAGTTGCTCACTCCCACTCTGCGTCTCTATATAAGAGATTATTCACGGAGTGGAGCCATCTTTTATAATAATAATAATAATATACACAAAAGTTTTTTCTTTTTTTTGTAAAAAAAAATATTAAAATAAAATTAAATTATAGTTAATAATGAATTTTAACTTAAGAACACTTTTCATTAGTTGTGCAAAATTAATATACTTGTATGGTTTTTACACTGTCTTTAGACAATAACATCGGATTGATCATAGAACAAAGGAGCAACGGAGGAGCTACCAGTAGAATCTAAAGTCCCGTCACCTCTTTTTAGCTTTCACTTCTTGCACAACACAAACCGATCGGATTACAAAGAAGTAGGTTGTTAAAGTACAATTGAACACGTTTGAGGATTCCAGTGGGAGAGTTATACACGATTCAATATCGTGAAGTTGTCTTGGACACACAACATCATTTTCCTGGATGTTTGCTCTAATGGGACTTGGTAAATTAGTGTCGCTAGAGAAGAATGTAACTGTTCGAGTTTTGAGGCCTTCTGCTCCCAGTGGATATGGTTGGTCTGATTATTTCTAAAGGTAGTTAATTGTTTTGTATTTAGTGGATTTCGCCGTTTTACGTATTTCTTTTTCCTCTTGTCATAAAAGAAAAAAAAAATATATAAATAAATAAATATATATATATATATATATATATATATACACACACACGCAGTGTTGCCATTGTAAATTAGTGTTGGAGGACTCTAAACAATAATATATCGATAAGTTTAATTATTACTTACGTGCTAGAGGGACAACTTTTTTTTCCCCTACAAATTAAAATTTTGAAGTGGTTGTTAGTTTTTAGACGTATTAAAGAAAATTCAAATGCATAAAGATTTTTTTTTTTGGGGGGGGGGGAAGGAGGGGGGGAAATAAAGAGCATGAAAGGGACAACAATAGCAGGCTACACCCATCTTGCCGATCATACACACCAAAAGGATCCGCACCATGGAAGCCGTAACTTTGAGCAGAACAGCAAGTATTACATACGTTCATTGGATGAAAGATAACCCGAACCGTTAAAAGGGACGGACCACTGGTGACTCATATTACTGTTTTGGTCCCATAGGGCGGGGACCGGTCGCAAACTGAGGCCCAATGTAGGTTTTATTCATTGAAAATGACCCGTGATTTTTCTCCCATTAATTTACGCCGATACACACACACACACACACACATATATATATATTAAAAAATTGATTGAGTTTTAAATTTTGTAATAAAAGTAATTTTTTTATAAATTTTATATTTTTTTAAAATTAAAATACAAGATTCTAAAAAATAAAAATTTAAATTTATAATTATAAAGAAATGTCTTTACGAAATTAATTTTTTTTATTTTTATGTATTAAAATTTATGTAAAAACCTTATTATTATTTTTTTTTTTTGAAGGAAGAGACTAAGAACAATAAAATTTTAAAAAAAAAAACTAAGCAAAACATAAGATAGTAACATAAAATAAGAGAGTTATATATTAGGAAAATACAAAAATAAGTTTTTTTATTTATTTATATGTTACTTATTTATCATTTTACCTTTTAATGTAAAATTTTTAACACATATTTACAAATTTATATTTAAAATTTCAATAATCTTCATTTCAAATATGATTTTTTTTTATATTAGATCTACTTTCTTTGATTGTGTGAATACCTTATTAATACCCTATCAATCTTATTTATGAATTTATTATATTTTATTTTATTTAAAGTGTATATTTGTTAATAATCTAATAATTATATTTAGATACATACATATTATTACTTTTATTCTAAAATCATGTTTTATTACTTTATTTAAATCTATTTTTAATGACTATAATTTTCTTATTCTTAACGAGTGTAATTGTTTTATTTTAAAATTATATTTAATTATTGTATTTAACTTTATATTTAATTAATATAATTTGTCTTTTTATTTTGTTACAAATATAAAAAAATATATTATTTATATTCATTATTTATCAAATTATAAGTCAAAACAAATAATAAATTTATAAAATAAATATTATTTTTTAATTTAAAATTTTAAAATACTGAATTTATAAGTTCTTCTTATTTATAAACAATAGTTCAAAACCCATTTTATGAATCTTTTTTCATTGATCCATAATCCACGTTAAAAACTTTAAAATGTAGCCCAGGCCAAATCATTTATTGTGATATATTAATGTGAATTGTTGTTCTATCAAGTAGATGGTTTTATCAAGCGTGAGTTTAGAACTGTGCTTTGCTCACGGGTGCAAGCATAAGAGAATGCTTATACATATATATATATATATATATTGGATTTTGCATTCAAGTGATCAACAATGTTCCGTACTTGCCAATGAGCTTTGGCTCAGAACCGTCGATTTATTTTTCTGATAAAAGGAGGACTTTCGTTTGCCGGTGCCAATTTCCCGTTTATTGTATATGGTTGTATACTCAATGCTACTTTATACGGAGAAGGAATTAATAATCTCAAAATTAAATTGTATTATAATCTCGAGACGGGCATACAGATTTTCTGCCAAAGAAAACTTTGTCTGGATATTCTGTGTCCAGGAAACACTCGGTGTAAGAATTCCATTACCATTATCCATTTAGAAAATATCTATTATAGTGTTGTAATACCATTTTGTATGTTTTTTTTTATTATTTTTCAGTGCTTATTAAATAATGAGTTATACAATGAAATAATTATCTCTATTTTTATAAATATTATACCTCTTTTTTAGTATTAAAACCCGAAAACTTGAAGTTAAGAATAACTTTTTAATTATTACAATATTTTCTAAACACTATTTATGCATTTTTCAAAGGGTGGAGCCGTATACGTGGTAAAGTTCAACCCAAAAATAAATAAATAAATACTTTTAGGACTGCCCTTGGTAGAACAACCAACACTACCCCAAATTAAAATTTAAAAAATAAAAAAATAAAAAAAACCTAGATTGGCGAGTTAACTTTTACGTTCTTTGGAGCCAAAACCTCATTGACTCATTTATCTAATTTCTCTAAGCCCTTTACTCGAAAAATGAGTTACGTTACAAATATAAAACTAAGTAAGCAGTTTGATGGTTATGCTAAATCGTGGTATGGAAGAGCCTTCCATGCTTATGACACTCATAAATAACTCTTAATTTTTATCTGTAAAGTCAAAAGAAGAAAATTCATCGTAAAGTTAAAACAGTAAGAAAGAATCTAAATTCAGCAAGCATGGAAAGGGAAATAGGCGGTTGACACATCATGGCTACAATTGATTGTTGTTGAATAACAAAAAATTTCGTGGGCAAATTAGTAGAAATCATTTAATGTGTCCTGTACCATTCAAGATAATAGTCTACTTAATATTAAATTTTAAATTTATTAATACTAAAGATTTACCTAAATAATAAATTCTTCTTATGCAACATTAAACAAGGACTACACCATGCGACCTTTCACTTCGGTAGATACGTGCGATAACCAACATACTTCTCTTTTTTTTTTTTTTGGTTAAAAAAATTATGTGCATTGTATATTAGGGCAGGGGATAGAGAGACAGTTCCCATCAATAAAAAAAAAAAAATGAACCGTGACACATAATACTAATTTCTGCATGAACCTCTTCAAACCCCGGGGGGGGGGGGGCATTAAACGAAAGCAAAGAATGTTGGTAAAACAAGCCTAATTCTATCTGGCCTTCCTCGTCCACAAATACTCCTCAGCCTCAAGTGTGAGGCCTCCTCCTCTTCCAATTCACCCTCTCTTCACTCTTGACTATAACTATGTATTGGCTGACTCTCCAAACATTTCAACATCGATAGTAGACCTAGCCTTAGAATTATTGAAGAATAGGAGCTGTGACAAGTGACGGCCAATGGCTATCAAGTTGCGTCCTGAGTAGCTCAAATTCTAATAAAGCGGGAGAAACAATTTTTGGCATTCTAGTTAGATATTTCCAATTCCAAACCATTCTAGTCATAAATATACAATAATAATACCTCACTATCATAAAAGCTTAGAAAATTGTCCCAGCCCACTTTTCATCTCATTTAATTGCATCATGGAGGACCCTCCTAACCTCTTGCCACCTTACCACACCTATCACTTTGCCATTAGGGCTATTCAATAAGAGACAATGTAATGTACCAGCCATAATTTTGGTGACTGCTATATAGAGCCGTTTTCTTCAGGAGACATGATAATCAATTAAAGGACAGCGATCTTGTCATAAAATTCTTTCATGGGATACGAACGCAGACCCCCCCCCCTCCCAACCTCACCCCACGGCACATAGGTTCTCACAAAAAGATTTAACTCTTTGTTTGGATAACATGGGAGGGAAGAAGGAAATGAGAAAAGAAAAAAAAGTAATAAAAAGTTAAGAGGAAGAAATTCTTTTTTTGTACTCTCTATATTTAAAAAAGAGTAGTGTAAGGAAGGAAAATTAAAAATTTTTTATTTGCTAAAAAATGGAAGGTGACAAAAAAAAAATTTATTATAATTTTAATTTTACTCTTGTACTAAAATTAATGAGATTTAATAAAAAAAATTAATATAGATAAATTAGTTACTTGCAAGAAAAATAATTTTTCTTCTAAAATTAAAAAATATATAGATTTAATGTGGTGGAAAGAGAAAAATTTTAAATTTTTTCTCTGCCTTTATTATATAGACATTTCTCTAATGCAAGTATACTTTCTTTTTTTTTTTTGTCTTTATTTTCCTCTCTTCTCCACGATTTTCTTCTCCCGAACACAATGTAAGTGGAAGCATACTTTTTTACTTGGTCATTTTCTCTCTTATTATCCAGGAAATTATGTTTATATCTAGAATCATAACTGGGACACAAAGCTTACGCTCACTTTCAATTTATATATTCTCATTACCCTTGGCCCATGATTGTGCACTTGGGATCCATTTTTTTCCGGCTTTGTGTGCTAATTTTCAAAAGGAATTTGATTGGGCACCCCAGTCATCTTGTCACGAGATCGTACTACATACTTTTTCGAGGTGGTGGCTGATACGTGCGTGCAAACATGACATCAACGTAAGGGCTCTTAAGATCTAACAACATTTGGGAATCCCATTACTTATCTGTTGATGGTATTGAGACTCCGATCCTCCATCATGCTTCCTGACCGTTAAACAAGACAGAATTATAAGCAACAGACATCCGCGTGTCAATCATTATTTGAACATAATCATTCGCACGAAGAAATTTACAACCTCTCAATCATGTTTCAGAAACAGGAGCCAATCCTCAGTCTCTTACTGGTACGACTGGTCACGCTTATTAATTTGATCTTAGTGTTTTAGATTTCCATGTCCAATATGGTATTAATTCCTTATGTTGTCGAGATAAACATAGAGAAGAAATATTTTTCTATAAATCCCTTTTTTTTTTCCTTAACAAAATGGAGCTTCTTCATCCGTACATGGGGTTCATCAAAACTGAAATAATCAGACCGTAGAAGATACAGACCTGCTAACTCGTTTGTATGAATGCGAGTTTTTAACCACGGGTTAGCAAGAGGCCAGCCTTTGCATTATTAGGCTAGGCTAGGGGGTGTGAGTGGGCTAAAAAAAGCATAAACTAATAGCTATATATGATGTAACCTTTTCAAGGAATAGACTCAGACACATTATTACGGTTATAATTAATCATAAAGTTAAATCCCTACGCATTCGGTCAAAAGACAATCCAATTATTCTTGAATATTAATTAATTGTCAAGCATTATTATTATTCCGTGAGACTAAGGATATCGCCAAAGGAAATGTTACGTGGTGGTAGGTTTATTAACAAGGTTGTTTAGATGCAAACCAACAAAAAAAAAGTGTTATCGTCGCACTACCATAACGGTTCGTTTCACATTTGTTGTGTTGGATACATGAACAGAACTAAAATTAGAGAGCACAAGCATTCAATTAAAGGCGAGGACAAACAGACAGAGAAAGCAGAAAAAGGCAGCCACTAGCGAATTTACCTTTGCAAATACCAAGGACTTTCTAATTCAGTTGAGTACGTGGACAGAAACTGCAGAAGATTATTGGGAGCATCTGCATTACTGGCACATGCAAATAATTGAGCTTGGGGAACAGCGAACGTGTTTAAAAAAGAAGTCCGACGACAGGGAACCGAATAACAAAATTCGAATCTTAATTATATTTGCACCTAGAAGACTACGAATGACACAGGGCAATGAGGCTGCTGTTGCAAATGATACGCAAGCAGAGGTTTACAAGTTGCTCTGGCACTGTGGGTTAAGCTCGAAGCTCCAGGCAAAGCAGAAGCTCCTCCGTCAATTATTAGTCAACCATAGTTTTATCTGACGCTCCATCCCAGAGATTATAATATTAATCCAGTCCGATAGCCTAAGACCCACCCATAATTTCCCGCAAGGCCCACCACAAATTTACAGTGAATTTAAATAACCATCTGAGAATCTGGCCAATTAGCTGGTAATCATTTGCCTGACTGCGACGAGCTTTCACATACACCGTATGTTAATTTAATTTATTATACGAGGGACCAAAATCCAATTTATTATTGTTAACGTTTAATAAATAATTGATATTATCAACTTTATTCAATCACCGAAATTATATTTTTTTTACGTTTGATTATAAATTCTTATAAACTCACATCTTATTAATGCTTTTAATTTAAAAAGTTTTTACACAAAAAAAAATCGTGTTAAGATTTAATATATAATTTATATTTTAAATTACACACAATAATTTTACAACAATTATACCATACGGTGATTGTGACTCAGACTCAGTTTTATGTAATAAAAATTAACCCGCTTAAAATTAAAACAAATGAAATTAAATGATGCAACTCGCATAAAATACTGTAAAGTCCAAATTGACGTGTCAGAGTGCTGTGAATGATTTGATCCGCAGCGTTAGCAGGAAATCGATTAGCCAGGCGGCCGATCACCCAGGGTGGTCACTCCGTGGTGGCTGGTGCATTAGCCAATCGCTCTAGACCATAAGTGGCCTAGTCGGGGGCCATTAGTATTTTGAATGATATTTCAAGTAAGGAGCTTTAGTTTCATGATATTAGAATCATTTTAGAAACTTTGAATTTGTATTTCAATCAACATCAATAAAACTAAAGTCAGAAAAAGTTGTGCCAAAATTAGCTGAATTCTGATTTGATCGGCATGACTAATACTTATATTAGCCTCTCTTTTTCTTTCTTTTTCTTTTTTAACAAAAGAAAGAGTTGAGAGATTTTTTGTTGTGTCCCTTAAGAAATATTTTAATAATTAAAATTCAAGTTTCTTTTTATTAAAAAGTCTGGAATTCCAATTTTAAAGAAGTGTCATAATCTTAATAAAAAATATATTTTCTTATATAATTTATAATTTATAAGACTCTATAATAATAAAAAAAAATTCGTTACGAGAGTAAAAAGTCGGACCACAAAAGATTTTCGGACCCAAATTCCAAAATTGAGATTATAGAATTGGATGTTCGAACTATCAGAATGTCCACTCCGTGGACCTCATCGACAGGACCATCCACGTAGACATGGCCCCTTATGTCTTTTTAATTAAAAGTTTTTTTTTTTTTTGCTCTTTTTTTTCTAATCAAATTTTTATATTAAAAAATTATTTAAATTATGAATTATATAATAAAAATAAAATTTTTACTTTTATTAAATTTATATTATTTTTTAAGATTATAATGTAAAACTTCTGGATAATTTAAACAAAATATCTCTTTGTTTTTTTTTTGAATTGCAATTTGCATGATATGACATTTTTCTTAGAGGGAAGAAGGGGGGGGGGGCCGAGACATTTCTGCGTAAGTGAAAGATACGGCTATGGTACCCTCTGCAGTGGGGACAGATGTCCAATTCCTACATTTGGTGTAGGGTTCACCTACACCACACACCTTCTTTAAGAAAATCATTCAATCTAATTGGGCAATGGTGGATAGTGCTAGTTTGAATAACTCGGTTTCATTTAACGTTTGGATTTTGCTGTTTAATATTTAAATGTTAACAATAATTTTCAAAGTATTGGTGACTTTTTTTGAAGATAATGTTCAGGTCTGTTAATTACACGTATGACTCTCTGTTAACAGTTTGGTTGGAAATTACTAAAATAAGTATATTAATAAATAATTTATACGAAGAAGCTATTCTTAAGAAAACAAAAATATTTCTACTTCGGTATTATTCTTCCACTAATTATGTGGGCTAGGTCCATGAGGGAAAGTATTAGTATAAGCGTGAAATCTTCTTCTTCTTTTTTTTTTTTAAACCTCTTAAATAATATTATTTTAATTTGATTATTTTTACACTCTTTAGCAATAACAAACAATAACAACAATTAATGATAATAAATAATAAGAATAATATTGAATATATAAACTAAGCATACTCCCATTCCTCCTCATCATCCATTACAGTGGTCAATTTAGAACCATAAGGCAATACTTGTGTCGAAATGTTATTCTGAGAAATAAATATAAATTTGAAATCTCCAAATTTATAGATTGTCCTTTCTGTGAACTAATCTCAATAAAACATGAGCTCTCGCATGCTTATCCTCAACTGGGTATGATAGTATTTTTGAATCCTTATCTCCATGTACTTGTCTTCATTGGTTCTACTAATTTACTGAATTCTAGCTGCTATCTATTTCTAATTCGATGTGGTAATATGTTCAAATTCCAAGTTTAAAGCTTTAAGTACTTGGTCACCATCCCCATATGATAGTTATTCAGTTTAATATCTCAAGCGATCGATGGATTGTGAATGGAGAAGAAAAGGTAGGAGTCTTGTAATTGTGATACGATAGGGGTACTATTTCCACTCCTTACCAACGAAAGGCTATGTCTACAGCGCGATAGCAACAGCCAACAAGTGTATTATCTACACCTTATATTTCTGTAGATAGGGTTTCTTGTCATAAATTATGAGTGAGACATCGTTAAAAATTAGAAACATTTTAGATTGATGGTTGATACTAGCCCATTCATTAAAATATTATCCAATATTAAAATGCTTAAATTTCAAGAGTAGAGAAGGACGACACAGAATATTATATATATATAAAGAAAAAAAGGTATACCCCAACTCTCAAGTACTGAAGCTCGCATCAACCCCAACAGTGTGGTTCAACTAAGCCCACATGGTCCTGCGTTCTGATCGAAACAGATCGAGTATACACCTTTTTTTTTTTTTTTGTGTGTGTGTAAAAAAATGAAAAAATATAAGTGGGGTCTCACAATTTAATTAAAAGAAATTATATTGATTGCACTGTATAATAAATTGAACTATTATACTAAACTAAAAAAAAAAAAGAAAATTACATGACATATAACAAAGATTACCGATTACTCTTTACATTGTATGATATCAAACATCAACCGAACTTGCCGAAGATTCAAAGCCACAACTAGCAGTTTTCGAGTATATAAATTCTAATCTGAACCCACAATACAAAAATTGAAATTGAGTCAGACTTTTTTTTTTTTTTTGGTACATAAAGACAGGATACGGACACAACATTAGCCAACTCAGATAATTAAATAATGAATTAACTAATATCTTTAATGAAAAAGCCCGTAGCTTGATAACAACATATTAAACCACACAACAACTTGTAGCTTTCTTGCTTGACATAAGCAAAGCCCATACCGGTAATGTTTGGAATGGAAGGTTTGCTAATGCTGGCTGAGGCAAAGCTTGCAACAATTTTTTTTTTTATTGAATTAATTATACAATAATAATAATTTTTTATTTGTATAAATCACTTTCTTTTTTTAAATAAAAATTTAAAATTTTAATTATTAGGAAGCAAGCTGGTACATTGAACGGTCGGATATCTCCAGCTTGTCGGCCCCACTTAGACAAAGACCCACTTGCCACTTGTGTTCGGCCGAAGCAGGGGGCCCTGTCAGACCAGGCCCACATCGGAAACACAGAAGACAACTCCGGCCAAGCCCAAGGTCCGAAAATGACCCGACATTGCCGCTTAGAGCTCACAAAGCGATGCCGTGGTGGGGTCAACACATCAAGTGGTTAAACCTTTCCCATCAGCTGAAGTGGACCCCCCGCCACTCCCAACGGGGGCCCTGATGTTGAGGTCTCGTGTGGGCCCAACGATAAATTATGAGTATCTTGCCGGGTCGGGTCCAGCAAGCTGTCGTGATGGGACTCTTGCCGGAGATGAAAGTGGGGCCCATTTTCATCCCCGTACTCGCCTAACTTGCAGTATAAGGTTCCCAGCGTGCTTGCCAACTTCTTCCTTTTTTTTTTTTTTTTTTTTCAAATCGTAAACATTTAACATGGATTTGATCTCCTGACACCACCGGAAACTTTTCTTTTTTCTTATTCATCTCGCCCCGAAATGTGGTTTAGGATGATGAACCCAACTAGATTCAAGGGCGAGCACCTTGTTTTCATGGCTAAGGTTCAACTTCACTTGGTCAACGCATCTGCTAGTTCTCGTTTATGCTTAAACTCGTTAAGCTCACGTCGCATCCATAAATCTACGTTCACAAACTTTAAACTGTTTGAGCTGAAGCTGTGAGTTTGCTCCTCCAAAGACTTGCCCCTCGCGAGCTCCGACGAACAATTGGGTCCATGAATTTCATTATTTCATAAGCCATTTCAATAATTAACAACTTAAATTTTATATCTTAAGTTATTATTATATATACAAAAAAAGTATAAAAATTCATTATAATAAATAAAAATATTTTATTATATAATTTAACGTTTAATAATTTTTTAATAAAAAATTCCGCTATTGTTGACATTTAAAATTTTAAATAATTGGGTTTAAAGGTGTTATCTTTAGATTTTGTTATTTTTCCCATCCTCATAAATTTCTATTTGTCCTATTGCAGGTGAGACTGTCCTTAAATTACAACTTCATGCTCCTTCGTATTTATGTGATGGCTATTTACATCTTTTACCTTGAATGAAATGACTTGCCTTTTGTTCGAAGAAAAAAAGGTTTGAAAAAGCTCGCTGTTGTTTCTACGCAAGCAAACCATTACGAAACATCATGATTACTGCCATCAACAAGGAAAATCTGCAGTCCTGTGATCCTTACTGGGTCTGAAGGTGATTTTGATGAGACACGGAGCATAATCAAACTCATTCCAAGCAAACCCTCCTGCATCCAATGGGAAAGCAGCAAGATGTGGGGTTGGTCTTACTGCAAATTCAAAGACGGAGGAGGGTAGATGAGGGTCATGCCACGGATGTTTTGTATTGTTTAGATAACGCAGAGGGCTAACGACCCTTTTTGACATGCGACGGAGCATGCAGAAGCAAATTGGTTAAAATGAAGCTGATACATCAAGATAAAACTACTAGAAATATACAAGTGATTAATGGGAAACCAGGACAATTACGTGCTAAGGGTGCAACTAACCGGATCACAATAGCAGACAGGAAGAGCGAGTAGAAAAAAGCCTGATCATTCTACACTTCTTCTCAAAATTAAGATTTCTGAAAACTTCAGTGACATCAATAAGATGCCGTCGTTTGATAAGCCTGAGTTCTGGAAAAAGAATATTACGGTGGAAATACAATCAGAGAACCATAGAAAGCGCAAATCAAGCATAACAAAAGCTGCCTACTTTAATCAACCTTGAAGTTGCCTACTCTCGGAAGCATTAGGAAATGGTGACGATCATAGTATAAGTTTCAGAAGTGCTTAACACTACCAATGGTCCGACTAAAAGCCATATACATCACAAATATTTTCAAATGCATGCACCATTTCCAGCTATTACAAATCCAATGTATAAAAAATCTCATGTTCAATCATAAGTCATGGTCAGCAAGACATCTGTTCATAACTTAGTCATTGTTTCGTGAAATAAAAATATAATATCACCAGCTGACAAAAATGATTCAGCATTCTTTTCTGATTTCAACCAATTTTAGATCCTCCTGCATCAAAGTAAGCACAATACAATTGCAAGACCTTCTGGTAAGTGCAGTTATGATTAATGACAAACAGAACAAAATGAGAGTAAGGAAGAAAAAAGACCCTGGTTCTGTTGGGCACTAACAAGGAACTACATGTGAAGGAGACAATCATAAAGTAGCATGCGCATTTGAGTAAACACAGATAGCAACAAAATATAAAGCCAAAAAGAAGGCTGGGAAAGTTAGAGCATTGAATGGTCGCAAGTGAAGAAAAGAGACAGAAGGAACATTAGCCAGTGGCCAGTGAAGAGGAGAAGAAGGCAGAGCAAGCATTGCAAAGCAAACGCGGGAAGAACTCAGTTGTTAACAGGTGCAGTTGCCACTAATGGGTTCGCCTGATCAGCCTCCAAGCCCGTCAAGGCCAGTAGCTACAGAAACACCATGGCCCGTAGCACAGACTGGCCCAGTCCATCACATAGCTTTGTGAACAATACAATACAAGCTTGTTCTTCTTAATATTGTTATATTTAAGATAATTTATATTTCATATACTTTATTTTATATTTTATGAAATTTATGTTTTTTATTTTAAAATTCAGCAAAAAAAAAACTATGACTAATAATTATTAGTCAAAATTAATAAAAATATTGAAAAGTTATATTTGTCCTTTTCTTTTAATAAAATTTATAATGTTCTTGAAAATAACTCTAATAATTAATAAAAAGTAAAAAAAATACATATAAAAAATTTATCTAATTAACATTTCTGTCAATAACATTATTATTAAAAAAATGAATATAATAAATAATCCAACCTCAAAATTAAGCTCCACAATAATATTATTTTTATTTTATTAAGTTAAGGACAAGTTAATTTTTTATAACATTAGTAATAATATTTTTATGTATTTTTTAAATATTTTTAAATAATACTTAATGAATTACGTTAATTATTATAAAATAAAAATATTAATGTATTTTTTATTTTATTTAAAATTTTAAGGCATAAATTATTATCAAATTTAAAATTAATTATATTGAATATAAACTTTCCTTTCGGACAGTCCGGCTTGTCTCACCGACCCAGAAGCAATAGAAATATACAGCTTCATTCGAAAAAACCCAACAAATAAAATATTTTTAACCAAAAAATAGAGATATTTTTAGAATTACATTAATTATTATTTTTATATTAAAATTAAATTCTATATTAATATTCTCATCTAATATATTTTATACAATATTTATTATTTAAATATAATTAAACACAATCTCATTCAATATAGCTTATAAAAAAATTCACCACCTAATATTAGATCGAATGAATATTTCCCACGCCTCAACAATTTTTTTTCGTTTTTATTTATTTATTTATTTTGGAGCAAAGCCTCATTCAACAGTTCAATTTCAACCAAAAAGATTGAATCTTTACGAGTCGATTAGTTCATTTTTCTATCTCTTCTCTTACTTTGGCCCGGACCAGGTATAATTCTTTCCTTAACTTAAACTCCCTCTTCCCCTTTTCACCCCTCTCAGCATATTATCTTCCCATTTCCCAGAGCTTTCCTTTTCTTTTTTCCAGAGCCTTTTTCAATACTTTGTTTATTCTCTCCAATTCTTTGTTATGTTGTTGTTGTTGCTGTTGTTCCAGTTCTAAAGGTTTGTTCTTTCTTCCTTTTTCCTTTTAGCCACCCCATTCCTATGTCTGCCTCTTTTGCACTAAATTGTTGGATTATTTATTTTCTTGTTATTCGTTTTTCATCTACATTTTGTTTACTATCTGCAGAATGTACTCGTGTATTGGGATTCATTTTGGTTCTAGTTTCATTTCAGACTCTCAGTCCTTAACATCTATAGCAAGTAGTGTTAATTGAGAAGGACCCATTTTTATAACAACTCTCAGGGATTAATTATTGATTTGTGAAATGTTTCTCTGGGGGCATCATTCACTATTTTTTGTTCTCGATTTTTATTGGTTGTCAATTCTTGCGCCCCTTTAAAAACAATTGAGTGGTCAGTTACACGGCCAAAATATACTGTAGTTTGTGGTGTTAATGAAACTGAGGTGTGCCTGATTTTCTATATGTAGATTAAACTTTGTGGGGCTGCCAAATTTCTATGTTTGTCGTAGGTGAGGCCGATTTAAGTGAAGCTTATGACAGTTTTCTAGCAACAAGGGGGGAATGGGTAGAATGATATTCCCACAGATGTTTTTTGAGCCAAAATTTTTGGTTCTTTTATGCGGTTGATGCTTGAGATGATTATGCACTGAGATTTAGATTATGAGGATCACAGAGTGTAAAAATAGAAACGTCTCATTTACTAGCTTGGGATGCTGGTAGATTATATAAACAGGAGACATATATCATTTCCTTTAGTGGAAATGATCTTCCTGTCAACATTTGGCAGTATCATCAGGTGGTTATTTCTGATGGCAAAGTTGTTTGTCACTGGGAGGTTATTCTAAGAAAATTCATTTGCTAGCATAAACAACTCAATATGCAAAGGCATCATATACTTCTGTCTAGTTTTGAATGAGATGTTTATATGCTTGGCACCTTAAAAATTTGAAACATGTGTATATATAATTTGCTGCAGTCTCAATGATGTTTGCTAACAACAGGAATAAATGTTTTTTGGGCTTCCAAATGATCTGAAGGTGAATGTAAAGGTGACAGGATTTCGCACCCTATTTTGCAATGTTTTTTGTGATTCTTTGTTACCTGTAAGGGTTCAGTTGGGCTCAAGTTGTATGAGTTGACATCAAAGCTAAACAAATGAGAGTTTCACATGCCAATTGAAAATTTCAACATGTTCAAAGGTATCACTTGAGGGCAGTAAACCTTCAGTTTTTTCTCAACCAGGAAATAAGATGAGTCCTGCATAGAAAGATATGGAATAAGGCTAGGAATATATTAAGATTGTGTACCAAAGATTCTCTTCAACTTGGGCCTACTAGTTGGATCAACCCTACAAGGAGGAAGGAATGACTCACTTTTTTCTTTTTTTCTAGGATATATGAACTGCAAATTTTGGCATGGCTTACTACTTTGTTATATTTATGTGCTGATAGGAAGAGAAGGATTTCTGTAGGCATGAAGGCTTGGGTGTAAGGTTGTTATCTATGCTAACATCTATGTTGAATGCTCCCTGCATGGCCCTGTATCCCATAGCTCCCTACTAAGTTCTTATGGTATTGGGCTTCTTGTAACTAGCTGGTCAATATATATTGTATGTGTTCTTGTGTCTCAGGTTATGCCAGAATGGGTGTTTCCTCACCTCTAAGAATGTGTGCAAAGAATCTTGTCTATCTGGGCAGGCATGTTCAACACCAAGGCAGCACTATCTCAAATGTACTATGTGGAGAAAAGTACAATTCATGTTTATATTTGTACCCCAAACAACCTGGGGCAAATTATGCTCGCATGTCTGTGTCAAGGACATCCCCATACCCATCTATTAGTAGCTCTTACATGTTAAAGAGAAGCTGTTCCAGATCTGGCTTATCCAGTGAAAGGGGTAATTTTTGGTCACTATCCCTTAGAGGTTTAGTTAGCACTCACGACCCTCTGAAGAGACACTTAAATATTTCATTGACCTGCCAAAGCACAAATTTGAGACTGTCAGTATCAAACCGAGGAATGCTTTCCAAAATTAAGGGTAACATGGGAACTCTATCTTGGTCACAAGTATTTGCCCCTACTGGCTTAATTTTTGGTCTCCTCATTTGTTATTCAAGTACTGGGCCAACACATGCTGAGGCTGCTAAGGATAGGGAAGGTGATTGTGACTCGTCATATATGGGAATCTCACATGGGAAGAAGGTGTATACTGACTATTCCATCACTGGTTAGCATCTATCCAATTTAGATACATTCTCCATCTATATGGGTTATACGTGTTTAATGTGCCATCATTTTTGCTGTGCAGGAATACCTGGAGATGGCAGGTGTTTATTTCGCTCTGTGGTTCATGGGGCTTGTTTGCGGGCAGGAAAATCTGCTCCCAGCGAAATTCTTCAGATGGAATTGGCAGATGACTTGAGGGCTAGAGTATCTTTCTTGTCCTTTTCCAATTGTGACATTAACTTTTGGTTAAAGAATGGACTCTTTCTGCAGTATTCTAATTGCTCATCAGGAAACCTGCTCCATAGCACCAATTGCCTGGGTTTCTTTTTTCACCCCCTGCATTATTTTAAAGATTGATGATAATTCTAACCAACACAAGCTTCTGTAATACAAGCACTCAGCTGATGCTACATCTAGTTTGTGAAGCAGGCTCCTACAGTTTTCATTATTTTTACATCTGAGGTCCTCTAATTTGTGCTGTTTCTTGAATTTGGCAGGTTGCAGATGAGTTTATCAAGAGAAAGCAAGAGACAGAATGGTAAAATTTGGTTCCACAGTTGTGGCATTTGATTACATTCATAAAACCATAACATGCAGTGATTGGGATAATAATATCTGTTCACTGGAACCAAGTGCATCTTGCACACAGTCAATATTGCACGTGGTCAATATTTAAATCAGAAGAGCAAGACCTTTTGTTCTTGTCAGTCAACTGTAGAAGTCAGTTTTCAAGATATTAATGCCAATTTTTCATGCAAAGGATCCATTGATGGTGTTATGGTAATCTTCGGTAATTTGTAGTCATCTAGCTGTTTTGCATTCTCTGCATTTTTTGTGCAAGGCATACACTTGAATTTTCCTTTTTCTCTTTGGTGCATCAGAATAATTTGTAGTCATCCAGCTATAGTTTTGGTCCGGTTGAGTTGGGGAAGGGGGAATTTAACAATAAGTGAGATAAGGGGATTTGGTCATCCAGCTATTTTCCTATCACACATTTTTCAAGCTATGCATACACTTGAAAGTAAATGAAGCTTATGTGGAATGTTGGTTGTCATCCCATTGTTAAAACTTTCTTGTGCTTGACAACTTCTCAATCCCAACAGGTTCGTTGAAGGAGATTTTGACACCTACGTGTCACAAATGAGGAAGCCACATGTATGGGGTGGGGAGCCTGAGTTGTTCATGGCTTCGCATGTTCTCAAGTAAAGATCTCTCTCTCTCTCTCTCTCTCTCTCTCTCTCTCTCTCTCTCTCTCTCTCTCTCTCTCCTTGCATGTATGTGTGCGTGCATACACCCACAGAGAGCCTGCAAACAAGGGATTATGAGATTTCCAAATTTACATGCATATCACCTGCCGGGAATTTGTAAGGAGAACAGGAATATTTATGCATGCAATCACTTAATCAGAATTTCAACATTAGTCTATCCCTTTATCTTTCTATAATTCATTGATGCCGTTATGCTGACGGAAGCCGCAATATCGATAACCCCGCAGGATGCCAATAACTGTTTACATGTATGATGAGAGTGCTGGTGGCGTGATATCAATTGCTGAATATGGTCAAGAATATGGGAAGGAAAACCCAATTAGAGTTCTGTATCATGGTTTTGGTCATTACGATGCATTGCAGATTCCGGGAAGAAAAAGGCGTAAATCAAAACTCTTAACATCATTGTAAGAATCATATCATTACACATGTAACTTGACATCTATGCTGAACTCTCTGTAACCCACGCTTTGGTGGGTTGTTAATGTCTTGTACCAGTGTGTCGTTTGCCGAGGGATTATTTGAATCCAATCCCACGACTACGGTGGCTGAATTTCCGCCGTTAAGTGGCCTTTGCTAGTGGAAACTGAAAAGTGAACCCCCCCCCCAGCACGCCTGCGTACGTCTTTGTCGGAAGGGTTCCCCTTGTATAGCTTGAAAGGTCTGGCTTGAAAATAATTTGTGTGTACACTCTGGTTTATTAAAAACAGAATAATAATATTTTGAATCTATCTTTAAAAAAATTCGATAAATATATAATGAGTTATAAAAATGTTCAATAGTATTTAATTACATATTTTCTTTTTTGCTTTTAATTGTATATTTTGTTATACTAATTATGCATTTAGTAATTTTGAATTAAAAAATTAAATATATTTATTTTTTAATTAAATAAAATCTACAATCGAAATTATAAATATTTACCCTTGTTGAAATGATTTTCTCGACAGCCAAATTCCTTAACACAGCTGATTAAAAGAGCTTTGTTCCTTGAAAAAGGCACGAATCTAATTCTCACCTTCCTTGAAAAAAGCCCACGGTTTGTCCCTAGATCAGTCTTCTCTTTTTTTATTATTTTTATTTATATTAACTTCTAACAGATTAAACACATTGTTATTATTATGTTAAAAAAATTATAAAAAAAAAAGGCTTTTCTGACACACTCAGCAGGCTAAATGCCCTCGAGCATGGCCAGAAAGAATTACAAAAAAGCCGCCCTACTCGGCACTTCTCGCAACTTTCCATGTATAAGCTGCTAAAGTGTGACTGCAGAGCAGAGGTCACATTTTGAAAGGCATAAAATTAATGAATTAAACCGAAAAAAAGAAAAAGAAAAAGAAAAATCTCAATAATTGAAGGTAAAACGAAAAGGAATTCACTGGACTTCTTGATTGGAATAATTATTACGAGGGAAACAAAATTGGAATTTATCCTTTCTAAAAATTTATCTTAAATTCTTAATCTTAGGTTCAAGTTACGGGCGAGAGAGTTGAATTTATAGGATAGGGTTGCAGTGTATAACTCATAAATTAATGGTCTTTGTGGTAGACCGAAGTAATAATCATTTAGTTGTAATTTCAAGATAATTCTGTCTTGGTGGATGCCTAATTTCCTCTCTTGATTTTGGAAAATAGGAGAAATTATTAGGTTAATTTGATGTCTTGCATGACTTATATATCAATTAATAATCCGTCAGGGTTTAATGATTTTATTTTCATATTAATGAATAAATTCATGAAAATCAATAAATTAACGAGACCACCTTACTGTTATTTCGGCCTCTGCCGACACCCACGCCGTGGTTTTTACAGGCGCTGGCAAGAAAACATTTTCAGTACAATCATATGATTGCTCGTTACTAATGTCTATCCAACACCGAACTTTTTACTGTATACGACTTTTTCTTTTTGTTTTTTTTTTTTGTGTTCAATATTTATGTAAAAGTTCTACGTTGGAACGTCAAGCAGATTTTCACATTTAATTTGACCTTGATAAATAAAAAAAATGTCATTATTTTTGTTGAAAGTTTCAAATTGAGCGATATATTGATCTCCCAGTTTCAGAAAATTACATCGGCGTGTGAAAAATGGAATGATAAAAATGTTAAATGGTACTCATTTATGCAACTAGAGACGATGTACATTCTGTTAGCTATAATACTTTCCTGTTACGTTTGTGACCTTAAGAAATCTCATAGAATTTTTTGAAACTTTTATTATTGTAAATAGGGTTTAAAATTTTAAAAAGTAATTATTTATTTTGATTCAAATAATTATCAAATAACAAAAATCTTTCGTATTAACAATTCTTTACAAATGCAAAGAGTATATTGGAATGATTAAACATACGTCTAAGAAAAAAAAAACCAAGTCACATAACAAACTGATATCAAACCAGTCACATAACAAGCTGATATCAAAGTAACTGAGCTAATCATGTGCCAACAAAAAAAAAAAGTATTGTCAAACCGAGTCATCGGACTCCGAATGGGCCAGACAGTTCATCTGCAACTCTCCTTGCGACCACAGCCAGACAGCAAATATGAAAGGAGTATGAAGACTGTACTCCCTCCTTGTTTTTACACTATTTGAGGACATATTTTTGTCGTTTTTTTAAAATAGCATTAATAGTAGTTATGGGGCTGGTGGGGCTGAAGCCTGAACTGAATCCACCAAGGGCAAAAAAAGCTGCCGGTTGGGACAATTGCTTGAATTTGTAGTTTAGCGCAGAGGTTTAATCAGTGTATCTGTCACAATTATTTACTACGCAGCAGAGGAGCTCAAGGCCTTTGTGCAGGAGTAGAGTCGTTGACGAAAGGGTCCAATTGACGGGGAGCAGACAGAACTGATGGGTTTCACGTGAAAAAGAAAATTTCCTTTTGTTTAAAAAAACATATAATATGTAATCAAATTTAAAAATATATACCATAATTATTACATATTATATGATAACTATTATTTATTTTATACTATATATAATTATTATACATCTTAAATTATTTTTATGCAAGACATAATTTTTAACAAAAGAAATTATTTTTTTGAACATGAAACCTACTGTTTCGCCTATGTTCAGAGGCTACCTAACCTTTTTGTCGATAAAATTCAAATTTGTATTGTAAGGAACAGTGAAACACAGACCACGTTCCAGGTTCCTCGCCTCCTCGATATGCCCAAAACGAAGTTCAAAACTTCAAATTCGTACAAAGCCCTTTCTTCTTCTTCTTCTACTTCGTCTCTTGCACACACTTACCCACAAAGGCACAATCTTTGCAACACCTCGTTGCATCCATCTTCCAAAATTTTGATGAACCCCACCAAACACCTGAACCGAACTGAAATATGCTGCTAATCATCCCTCTCCAAATCACTACAACACTGCTTCTTCTTATTGTCTTTGTTAGCATTAATCTACGACTGTGTTTCTCTGTGAACACTGATGGCCTCGCTCTCTTGGCTCTTAAAGCCGCAATCACTGCTGATCCGACCTACGCTCTTGAATCCTGGTCGGAATCTGACCCAACGCCATGCCACTGGCATGGCGTTTCATGCACTGATCGACGAGTCACCTCTTTGTCTCTACCAAATAAGCATCTTACCGGTTACGTTCCCTCTGAGCTCGGCCTCCTCGACTCCCTGACGAGGCTATCTCTCTCTGGAAACAACTTCTCCAAGCCCATTCCTTCCCATCTCTTCAATGCCATCAACCTACGCTTTCTCGATTTGTCTCGTAACTCTCTTTCAGGACCAATACCGTCCAAGATCGAATCTTTGCAATCCTTGACTCACTTGGATTTGTCTTCAAACTGTCTAAATGGTTCACTCCCTGAATTTCTCACCCAGCTCAAGAGCCTCACCGGAACTCTCAATCTGTCTTGCAATGCATTTTCCGGTGAGATTCCAGGGTCCTATGGGCAGTTTCCTGTGATAGTGAGTTTGGATTTGCGGCACAACAATCTCAGAGGGAAGGTGCCGTTAGTGGGGTCGCTGGTGAACCAGGGGCCGACGGCATTTTCAGGAAACCCGAGCCTTTGTGGGTTTCCATTGCAGACTCCATGCCCAGAAGCTGTTAACGTCACCAGCAGCGGAAACCCTGAGAACCCACAAAGTCCTAAGGACCCTATCCCAATTTTTATTACCAGACAGGCAGAGAAGGACAAGTCAAAAAAAGGGTCGGTCACCGTTCCCTTGATTTTGGGCATCTCGGTGGTGGTCGGTGCCGTTTCGGTCTCCGTCTTGATAGTTCGGAGAAAATGGAGGAAGTCTGAGAAGGGTAAAATGGGAAAAGAAGAGAAGATAGGAGACATTGACAACAGTACCGGCATTAACGAGGAGGGGCAAAGTGGTAAATTCGTTGTCATCGATGCAGGCTTTGATTTGGAATTGGAGGATTTGTTGAGGGCATCGGCCTACGTTGTCGGGAAAGGCAGAAGTGGCATTGTGTACAAGGTGGTGGTGGGTGGGAGAGGCTCTGGTGCGCTGTTGCCTACGGTTGTTGCCGTGAGAAGGCTGAACGAGAGTGATTGCACGTGGCGATTCAAGGAGTTCGAGTCGGAGGTGGAGGCAATTGTAAAGGTCCGCCATCCCAACATTGTGCGGTTAAGAGCATATTATTATGCTAATGATGAAAAGTTATTGGTCTCTGATTTTATGCGCAATGGAAGCTTGTACTCAGCGCTGCATGGTAACACAGCCCTCCCCACTTTCTTTTTCGTTTACTACTGATTGTTATTTACACTTGGGCATTTGCTAAATGACAAGTGATAAAATTGGCATTTGACAAAGTAGGTGGGTCTTTATTATTATTGATTGAGGTTTGATTCTTATAGTCAGATTGTTTATAGCAACACTCAGACTTCAATGTGTGAGAGAGAAGTTGTTAGGCAAGACATGCCATGCCAAATAGTTTTACTCTGAAAATAATACTGTTGTAGTAGAGACCCTCAGTCTATGACCTCAATTTTCATGTCTTTGTTGACAATTTGAGTTGGTATTTCAAGTGGGAACGTCAATGTATACTTAGGTTTATATTATAACTACCCTTTAGTACCTTGCGTATATTAAAATGGCTTTCCAACTTCAATTTGTGTCGATATTTATTTATTTATTTTTATTTTGAGCAAAATTTGTCTCTTTAATCCAACTGTTGACAACTGAGTTAACTGGTAGCACTTTCACCGGTTAAGAGTAACGGGGGGTCCCTGGGGTACTTCCTGTTATTCCTTCAGATCAAAGGAACAAAGAAATGTGACTTTAATTACCTTTCAGTTTCCAATTAAGGACGGGAGTGCCCGTACTCTATAATATTGTTTGTGCCTTTCTTTCAGCTCGACGCTGTTTTGTCTCCATTGACCTCGTATTAACTCCTGTCCTGATACTTCTTTGGCATTTTTCTCTTTGTTTTCTTCTCTACCCGGAGATTTATGGTATTGTCCTGTCTAACATCTTCATGGACAAGCATTAAAATTACTCCAAAATTATGGTCCTCTAGAATCTACAAATACGGTACCTAAAAATTTGAGATGGTCCCCTGGTGGGTAAATGCCAAATGCAGGCTTTCCGTGATGTTTATGGCCCAATTTTACATATATTCAAAATTGAAATACTGGATAGACCAGTGTTCTTTTTCTTTTGTTTATTTTTTGTGGGGGGGTGGTGGCTATGGGACAAAACTAGGAAAAATAGTTGGTCTTCTTGTTATAATTTAAACTACAAAAGTTCACTTTTGATGCTCTCTAGACTATGAAATACCAAAGTTCTTATGCTTCTTGAGATTCCCCTGAATCCCTGTGGATATATAGAAGTAATCTACTGCAATACGCTGCAGAAATCCTGCTGTATGAACTGTGACTAAAATTTTGCATTGTAGACGTTGAAATGATTCCTGAAATTGCTGCCATGCGAGCAACAAGGATTTGTTGTTGCTGTTTCCCTTAGAACTTTAATGGCAGCTATCTATGCAACAAGTGCATCCAACAATTCCAAAGGCCTTGTTTCTTATATGTGTAATTTCCAATTTATTTCAGGAGGACCTTCCAATACGTTGTCATCACTCTCATGGTCTGCAAGGTTGAAAATTGCTCAAGGATCTGCAAGGGGTTTAATGCACATACACGAGTCTGGTCCTCGTAAGTATGTACATGGTAACTTAAAATCAACAAAAATCCTTCTTGATGATGAGCTTCAGCCTTACATCTCTGGCTTTGGGCTCACCCGTCTCATCTCAAGTACTTCTAAAATCACAACTTCAGCATCCAGAAAGCAGTGTTCAAACCAAACCACTGTAACTTCTACACTGGGCTTCAAAACTTCAGCTCCTTCCAACACTTATTTGGCGCCGGAGGCTCGAGTGTCAGGCAGCAAGTTCACTCAAAAGTGCGACGTTTACTCGTTTGGAATCATATTAATGGAGCTTTTAACTGGCTGGCTACCCGATGCAGGACCAGAAAATAATGACAAAGGATTAGAGAGCCTTGTGAGGAAGGTGTTTCGAGATGAACGGCCCTTGTCTGATATCATAGACCCTGCACTATTGACCGAGGTTTATGCAAAGAAACAAGTCATTGCAATGTTTCACATTGCACTGAATTGCACTGAACTGGACCCGGAGTTGCGTCCCCGGATGAGAACGGTTTCTGACGGTCTCGATCGCATCAAATTGCAATGAGGGAGGAAAGTTCCTTGTAAAGTTAATTCGTCCCTAGTCGCTAGCTTCTAATCCAGCTCGAAGTTGTCTGTTTGCGTGCTGCAGAAATCCATGAGGGATGGTTTTTGCCTTTAATCAAGTGTCCCTTAGTGAAGGTTAACGTATGTCTTATTATTGCGCTGATTCTTCAGTTAATGTAATGTCTTATTACGCCGATTCTTCGGTTAATGCATCCTTGTATGTTCTCCGTCAGCCCATGTTTTAATATCATCACGTCAACTGCCCATTGTCAACATTACGGATCTTCTCCTCCCAGCGCTGCCAGTCAGCATTGCAAGGAATAATGATATGGTTCTGTCACGGTGACTAAAGCCTAACTCTTACGAAATCTAGTCCTGGGCTGTAGTTATCCAACCTAGATGGGCCAAGATGGTCGGACCAGAAATCTGATGACCCGGATCCAAAATCGAGTCTGCTTGACTGGTTGGAGCACTTTGTAATTGGACCCGTTTTAAGTGGACCCTGTCCAAATCTGCCAGATTTTAAGCAACTCGTCGACACCTTAATCCAGCGATTCGGGATGTTAACGTGGGCTCGTTATTTTTAAAATTTTATTTAAAAAAAAAAAAATATATATATATATATATATATATATATATATATATATATTTTATAAAATGTTGTAACGACTGTTTGTCATATTATCATATCACATCTAAAATAAATTATATTATGTCATATTTTGTATCTTTATAAACTTATTTATTTAAAAAGTTTATTAAATAAAAATTTGCATCAATAATTGAATCAGGTCTAAAAACTATAATTGAGTATTTAACCGAATAAAATATTTTTTTTTAAACATTTTGTCATCAAGAAAATGAGAGGTAGGTTGTCAAAATGGCATGTATTGCGATATATATATATATATATTTTAAACATTGTTCTCTCCCTTGTAATTCATTTATTTTATTGTCCATAACAAGGCATCTTGTCATTAGTCATACAACTATGTCATAGGGGAAGAAAAGCACGGTGGTCACTAAAAAATAAATAAATAAATAAATAAAAGGATTCATAAAATGAGAAAATGAAAACAATTATTTTTAAAAATACTACAAGTTTTGTTGCGGCTGGGTATCTCTTAGTCACACACGCAGACACGCCGTTCAATTACATGGAGATATAAAGTACTTTTAGTCAACGGATGGTAAAATATAGTGGCTTTGTTTGTACACATTTGCGCTTCTTCCTTTCATGGCTTCCCTGTTGCTTTCTTATATTTATTTTTTCCAGTCCGTTTAATGGTGGCTTAATATTTAAGTGGACTGCTATAGAAAATTAATTTCAATGTTTTGTTTTTTCACTTTTCTTCAAGGCAAATAATCAAAGTTCTTCTTCTTTTTTTTTTTTTTTGGTGGTTTGACAAAGTCATCACAAAGAAAAAAAAAGTCCAAGAATCTTCTCTCTCTTTTGTAATGCCGTGGAAAAGATTCAAGCAAATAAATTTATTGCCAATATATATTCGACCTTTCTCTCTCTCTCTCTCTCTCTTTCATTGTGGTTAAGGGCCCACCATTATTTGAATTCCTAAAATCCTAGGATGTTTTTGTATGACATTATTTTTAATATTTTATACAGTAAAATCTAATCAGAATATCCTGAGGAAGACCAATAAAAATAATCTAAACCCACTTACTTGTAGTTCCCAATAGAAGTGGAAAATGTTACATGCAAAAATGTTCTGCTTATGTTATCTCCATGAATTGACCAAAAAAGAAAAAAACTATAGGAGGGAGGGAGCATGCGACCATTAAAAAAAAACAAAAAGAAGAACGAAAGTGAGAGAGAAGTTAAAAGATTGTTAAGAGAATACCACCCATCAGCGGACGGACATTCAATTGATAACAATATTGCTTTCAAAAGTTGTAGGTTTAACAATCTTAATAATGAAATATTATCCATTATATGCCGAGAAAAATTTAATAATTTGAAAATTAACAATTTGGGCTCCTAATCTTAGTTCAGAAATTTTAAGTCTCTAATTTATGAAATTTCTAATTTATAATTTTTAAAAAAATTAAATTAACTCATATATTTTAAATAGTTACTCAAATTAAATTTTTTTAATTTAAATATAATTTTTTTAATTTTTAAAATTTTAAATAATTTATTACTTAATTTGTGTAAATTATATAATAATATTACTCAATAAAAAATAATCATGCTATAAAATTAATTTAATTTAAAAAAAATCATAAGTTTCTTGATTTACACTAAAATAAAAATCTTTTTTTATTTTACCTATTTGTTCAATAAGTTTATTTTTTTAAGAGAAATATACTATACTAATAATTTTTAAAATATAATTAGTAAACATCCTAAGTTACTGGTCTTTATACGTAGTCTAATTGATTGACTGAAGATAATTAGAAAAATGTTGGCTTAATGGCATAAAGTCCACCACGTGTGTAGAAGGAGAGCTCATTATTCCGCGTACCAAAGAGATAAATCGTCCTAAAATATGACTTGGGGCCACCATCGATGTCCACTTATAAAAAATTATTCTTGTGAAGTAGCGTCTACTGGGTGGGTCTCGACTTTGAAATTACTCTGATACTATTTTTTGAAAACGTAAAAGAGATTTGGCAGGGAAATGTTCATTCAATTGTTCAATTATTTAACTTGGTTGCTTTGATTTGATTTAATTACTTTCAATTGCTTTCATAACATATAAATTATTAAGGCCCTTTTATATTTTAGGTTTTAGACAATATATTTTTCTTAATTATTACAGAATTTTTCTAAATAATTTTTTTTTTTTTTAAAAAAAAAACTCTTTATATCTAATATTCTTATTTAACTAAATCTCTTAATCTAAAAAGCTTTTGGACTAACTTTATTGTGTCTAAATTTCAAAGTCTAACATCTTGAATCAACAGCGGGTTTTTCTGAATTGTTGGAGCTGTTGGTTTTTGACAAGCGCTGCCATTTTTGCAGACAATTTTGAAACGTTGTTGCCCTAGCCGACGGGGTGTCTAGTTTCAAACGATGCCGTGAATAAGAATCGTTTCTACTGTGAAAAGCAAAGGAAAAAAAAGAACTGATTTTTGTGTTAATGATTTATTTTTGAGAATTTCTTCGTGAGTTTGAGTCATTGTAACTGTCTTCATCATGCAGGTTATTATTTCTTCTCCGCCGTTAAATTAACTAATTAATGTACTGAGAATATTCTTCATTCGTTACCAATCCCAACATTTACTTAGAGACTCGTTCATATCCTTTTGTTTTTTTTTTTTAAACCAATAAAATTTTTGTGTAGGTTACCCTTCATTTATCAATATTAAGTGAACTTTGTTTGCATGTTTAAGTAATTATCTTTACAGTCCGGTCTACGCAACAACAACTATCTTCTTCACAAGTGACAAACATGTTATTATACTGGGGCCTCTCCCTGTCAGACCCCGCCAATCCCATTTGAACCAACAGAAGATGGGAACTCGCACGGTACGACTTGAAGACCGGGGGGGGGGCCGAATGCCTCCTTTCCCAGGGCATCGTGTCTCTCCAGTGTGCAGGCCATGTGTCCACTCGCGAGCATCCTCGCACATACTAAGAAGGGTGCCACCTACAGTTCCAATACATACTTGGTCGAACGTCGCTTCACTCGCTCAACGTGTTTGAATGGCGGTTTAACCGACTTGTACTTCGCTCGCCAATCGATGAGAGCCACTCAGAGTCTAATAAACAATTTCATTCCTAAATTCCATTCAAGATCGTTCCTCCTTCTCACGCCAAGTCTCCGTCCATTCCGTTCCCGATTCAGACATGACGTCCTCTAATTTGACACCTTTTAACTTTTCTCTGTCTTTCCAGTTTCCAGCTTTCAACCAGGAAATTTCTCACCAACGAGAAGAATTCTTTATTACCAAGAAATTTCTTAATTATTACAGAATTTTTCTAAATTAAAAAATTTCAAAAAGTTTAATTGAATATAATATTATGATTTCTTCTTTACTGTTACGAGGCCCCATCGCTGCAATACGAAAATTAATTTTTAAATCCCCCACCTATGTCACGGGAGTTCAGAAAATCTCCCTTATAAGTACAGAATGAGTGAGTGTCCGCATATCTCGTGCCTTACTCTACAAGTATCTAAGAATTGGCACATCCCTCAACGAACTCATGGCCCCCTCACTTTATTTTTCCTTTCTAGTTCTTCTTTTCCTCCTGCCACTCTTCCTGCTGGTCCTCCTGAAAAGGAATCAGAACCCCAAAAAACTTCCACCGGGGCCTTTAGGTTTACCCATTATCGGCCAAACACTTGCTTTCCAGAGGGCCTTGCACAGGAACACCGCCGAAGAATGGCTCAAAGACAGAATCAAAAAATATGGACCTATCTCAAAACTGGGCTTTATTGGGTACAAAACAGTGTTGATTCATGGGCAGGCTGCAAATAAGTTCATCTTCACCAGTGACACCAAATTACTTTCTAACCAGCATCCAGAATCATTCAGAAGGACTCTTGGAGAAAAAAATATCTTGGAGTTGATCGGCCATGAGCACAAGCGTGTGAGGGGAGCACTTACATCATTTTTAAAGCCTGAAGTGTTAAAGCAATATGTGGGCAGGATGGATGAAGAGACTAGAAGTCATTTTCGGTTGCACTGGCACGGCAACCAAAAGGTTTCGGTATGTCTTCAATCGTTTCTAGTAATTACTAATTAGACAGAAGTTGTTACATTTTATATGTTTATAATTTTTTAATATTATGCCGAAAATTTTAACTTGTGGAGTTCCTATTTTCTTTATTCATTCGATTAAAAATTTTATTTTTCATGACCAAGAAATTATTTGATAAAAACTAATAATTATAATTTCCAGACAACGACTGAAATTTAAATTATATATTTTTTTTCTAGGAATCTTCCGTTCCAATTTTCAAATTATTAAATTTCAATCAGACACTAATCATAGACCGATCTTTGAAAGGTTGCCTCATTAGTTAAATCCTTCATTGAATCTATAAACCATATGCCTCACACTCGAATTAATTCAATAGAATGTGAAGGTTCGTGAAAAAAAAAAAAAAAGATTATCCTGTTGATATTCAAAAGAATATATATATATATATATATATCTCGTATTGTCTAATCCACACTCCAAAGAATTTTTTTTGTGAGTGTATACGATACATAAAGTAGCTGTCAAATTTATAAATGCTATATCATACTCCTTTTAACTCTAATGTATAAAAAGTCTCGGAAATGTTTTTTTTTTTTTTAAAATCTTATAGCACGCATATTTTGAATGTAGGTGCTGCCATTGATGAAGGTTCTTACCTTCAACATTTTGTGCTCGCTCATCATTGGAGTCGAACGGGGTGCCAAAAGAGAGAAACTGGCAAATCTTTTCTACCAACTTTTGGATGGGTCCCTATCAATACCAATCAACTTGCCTTTCACTCGCTTCAACCGTAGTCTCAAAGCAAGGGCACAGATTAGAACCATGATCTTGGATCTTATAAGAGAGAAAAGGGCAGCACTAGAGCACCGCAATGCTTTTCCTCAGAAGGACTTAATCACTAGCTTGCTTAGTCTCCGGAACGACGACAATTCCGCCCTATTATCCGACGAGGAAATCGTCGATAATGCCACGACGGTATTGGTCGCAGGACATGATACTTCCTCTGCCCTCCTCGTTTTCATGGTTAGAATTTTAGCCACTGAACCATCCGTTTATGCTGGTGTCGTTCAAGGTACGTACGAAAAAGAGAACTATAACGCGGCGTCTTCTGTTAAAAATTAAGGGGTTAAGGTGATTTCTAATTTGACAACAACTACATATATTGTAGATTTTTTTAAATTTTTTTCTCAATTGTCATCACTATTTGCGATTGCAGAACAAGAGGAGATAGCTAAGAGTAAGGCCTCAGGCGAACTCTTAACATGGGGTGATCTTGCAAAGATGAAATATACATGGAGTGTGGCTATGGAGACTCTAAGGATGTATCCTCCTGCTTTCTTTACCTTTAGAAGGGTGGTTCAAGATTTTGAGTATCAAGGATACCATATTCCCAAAGGCTGGCAGGTGAGAAAATCTCGTGTTTTTTCCACGTTTTCAACATATTTTGAAATTAGGTAGCCAAACCGAATCAATACGACTCAACGCTACACAAATCGAATGCAGAGCAGCAAAAGCTGGTCTGTTGTTCTAATCGAATGCAGACCATCAAATGCCAATTGACTAGCGTTCCACAGTCGTAATAAGTATACGTTAACTTCACTCATCACCTAATAAGCTGTAGAACGTTATTAAGGATATTAATATTTCTATTGTTTTTTAATTCTCTAACTAGCGTGACAATTATCCCGTAAAAACCACATTCTGGTGTGTGAAATTGTTGCAATGTGGATTTGGGAAGGAATTAAATATACACAATCTTGCCCTTGCTGTAATTATCATGTGTCGACCTATAAAAAAGTTAAAAATTATTGGTTTCATTATATGGTAGCATATTTAAAGTAGGATTAAAAAATTCAACATTATAATCCTTTGTATTTCTCTAAACTGTGTTTTGACTTGTGCACTAGGTACTGACTTTTTCAATCCTGACACAAATGGATGCCAACAATTTTCCTGATCCAACAAAGTTTGATCCACGGCGTCTAGAGAAGACACCGGCCCCACCGTACACATTGGTGCCATTTGGGTCAGGACCACGAATGTGCCCAGGTTATGAATTTGCAAGAATTGAAACCCTGGTTGCAATACATTACTTGGCAACCCACTTCACCTGGAAGCTCTGTAGCACTGACCTTTCTTTCTCTAGAGAGCCACTGCCAAATTTCCCCAATGGAATGGAGATCCAAATTGAGCCGAAGAAGGTCCCTCCTCCTGAAATACACTGAACTATTAATTTGTATGTGTAAGTGAAGCCATATAGCCAAGTAGAAACATCCACTCCGTTGTCCCTTTATAGATTAATAGTAGAGGAGTCAAACAACTGAACTGCATAGTTCAGTCAGTAAAAATAAGATGTGGGTGTCAACTTTCTTGCCCTGGTAAAATAAGATGTGGGTGGCAGACTTATGATTAATCCTACTTACGGTGAGGTTTATGAGGAAGAGAAGGCTTACTAACTATAAGGCAAATTTTAGTATAATAATAAAATTATTGTAATACGAAGATCACGTATTCATGTTACAAAAATAATGTATATACAAAAATAAGAATAAAAGCAAAATATTAAGTACATCTCATTAATAATAAATGTCTCCAACATCAAATTTGCCGCATTACTCATATGCCCACTAATTTTATAGATGTAATAAAGGTGGTGAACCTCGACAACTCAAACTCATGACATCAGAACTCTCTTGTAGATTTAAAAAACGAAAAAATTCTTAATAAAAGTCTAAAAGTTCTGAACAAACAAAAAATTCCAACAAAATTCCAAAACAAATTCGAAAATTAAAATGATAACGTCTGCTGCATTTCCATTTGTCTTTATAATATGGACATCCAATTGACATGCAATCAAGTCCTTCAGTCCATTTAGGCACGAAGAAAATTTATCAAGAACGTACCAACCGGGTAATCTAGCTGTTGGGCTCTTAGTCCTTACAATGATAACGTCTACTGCATTTCTATTTGTCTTTATTCCTTCTTGCTGCTGCTTAATTATCCATGTGCATCTCTTCCTGGTGGTCCTGAGCACACAACAATCAAATAAGACAAATAGTCAAAAAGTAGGATTAATTCTACCAAGTTAGTCAAAAAGTCAAGCTGCATTAATTGTCCACGGAAGTTGTCTATTGATTAATAAAAGTACGTGTTCAATCAAAACCAACTTTGGATGAATAACTTATGTTCACTCAATAAAGAACCTTAGATAAATCGGGTTAATAGTTTATCTAGTGCATTATGATATTGAATATGAAAATAAGGAAAATTTTAATTTGACTTATAAAAATGAATTAAATTAATTCGTAAATTATAAATAATTATTTAAATTGAGTGTTGTTTATTCAAATATAATGCCTATTAACTTTTAAAAAAAAAATTAAGCAATGAGTTATTTAAATTGCATAAATTATTTTAAAAAAATTAAAATTAAAATAATTATATAATTTATTTAAATTAGAAATTTTTATTTAGATATGATTTTTTTATTTTTAAATTTTGAGTAATTTATTATTTAAATTAAAATTTTATTTTTTTAAATTTGATATATTTATTTTTTATTAAAATTTGATAAATTTATTATTTAAATTACACAAATTACTTTAAAAATTAAATTTAAATAATATTATAATTCATTTAAACAGTTATTGAATAAGAAAAATAATAATATTAAAATAATTAATTTAATTTAAAAAAAATAGTAAAATTTTGTTTTTTCACATGTTTACCTGATAGCCTTACTTTTTAAAGGAGTTTACTATAAGTATAATTTTTAGGAGTAAAATTAGCATGCACCAATATCCGGTGGAATCCAACGAGACTCATAACAGTCTGGACAGGAAGAGAGAAAAAAAAAAAAAACAAAGAAGAAGCTAAACCCACCCAACAGGGCAACATTTTCTGTATAATTAACCGTCCCTATTCCTCATACTCTGCTACACCTATCTCATTGTATGGCTAATTGATTGAGTCATGATCTAGTTCCCACATCCGGTGGAATCCAATGAGAGGGATAAAAACAAAAAGACAAGTACTCCTCTGCACTAGAATTTCTCACTTCTCGCAACTCTCTCTGTCCAAACATGAAGCTGTCAACCATTTTGCTGTCTCATCTCCTAATTTACTCCACTGTGTTCTACAATGCTCACTCAGCCATAACCTGTAGAGAAGTGACGGAGGCTGTGCCTTCCTGCGAAGATTACTTCCGTATTGGAGGCTCTGCTGCTGCTTCCTATGACGTGTGTTGTGGACGCATCACAGCACTTGGCCGCAATGCCGAAGGTCCGGCAGAGATCAGATGATTCTGTAACTGCTTCGCGAGTTTCGCTGTCGCTGAACTGGACATTATTCTGGCCAAGCTGTTGAATTGACCGCAAAGATGCAATCCTCGTGGCTTCAAGTGCCGGGGTATATGTTTTGCTCTCTCTTCCCCATTTTTGCCTTAATTTTTCTTTCTTCTTTCCCTATTCAGAAATATTTCTCGTTTTTTATTTTATTTTATTGTATTTATAAGGTGATGAAGCTGAGGATGGTCAAGAGAGGGTGGTGACGGTGTTGTGGAAGACTAAACCCAGATGAAGACTTTGAGTCTAGATTTCTGCTAAATAAATAGTGTGTAGGTGGATTATGTCCTTTTAATTTGTTTTTCTGTTGGTGGCGTGCATCTGCTGCTGTCTGTTTTGTAGTTTTTTTTCTTTTTTGTCCTCTATCAGCTGTGTGGAAGTAGTTTTGGCAAGGCAGGTGTGAGGTGCTCTTTGTTGATACTTTCTGGAATTTTAATATATATTAAGACTGGCTTAATTGCTGTTAGTTGTTTGACTATAATGTTAATGCTAGTATAATTGTCAATCTTCCTGTTAACTCTCATTTTGTAACCCCTTTTTTGTTTTGGTGAAATCGGAAAGGGAGATCTTTACTGGTGTTCAAACAAGTGAAAAAATGGGTGACCTTTTTCCTCGGGTCTACTTTTAGATGCATCAGCAGAATTGTCACAACAAAAGCAGTAATTTGAATATATGAACGCCATGCTTGAGGGTTTAAAAAAATAAAAAAAAAATTGTAAGCCAGACTTCGATTTCTTAAACTCCTATTTCCTCAAGACTTTGATTTCTAGTCTTTGTTTGAGAGTGATAAAAATTGAAAGACACATCATGTTAATAATTTCGATCATCTTGTACATGTATATTTTGTGTTTATATACCTATTTATGTTTGCTCCCTTTTTTTTTTTTTTTTTTTTTGAGATCAGTTGTTGGGTTTTTCGAAGATTGGAATGGGTTATTGGAAATCCAAGGTTCTCTCAAGATTAAGAAGGCTTTCGAAGAGGACAACTATAATAAGGCCATCTATAGTTATTCATATCACACGACTCTCAAATGACTATTAATTTATACATAGTTATATCAGCTATGCCGTGCAGTAAGCTCCCGAAAAATTATCTATGGAGAGTCCAGTAATATTGGGTTCAAAGAATAAGATCCACTAATCCGATTTTAGCTGAACTTATGGCTTGACGGGCTAGTGCAGCTAGGTTTGAAGATATGGTTGGGCTAAGGCACATGGGTCAACCTATTAATTCAATCCAAAGCTCTTTGACATATGTTCTGGATTGGGTCTTTTGATGGTGTTCACCCAATTTTGCATTTCCAACTGGGCTGATTCTTGACTGAAAGCTTAAGTAGCCTCCTGTTATTCAAGATGCAATAAAAAAGAAACCAATCTTTGGACCAAGAAAAAAAAAAAACCAATTTCATTTTTTTTCAGTTAGCAACCAACAAAAAAGGCGTATGTTCAAATTCTATGAAGAGAGATTCATAGAAAAGGAACGTGAATTTTTATGAAAAAGGAAATATGGGCCTATGGGTCTCCCGATGGGTGTTAAGAAAAAAAAAAAAGAAAACAGATGACAGCCACAATGATTTTTTTTTTTTTGAGCATAGACAACCACAATGAATATTTCCACACTCTGTGTTTTTAAATGTTCTTTTTTTAAAAAAATAATTGTGCTTGTAAATCTTCTTGCCACAAAAAAAGATTAACTTGAGAAAATTTATTTGTTTTAAATCTATTACATGTAGTTCTTGATCATTCTAAAGGAGCAAACAAGATGATGAAACGGAAAAAACAAAACAATAATACCATGTCCAAAAATCCTTTTTTGTTGTTCATTAGTGCATCAATTTGCTGTAAGTTCTTGGAATCTTGAAGTGAGCAAGTATTTGGATTAGAAATACTTTCTCTTAACCCTTTTTCTTCCACTCTTTCTTGTTTATTTTCATTAGCCTCTTCTTTGTAAATGTAAATCTATTTGTGTGGAATAAATGACTTTAGAGTAGATCAATTTTCATCTTTTAGTAAGGGTTAGTGCATTAATTTTTTTTTTGTTTTCATTAGTTGACATATTCATGCATACACATTTACAACACTACCATACTAGAATCTTATATTAATGTCAGTATGTATGGGTTAGGTCCTCTGTTATTTATATTTGATTCCTAAACTTGTATTTAATGGGAAGCCCAACTAACAGGGCAAAATCTCTTTAATGGCATGGGGAACTTTGAGGCCACACTCCTTCATTTCTTAGTTTGTTCTTCCACTGGTTAATTAGTTCCGATTAAATTCAAATTTGAAACGTTGAATTTTTAAAATAACTTCAATATCAATAGTTCATTTGTCATTTCTTAATTTTCTTAAAATTGGAGCTACTTATCTATCATTTTGAAAGTCCGAAACCCTAAAAAGGAAGGCATTTCCTATTCAAATGGTGGGAGACTTTACCAGACTAGTTATGAAGGAAGCAAGCAATCCCAAAAGTTAAATTTTGCAAGTATATTAAATTTTGGTTGTCTTATAAATCTTTTAATTAAATTTTAATATGAATTATGATTATCTAAATATGTATTTTAATTTAATAATTCAAAATTACGATATAAGTGTGTGTATATATAATTTTAGTAATTAATCTTATTTAATACTAATTTGTTAATGATATTAAATACTTGAACTTTAAAATAATAAATAATACTCATATGTGCAAATTGTTTATATTTTGATGAAGGGTCATTAGTTATTTGCATTAGTTATTTGCTCATCATATCAATCAACTGAGACTTAAGGTCCGCTAGTGTCAGCCCACCATCTGTAGGTCATACGTCTTTCGAGAAGCAAGTCTATATTACGATCAAATTTATCTTGAGAAGAAATTTGAGAAATTTGGTCGGATAGAAAAGAAAGTAATGCTCTATATTGAGGAAGCCCACAAATATGGAGTGACTAAAATATTGCTACTTGGTAGATAAAATGACAGAAAAAGTGATAAGAGGATTGCTATTCCTCTCCATAAGTGAATTAATCCAAGTCCTCACGAGGAAATTTGTCACCTAGACTTGAGTGATCCACCATGTCGCCGCCTTCAAAAGAGTCATAGACGTCGGCAGAAGAGTCAGGAAGAATGACAATTACTGGCTTGAAAACATCAGGGTGTTGGCAAAGTCCTTCTGTCCCATTGTCCAATTGCCGATGTCCAGTCAGGATTAATGGCTTCAAAATGACACAGCGTAAATAAGAAGGATAATTTAAAGGATGAACATATTACAAATTAAAGTATGAATTACTCGTAGGCTTAAGTGGTAGCCCATGTTTAATGTACTCTTTTTAATTGATTACTTAATTTCCAATGAATTTTTGCCAACACATTGTGATTTCCTTTCAACAGCTTCATTTTTCGTGTGTCCCCCCCCTCCCCAAAAAAAAGAAAAAGCCGAAGTTATTGTTACAGCCTCCTGCTTCAAACACACTGTATCTCTTGCCCTGTGTTTACCCCATTTCTTCTTTCTTTGTTTCTTCGAGTCTAGTCTACGTAAACAGAGCAAAAGATTGTCGTACTTGCGACACGTCAGGCTAGAGTAAAAGCGGAGTGGACTGCTAGTTCCTAATGGTATTTAGGAAAATGTTTGTTGTCTTCAACCGGTTTTTAGCTGCAATTAATTTGACTCAGATTCTCTTGGCCCGCCATTTGACCCAACCAAAGAAAACTACGAGAGGGAGGGAGCACTTGAATATGATAAAATGTTATTGGCGACTTTCAAATTCAGATGTAATCTTTTCTCCTAGTAAGTTATTTGAATATATTTGCATCTTTTTGCATGTTGTGGGACAATGAAAACATGCATCATATCAAACCGACACATTAAGATATGAGGAGTCTAACGTACCACGTATGACAGTCGGCGAATAGACAAAACGGGTGTAAGTGGAGCACAATCAATGGAAGCGTTGTTGTCTAGCTTTGTCTGATATTTATAATGCATACATGCAAGATTGAAAACTTCCAAATCCATTCACGATGGGTTCCATTCTATATTGATGCCTAGGTAAATAGCTTTTTTTTTTTTTTTTTCTTATCTTAGCTTCTAGTTCTAGCTTACTATTCGACCAACACAAAAAAAAAAAAAAAAAAAAGAGGAGAGAGTATGATAGTAGTGCTGCTTAGTTTGCTTTAGGGGATAACAGTTATTAAATGCAATGACAATTTGATTTCAAGAAATTCATTTACGTTCTTCTTGTTCCTTTTTTAGTTTTTCTTCTCTTTTTTAAAGACTGCAGGCCACCTAACTTAAGTTTGAAAAAAAAAGTTAGGAAAACAGTTCCCCTTTTGCTTTATTTTGTAATTCATACAATAAAATATAGATATATTTCCAGGCATATAAGTGCATAACAGTCATCTATGAATATAAATGAGGAAAAATATTAATTTTACTCGTCACATTTAAATATTTTTATAATTATATTTATTTTTAAAAATTTATTTAATATATTAATTTTATTAATTAAATTTAATTTATATTAATAATTTTTTTTATTAAATATTATCATGTAATAAACATGTACATATTATATAATAGATACAATTTCATATTACTATTATATTATTAAAATTATTTACTCATTATTAATTTCAATTTTTTTAAAAAATTTAAGATATTATAATTATATTTTTTTTCTCTTAAATATTTAATAACATTTTTTTCTTAAATATTATTTTGATAAATTATATAAAAATATACAATAAATTTTAAGTGATTTTTTGTTTATTCATATTAGTATATAAAAAATTTTAATTATTTTATAAATTATTAATCTCTTATTTTTATTATAATTAATAATATCTTGAAAAAAATTATCATATTAAAAAATTTTGTTATATATTTTTTAAAAAATATAATTATAATATTTTAAAATATTTTTTAAAAACTAAAGTTATTATTACCTTAATAATTTTAATAATATAAAATTTTTTATCATATAAAATATGCGTAATTATTATGTGATAATAATTAATAAATTTTTAATATTAATTAAATTTAATTAATAAAAATAATATACTAAATAAATTTTAAAAAATATTGTAAATATAATTATAAAAATATTCATAATAATTAAAATTAATTTCTTTTTTTCCCGGGTAAGCATGGGCTTCGTCTGCGATGATTCTAAACCATTGGCAACTCTCCGTTCCAGTTCATCGTCCACAAGCAATTTTTCTTGCAATAATGCGGACAGTAGCTCTTCCTCCGATTCTCTCTTAGTCTCCGTTTCCGCACGCATTTTAAAGATAATATGAAGAGCTTCGTTAGAAAAACATGAAATTTAGATGCAAATGAACACCAATCATTCATGATCGTTGATTATAAATAACACATTTCTCATAATTATAATTAAAAATTATTATAAACGAATGTTTAATTTATATCTAAATTTCGTGCCTCGATAAGTCCACCACCCCCAGGCTTTTATAATCAGTTTCGAGAGAGAGAGAGAGAGAGAGAGAGAGAGAGAGAGAGGCAAATGCTATCTCACGTGTACTTGTTTCCCACCACACAAACACCACCTACTGTCATGGGGCCCCGAATGTGAAAAGCATCATCCCGTATCTCTCTCACCATCATATTCGTTTTTTAATTGGCTTTATCAGTTTATTACTCGCACTCTTCTTTTGCCCTTTTTTTTAATACAAAAAGAAATTGTTATCACACACACAGAGACACAGTCACAGGCACCACGGGAAAGTAAAGGGAGGGGGGGACCACGGGAACATGGGGGGATGACGAGGTAATTAAGATTTTAATACTTGTATTAGGTTAGATTCCATAACAGTTTAACCAATATTATTGGGTTAAAAAAAAAAAGTAAACACAATAAAACAAAAATGTAACCAAATGGGATTGCCTTATGGCTCTATCGAGTATTAACCCACCTCACCTACACACTGCATTCTCGCTTTTTTTTTCATATATAAATTAGGTGCAAGATATGAGATGCAATAATAATGTTTACACAAATATAATTAATGATCAAAATAATAGTCCTGGTAATACTATAAAGATATGACTTGATTTTGGTTATGAAAATTCAGTTAACAAAAATATTTGCACTTGAAAAAAAAAAAAAACAGGGAATTTGTTCTTCATTTGCAACATAATATCTTTTATTCCTTATTAAAAAGAATCATTTTATTCAGAATTTTATGCTTAAATTAAGTGGGAATAAATTGATGTTCTGTTTAGAGATTGAAAAAAATAACAATAATAATAATATTGCTTCTTTTTTTTTTTGGTGGGAGGGGGGGTCATATCATAACAATGAAAATGGGGAGAGTGCAATGGATATTTTAAGTTAATTCGTAGCTACATAATTTGATGGCAACTTGGTAAATAAGGGTAAAAGCAATGGCAGAAACGGAAGGAAAAGACGGCGCACGCGGCCTTTCCAAATTAAATTGTCTGTCTATCCGAAGAGGAAAATGTGAAAAGGACGGATCCGAACCGGATGCGGCCCATCGCCCGTGGAATTCAATTGATGAATCCGATGCCCACGGTGACGTCAATCAAGCCGTTTCCACTTCCATCTTAAAAATAAATTTTAGTTAAGACTCTGATAAATACAAAAAAATGTATATATATAAATTAATTATATTTATTATTATTATTTATTTATATATTTAAATAATATATTTTTAAAAAAATTAAATTAAGATGTGAAAAAATAATTCTTAATTTAAATTTATAATAATAATAATAAATATTTTGACTTTCTTTCTCTCTCTCTCTCCGTCTCCGTCTGTGTATATATATATATATATATATGTATATATATATATAATTATTTTTTAATATTAAAATACTATTCGATAACAATGATATGCCTTGATGCCTTATCCTAAAGAGTGTACGCAATTTCCAAGATTTGACGCCGTCAACATCATTCGTCTCACGCCCTTCTCAAATTTGAGATAATGACATTTTTTTGGTTTAAATTTTCTATTTTAATCTATCGTTGCTCAAGTTATTTTCTATTGTGTTTTTCATTCATTGAAACAACGCTTCATGTACATACATTCCCATTAAGTATTTACGTCATTTTTATCAGCAAGAACACAACTATGCTAGAGGAAGTACCAGCATATTTGCAGTCTTCAGTTGACAGATAACTTCGGCCGTTTTGCGTTGTATTTGTAATCGATTAGCCTACCTATTCCTTACATTTGCCTTCTTGCCTATTCCGTCAATTGGTTGGGTTGACATTTTCAATCCAAGTCATTGAAATGCTGTGTAACATTACATACATACATATCATTAACTCGATGCATAAATTTTATTTGTTTATAGGGTGATGATGACGCCAACAATGCAACTACTTTGTATTTTGATATTGGATAATCATTGCATATAACTCAATTTTGACGTTTAATTAATGATACTATTTAACTTAATATTATGTCCAAATGAATTTTTTTGAATAAATTTAAAAAACATCATACTATTTTATTATAATTATAACAATTTAAATGTATAATTTAATAAATGTATAATAAAATTGTGGTTCTCTTTATATATATTTAAAGAAAATTTAATCATTTAATTTATATTTATAATTAATGATAAAATTATAAATATATATTAAAAAGTAATAATAATACAATCTTATTATTCTTGTTTATTTTCTGTAGAAATTTCTTAAACTAGGCACCAAAAAAAAAAAAGAAAGAATCAACATCAAATCTAGAAGTAGATTTCTTTCAAATCGATTCATAAGTCAAACGCGGCCATTGAGTTACGTCGAATAGTCTAAAACTTGATTCCAAGTCCCCATCCATCCGGGTAGATTCCTACATGATGTGGAATATTGCGTCTTCTACATCTTCCGTATACCATTCATACTGAACCGTAGGATGCGGTTCTCACCTTTTCCCGTCCTCTATTTTCTAGTACACCGAAAAGAGGGCAACAAATTAAAAACACATTGGTTCACTATGAGCCCGCAAGCTGATTAACGCAACACGAGGAAAACTTACCAAGAAGGACAAATTAAAATTGAGAGATAATTAACAATATATATAATAATTGAGGAAGAGACGAGACGAGACTCAAGAACTCTCTCTTCTTAAATTAGAAATTTTTACAAAATTTAATGTTTTCCTGTTTATTTACAATTACATTAAATCATGATTAATTTAATAAGCAAAAAAAAAAACTTGACTTGAAAATATAGTTAATCAGTTAAGAAAATTTTGTCATTCTGTGCAATAATTATTAACTAATTCTACATCTTATTAATCTTTGATTGAATTATTTTATCCATTACATAATTTAGATTAAATGAAATTTAAGCTTTATGACCGAATGATAGCCAAAGTCAGCATTTCAATATTCAAGTTAAGAGGGAGAAAGAGAGAAAAGATTGTGAATGAGGGAGAACTGTTATTAGGGTGAAGATAGTCTATTTTACGGTTGAGCCTCCGTTTTATTTGTACTATTCAATGAGCAGAAAGTAGAAAGTGTAGTTTAATTAAAATTTAATAAGCACAATATATATATATATATATATATATATATATATTTTTTTTCTCTAATAGATATAGAGATATCATATAGTCTGAGACCATTATGAGAAAATTTTGGTGACAATGCAATAAAAATAACGTATTGTGTATATGTAAATGTAATTTAATCTGACGAAAAATTTATTAAATTTAAAAAAAAAACATATACACTATTAAATGTTTAAATATTTCCCACCGCCGTAGTCGTAGTCAAACCTTGAATATAGTTTAAAAGTCTTAAATTCAAATTTTAAGAAAAACATTAAATTGAAAGCACCATTACACAATAATATTTATTAAAAATATAGTAAATATAAAATAACAATAAATTAATTTTTATATTTAATCTCATTTATTTATGAGGTTAAATTTAATGTAATTCACTTTTTTTTTTTTTTGTTATCCTTAAGTTGCTCCGCCAATATTATTATTACTATTATTATTATTTTAAAAATTATCGGATAACTCACACTCGTATATAATATGTGTGTGATCTTTCGTAATATGGTATGATCTCTGCACTGTATTATTTGCTGACTTTGTTTTAATGATAAATAAATCAACTTTGTGATATTGATGTCAACTAAACTTCTTATTCTTATCCTGGAATCCGCCCAAGGTTGCACTCAAGCTCCGGCTGTTCCATTGACAATTTCCTCCCTTTAAAGCCTTACTGAAGAAAATTTTGAAGTTCACAAGGGCGTTTGGGTCAAGCAAGTAATTAAAAGAATTTTTTTTTTTAAGAAAAAAAAAGAAGAAGACACAGACAAAGATGGGGGAGACCTAGCCCAGTTAGATTCCCTTCTGTACTTTTGACATTTGTGTGTGTGTGTGTGTGTGTGTGTGTGTGTGTGTGTGTGTGTGTTTTGTTGGTATACTCTGTACTTTTGACATTGGCTGCAGTTTTGCACCCCAAGAGAAAGAAGAAAATATAAAAGTCTTTTCGCCTCGTTTTCTCTTCCTTCCTTCCACTTCTCTCTGTTTCTCTGCCAGCCATCACCAACACATCGCTTTCTCTCTCTCTCTTTCTCTCTCTCTCTCGCGGTCTCAAATTCATCCCATGAGCCCAAAGATCTTCTCGGCTTTTGGTGCTTTGAAAAGCAAATCTGAGGCTCTTATTTGTCCCCCTACTATGCTTTCACTAAATCGCCTTCCTTTTCAAACTTGAGTCAATCTCTGTATAGTTTAAAAGCTTTGATATTCCATTTATTTACGGTTTGGATGGACAATCCTCTAAGCTGGGCTCTCTGTTTCTCTTTAAGCCATATGTGCTTGTTGACCCTTAAAAGGCCTTGAACTTTTGTTTTTATTTTTTTCTTTTTTCCTTCCCTTGCTTGGTTGCTTCCTCTTCAAGATCTTATCTTGCTCTGCTTAAAAAATAAGCAGGAAAAGATTTTCTCGAGAAAGTGATAGTAAAATTATTCCTGGAATTCTTTTTTTCAGGTATATTAAGGTATGTGGAATGGTTCTCTGGTATCAAATCTCTTAACGTAAGCCTACAGTTGTACAGAAGAAACAGAGAGAGGCGGTGTAGAGAACAGAGTCAAAACAGAGATGTTCTTGGCTTGTAATCATGGATTCGAGCAGTAGTCAAAATTTTCAGCACCAAAACGACCAACCCAGTTCTGGTTTATTGCGGTTTCGCTCAGCTCCAACCTCACTTGTCGCAAATTTCAACGATAATAGAGTCAGCATTGATTCTGTTATGAATTTCCAGGAGTTCGAGAGTAAATCCGCAGCAAGAGGTAGAGAAGCAGCAGCTGCTAATTATGTGAATTCACCGCGGAGTTACTCGGCCCTTCGTCCGCATTATCCAACGCAGAATTCGGCTGCGAGCTCGTCAGCCATGGAGGGCTCATTCGCTTTGGTGGGTTCAATGGCGGCGAGCCACCATGAAGATGTGCAAGGGGTTGGCTCAAGTATTGCCAGGCAGAATAGCTCCCATGCTGGACTTTTTGGGAACCTCAACGTTCAAAATGGTATTTTTCTTGCTCTGATCTCTGAATGAATGCCATTGACCAATTTTTGCTCCTCTCTCCGTATTCTCTTTATACTTGTATGGTTGTAAGTTGTGTCGTTCTCTTTAAAAAAAAAAAATGTGATGGGATATACTAGAATTGGCTTCATTTTTCCAATTGTTTTTTTTACCAGAACACTTGGCCTAAGGATCCGAGACTCTAGTAGAATGAGACTCTGTTTTTTTATAATTAGCACCAAGGTTGAAATTATGAAAGAATTTTCTATTGATGCAATGATGGGAGTGGAGTTCAATCGTGGGTTGAACTTTAGTGACTAATTTTAGTGGTAACGTTGGTAAAGTTTCCAGTTTAAGTGCCTGTTTTTTGGCTTGACTAATGGTTGGAAATGTCTTTTTCTTTGAGAAAAGAAGAAAATTTATTCTGGATTTGGCACGGTTTAGGTAATTCTTACATCTTAGTCTAGTTAATTCTTACATCATTCACTTTTCGAGATCCATTTGATATGCAACAAATAGGCATCCTTCGAGTTCCTATTCTTTATAACATATAATTTGAGATTCCATTAAATGGAGAGATATATTTCAAGGAAAGAAGCTTTATAATGATTAGAAGATAGAAGAAATCACTGAACATCTCTCAGAAAATTGCAGGCCACTCCACAATGAAAGTTTTGGGAAACTACGCAGCGAGCAATGGTAGTAACGGAGAAGGAAGTCCAAGAATGAAGAGCCAACTAAGCTTCTCACCAAGAGTACCTTCTTCCTTAGGCATGCTGTCAAAGATTTCTGAAATTGGGAGTGAAAGCATTGGGGCGAGAAGCCCTGACAGCGGACGGGCTGGAAACAACAATAGCGATAATCGATTTTATAGCGGCCCCGGATTCCCATATAGTTCTTGGGGTGATTCGCATTTTGTAGATAATTTCAGTGGCATGAAAAGGAATCAAAACGTTAGTGGAAAGCCATTTCCAAACTCTCAGGTATTTACTTCGTTTAGTGAGAGTAAAGTTCTGCACATTCATTGTGTGTTTAAACAGCTAATCTGTTCAAATTAGACTGGAGAGCCTGGAAATCATTTACCATTGCTGTCCCACCACATTAGTTTAGCAAAGACTTCAGCAGAGATGGCTGCTGCAGAAAAATTTCTCAATTTCCAAGATTCTGTTCCTTGTAAAATTAGAGCAAAGCGTGGTTGCGCAACTCATCCCCGAAGTATTGCAGAAAGAGTAAGTTTGATCTAGCTATGTCACCCTTCATTTGCTTGCCTAACTTTAAGACTATTATCTACGAAAAGAAGGGACGATCATTCTATGATACCTTAGTGACAAAGTGATGGCAAGCGCTGAGCCAGAGATCTTTCCCTGAAATTAGTTGGATCTTTTGAATTCAAGATCATAGGAAGATCATAACGTATTATTAACAATTTCAGATGAGAAGAACAAGGATCAGTGAAAGAATGAGGAAACTACAAGAGCTTGTCCCCAACATGGACAAGGTAAAGACCCCTCATAAATATATTGATCTGCAGATTATTTTCCTGAAGAGATCTTCCTGTTTATTCTTCTTCCTTGTTGGCAGCAAACAAACACAGCAGACATGTTAGATTTGGCAGTTGAATACATCAAAGACCTTCAGAAGCAGCACAAGGTAATGGTGGAGGAGAGAACTAACCAACTCTTGCAATAATTCCTCATAACCTTTTCATCTTCAATTCACAAGCCTATGCTTTTTTTGGCAGAACCTGAGCGATAAGCGGGCGAACTGCAAGTGTTCGAGTTACCAGAAGCCGGCACAAAACCAAATAGCTTGACATATGCTTCTGTACAGGAAATAAAAGAAAAAACATATGCTTTTGTTTCTTTTCTCTATGCAATGATCAACGAGTATCAGGAAGTAGTAACCACTTTCTCTATATTTACAGTAGTAATCAAGTTGGCGGAATTTCTACCAGAAAATTTGAGATCCTGAAGCCAACAACGGTTTCAGGTTAGAGTACAGTACCTTCAATAAAGAGATACGGATGTTTTGTAATGTAGGCGCCCTTGTTCCTGTAATGTAACGTAGTAGTTCCTCATCACATGCAACTTATAATTAATGGTTGAATAGAATCGACCCTGTATTCAATCCTAAATTGTCCAAAGGCAGTAGCTGTGTAAAGATATGCTTTTCTAGTCTGTGAAGTTAAAATACTACAAAATTCCAAATGCAGCCATCTTTTTGTGTGCCGTGCCCTTTGTCATTTTTCCCATTTAATTGAACTTTGTCCACTTTCTATATATGTTCAAACGGCACCATTAAATTGCAAGAGCAATTTGTAATCCTTCTGTGTGCTGGTTTTTCAAATTCCAATGGGAGCCACATTGGTCCTACCTACAGAGGGATATCTAATACTATTTATTTGTGCGATCCGCATCACATATTGATGTTACAGCTCAGGTTAGGGTCAGTTTAATTGAATTTTGATGCCGTGATTGGTAAATTTATAATTCGAAGTTTTATTTATTTATTAACAAACCTAATTAATTATTTAGTAGTAAATTTTCGTGTTTGAAAAAAAAATTCTTATTAAAATAGAAGGAATCACAAAAATATTATATATATATATATATATATATATATATATATAAGATTATAATTATTTTATATAACAATAAGTATTTTTATTTTGAAAAATTAATAAATTATATATGCTTTTTGAATTTCTCTACGATATCAAAATATTGTAGTTTGAAAATGCATGATTGCCAATCATAGATTTTAGAAATTATCAAATAATAATAAAATTTTATTTTACTAATTGTTAAATTATAACCATAATCTCAAATACAACCTTATTTACTTTCCAAAGACCAAGCATCTTGTTGCATCTATATATATATATTTTGAACTCTTGTTCTTGTGAAAATTGTTGAGTAAAATAAAAAACAATACAGAGTTTAATTGTGACAATAGAACTTTGTATATTTGATTCTTATGGGGTTTATTAAATCATTAACTATACAACAATATCATAAACTTTTATTTTATTAAACATTTGCCCTCGGCTATTTGTTATATCCAAAGCCACTGGTATGGGTATACAGAAAATCTTTTAATTCATTTAATCTATCAACCTAACTAAAATTCAATTGAAATTGCCAAAAATATAAATATCCAATTAGTTATAGTCTGTAATATAAGTAAATTTTATTTAATGATTTAGTTGTAATTTTGAAATTTTAAAAATTATCAAACTCTAACCGACTATCAAATAATACTAAAATCTAAAATTATATTTTATAAAACCACAAATCACTCAAAAAAATTAATTATTTTCATTAAATCTAAAATTTCAATTCATTTACATTTATATTTGAATATAATTGATTTTCTCCAATAATTTATTTATAATAAAATATTATCATATTGTTTATGTCATATTTTTACTATTTAAATTTTTAAAGATTTATTTTTTCTTATAAACATGATTAATCAACCAAATTAAGTTGTAATTGTTAATAATAGTTTGACTAATTTTATTTTAACATTGATTTAGTTATAGCTTTAAAAGGTTTTCAACAGTTACTAATAAACTTAATTTGAATATATATGTTAAATTGATTCAAATCGATCTGCATACATTCTTTGCCACGGGTCACACATCGTAATCTCTAATATTTCCTGCTTTTCTTAATTTAATTTTTGCCACCAATGTATAGGCCTTTAGTGTCTCCCCTCCTATAGATATATATATATATATATATATGTAAGTCAACTATTGGAAGCAATAATGTCAAGTAAAATCATCTAACTAGTTGGTGACGGATAAGTAGATGGTGAATTTTTCATGGTGCTTGGAAACTTGGATTATCCAACGGTGAGGAGGTTGGGATCAAACTCCTATTGTGACAATATTACGTAGTCTCCATCTTAAAAAATAAAAATAAAAATATATATATAAATCTTCAACAATGTTAAATTATCTTGCATAGTTAAAGTATCAATAGCACATACTATTTGACTATTGTCTATTGTCTCCAAAAGTTACCAAATCTTTTTTCCCCACTCATTAGACCCAAAAAAATAAAAATAAAAATCATAAATGGGGTGTATGTCTTACTAATTGAAAGTTATTAACCCAAAAAAATAAAAAAATAAAAAAATAAAAAAAGGAGTTTTAACGAACGGGCCAGATCCTCCCACTAGCAAGAAGCTTACGGTGGACCGGCGGTGCGCCCAAACAGTTTACCATGACAAACCGTTAATTGGGCCCCGCAGTGGCCGTTGGTCTCTTCCCTCCTTTGTCTCCCATTTTCCATCTCCGAACGCTTCCCGAGCTACTCTGTCCAAAACAAAACCTTGGAAAAAAAAAAAAAAAAGCAGAAGAGCTCACCACCATCACCGTGCCCCATGAATTTCTCAAACTCTTTCTCCTTGGAATCCAAACCCTAAACCTACTCTCCCATTTTCCCTTTTGTCCCCGTTGTTTCCTGACGATGATGCCAACCCATGTCGTATTTTCCATTTTTGGAAATCAAATTCTCTTTCATTTATAAGCCTCTCTCTTGCAGGGCCAATCCAAGATCCGGCGTTTTTAGATCTTGAAGCAATCTCTGTATTTTATATGTTAAGATCTGCGGATTTGAAGGGGGAAATATTTTTGGTGGTGGGATTTCCTTCGCAGACAGAATGTCGAATTATGTAGATTTCAGCCAAAAGGTTGATTATGTTTTCAAGATTGTTTTGATTGGAGATTCAGCTGTGGGAAAATCTCAGCTTCTGGCACGGTTCGCGAGGAATGAATTCAGTGTTGATTCTAAGGCTACTATTGGGGTCGAATTCCAAACCAAAACGCTCTCTGTTGATCACAAGACGGTTAAAGCGCAGATTTGGGACACCGCTGGCCAGGAAAGGTTTGCACTTTCACTCTCTCACTTTTCTTTTTTCTCTTGTTCTGTCCTGTTTTCTTTCTTTTTATATTTGAATTTTGTAATATGCAGCATACTCATGAGCATTAGATTGGGGAATAACGATTTAGCATACAGAATGGTTGGTAATATGTATTATAATGATTGTTCGTTACGGCTTGATTTTTGATAAATAACATGATAATAGTTTCATGTAGACGCTGCTCCTGGGTTCAAAAGTATGTTAGCGAGTATAATAAGGGTATATATATATGTATGTATAGATAGATAGATAGAAATGAAAGAGGATGACTTGCGATAACATACCGAGGATGGCTGTGTTTTAGCTTGTTATATCAACTTACATGAAAGAATTCATGCTTAAATGATAAAAAAAATGCTTTCTGAGGTAGGCACAATTTGGCAGAACACGGGATGAATGTTGATATAATGCAGGAAGTTTATTTTATGGGATTTAGAAGAACAGTTATGAATTTGGTTATTATGATGGATCTAACGTGCAAGCCTAAGTTCATCAGAAGGCTTTACATGGATTCAAAGCTCTCATTGTAAAGCATCAGGGCTCGGACCTTTTTCAGGTTTTACATGATGGTAAAATAATGTGCTGTGGTTGGGGGCCTGCTATCTTAACATTTGCTCCTGTGAATAAACAAGGCAAGTAGTTGCTTAGTAATTGGTGGGAAAATGAGAATATGGGTGATTATTCTTTTGCCTTTATTTTACCTTTTCTTTTAGGAATTTCTCTGGGAAGGGAAGAAGAGGAATAGCAGGGAAGAACGTAGCATTTCCTCTTGCAGACTTGGACCGAGATAGAATATGAAAGTGAAGTTTATGGAATTAGTTTGCTCTCTCCAGGACAAATGAATCAAAATGCAGAGTAACAATAACCTTTAAATTAATGTTAATATTTGCAGTATCCTGATAGTCGTAGTTTCTCATATGATCCAATAAGCACACCTGATTTTTATTTTTTTTTTAATAACATAATTTGGGGATTTTTTATTCGCATTCTGGAATTCGATGTTGTCCCCAAGAAAGTGGTTCCTTCTGTTTCACTAAGTTGTTCTGGCTGTCTCCTAAGTTTAAATCCCCAGTGAGTCCATTTGAAATTCTGCTTAGTGAGGGAAGCTGATCTATTTGCAAGATGGTGGTCACATCATTCTGATTTCTGTTAAGATCCTTTACTGTTCTACGTGGCATGAATGTATGGTTAATTTGCACACGTTTTATGCGATTGAGATGGAAACATATGATTCAGACGTTGTATGGGAATTACAACTGATGCTAAACACTTTTGAGTTTTCTATGGTCGCCTGGCTTGTCACAAAATAAACCATTTTGTGTAATCCAAAGCACAAGTGACTATTTTCTCGAAATGTAAGAATTCGGCCACTTCTTTGATTTATTCCTTAGGGTCTCCTTCTGTGTTTGGAACCTTCATGCGCCGAATTCTTCTTTATTTTTCTGCTCTACGGGCCATATCTGGCTGACTATCAGAAAATCTTGACCAACATTTGCTCTTTATTCTTTCGCTGTCCTACCAGGTATCCTAAAATTGTTCAATTTTCTTGATAAAGTCCGTTACCACGATTGTTAGTAATCATTGAGCACTATGTTCATTAAATGTATGCTCCCTATCATTTTCGCTTAAGCCTCTTACTGAGTTTTCTTCCACAAGAAATGATAATTAGATATCTTGTTACAAAAGCTATTGTTGCTTTGAACTCTCTTCTTCTTGAACACAGGATAGGAAAGTAGACTGAGTAGAATGAGATTTCTGCAATCAGTTTTTATCATTGTATCCCTTTGTAGTACAGTACTATGATGATTTTCTTTCAAGGCGTGTGTTCACTTACCTATTTCGAACACCATGTGAAACTCTCTCTTTGTTAATCTGAATCAAAACTGAAGCCCCATTATCAGAACTTTCTGTGACACAAGGAACTGAAGGGAACATTATCTCCTCACTGTTCTCAATATTACAATTGAAGACGCAGCAAATGATATTGTTTAAACTTGCGTTTCATTTCCAAAACAGCTCAAGGGGATTGATTTCTTGTTGAGACACTGATAATTCTTTCTAATAAAATTAGATTTTACATATTTCGGCCATATTCCATTGTTAAGCAACAAAATAAGATCTGCTAAGTGCTAACCCCGGCATCAAGAGGTTGCTAATTATGTGCAACCTCCTGTTACTAATCCTTGGCTGTCTAGACAAAGTGTTTTTAGTTGTAGTTTCTCATTCCCCTCACTTATTTTCTGTTTTCTTTTCTCAGGTACAGGGCAGTGACAAGCGCATACTACCGGGGAGCGGTAGGTGCAATGTTAGTCTATGACATGACTAAGCGTCAGTCATTCGACCACATGGCAAGGTGGCTAGAGGAACTGAGGGGGCATGCTGATAAAAACATCGTCATCATGCTGATTGGCAACAAATGCGACTTGGGGAGTCTTCGAGCGGTGCCTCAGGAGGACGCCCAGGAGTTTGCTCAGAGAGAGAACCTCTCCTTCATGGAGACATCAGCACTTGAGGCCACCAACGTTGAAACTGCATTCTTGACTGTGCTATCAGAGATATACAAGATAATCAGCAAGAAAAATCTTGCTGCAAATAATGAGATGGAAGCCAGCGGGAGCTCAGGCCTTCTCAAGGGAACTAGCATTATAATCCCTGGCCAAGAGCAGAATTCGGGAAACAAAGGTGGCTGCTGCATGTCATCCTAATTCCAACACGGAGTCTGTTACTGTTTTTATGGAATGTTGTTCCTTTAGGCTCCATTTTTAAACAAGTTCACATATAATATTTTAGGAATTGAGTTTTGATGTTGTTGGATGATAGGATAAAGGGACGTACCGGTTAAAATGTTGACTTATATGTATTGATCTTGAGATGATTAGAATGAGGATTACCACAGTTTTATTTATGATGTGAGCTCCCAAAATAAACATATGCACAAAGGAGTATGTTCTAGAGGATAGGATTTTCAAGCAAAAATGCCAACGCCAAGTTTAAATATTTAAACGATACAATTCCCTAATCAATAGATTATGGTAAAATATATTATTTAATATTTAATTTTTTATTTTTTGGAATTTTGATTATGAATAATTTCTAGAATCATATTGAGATTTTCCTTTTTTTTTTTTTGTTTTTTTGGGCGTATCAACTCCTCTACCTCTAAATATACAGTGTCGCATGACTCTTTTATTCAAACAATCAACCACAATTAAGAACTTTTAACTTATTCGAGGGCTTTGAAAAAATTAATATATTTTCACTATTTTCTTTTCTTTACATCATAGATTCTCATTATCCAATTTCATGTTTACTGCCAATAGGCCTTCGGTTCGATAGTACCGAGGGTTTTTATCCCTCAAGACATGTGAGAACAAGTTGGATTACAGATGTAGCCTCAAACAAAATAAATAAATAAATTCACGCTCACGACAATGAGCACTGAAGCCATTAGAACAGTTCAGGAACTGTTATCCTGATTGTTTCCTAGCATTCAAATTTCTCGGAAAGAAACAGTCCAAACTAGTAGTCAACTCATGGCCGGTCATGTACGTCTTACCGGAAACCGAAGTTTGTAGATAAATTTACCGAATCTTGATCTTTGATGTAAGAATAAGATAGAACATTGGCATGAACTTGAAAACGATGGAAGACAAAGCAAGGCAATAGAGGGGGAAAAATGTTGTTTGCACCTTGATCCTTCTTTATGCTGCACTAGCTTCACCTTTTTGTTCAAGCATCCTCCTCCTTAATACCGAGTTTGGAAGTAACAGGAGAACGAAAACAGGTCCTTGAACATATAACATAACCACGCTTTGAGTAACAAAAACCAATGGATGCCTGTGAATTGGTTGAGATTTGAAAGAATTGGTTACGGCATTCTTGTGATCAACCCAGATTCAAAAATCCAAGTGATTGTGAGTGTTTAACTGCGCATGGCACTTACAAATGAAGGAAACAGAGATGAACATCCGAAAGCAAAAGAAATTACGCTGCAGCTACTTTTTCTGATGCTTGCTGTCCAATTATGACATTGGTCATTCGTTCTGTCCGATGCATGAAGCAAACCGGAGGCTCCACCGTGCCTTGGCCTAGTTGCAGTACTAAATGAGCTTCTTAACAAGAGAACAAAAGGTGTCTTGTGACTAATGTTTGGTTTTGCAGAATCAAAGCAGGAATGCCAGTTTTGCTGTGGCTCTTGAAAATGATAAGAACACAAGAAATCAACCACACAAGGAACAAGAAGAAATAGTATTGGCTGTGAATAATTGTAGCCATTTTTCTTGCTCAAACACAGAGATTGCTGAAATCTTGTTTCTTTATAACGCGGTGGATATGGAGAAATATGACTCTCGACTCCCCAGTATCTTGCTCCCTTCTGCTAGGCAAGCCTCGATATTGCTTATGCACGCAACTAGTAATATATATATATATATATATATTTATCTATTTGTTTTTATTTTTATTTTTTTGTAACAGGTAAGATCATGCACAGAATCAAGACAGGCCAGCAGAAACCTTCAACCCTACTCGCTTCTTGAACAAATAAAACTATGTTTCACATTCAACTATGAACCGACCATGTACGTAAAATATATGTGAAAAAGATACACGCTCATGCTCAAACTTGGGTTATATTAATAACACCCCCCCCTAATGTATTGCTGTGATTGGCGTGACTTTTGGGGTAGATAACAAAAGGATCCTGTACCCAGTGTCACATTTCTCTGTGTTATTTGACTTGTAATCGGCCGCGACTACTTCTTGTCTGCATTGGAATGTGGCTTGCTACTTAGAAAATGGGGGGATTGGCAACTTGAACGGGTCATTGATTGGCTATGCTTGGTAAGTTAGCAACTTTGGCATCTTCGTCTTCCCGTGATTCCGCTGGTATATGACACCATTTTATTGTTTCTTTTCTTGAATCGAGGCAAATTAAAAAAAAAAAAAGAAAAAAAAAAAGAGGAAGAAGAAGACGTAACATTGACAAGGTTAAAGAAACATATCTTTTTTGTCTGTTACTTTTCCTTTACTCGTAATTTTTTTTTTAATTAGATTTGAATGTTGTTTTGTGAAAAAAAGCAAAAAAAAAAAAAAAAACAAAAATCCATGGCCGAGGGCAGAGGTGCCAACTAGGCGTCTAGGTTGGATTGAAGTTATTTTATTTTAGATATGAGATTATTTAAATTTTAAGTCCTAATGCATTGAATTTCAAACTCATCGTATCTTGGGTATGTCAGATATTTAGTTTATTGAATTTCAAATTTATTAAATTTTAATGGACTAAATTTCATATATATTAACTCTTATGTTTTGTGAGTTTCGGTCTTATATTATTTAAATTGCAAATCATTTTAATTTCATATATTTTGGATTAATTTAAATTTTAAATTGTTTCATATTTTGAGTATTTTAAATTCTAGATCAATAATTTTTAACAAATGCAGATTAAGTTTCGAGTTAAACACAGTCATTCAAGTTATGTCAACATTTGCCACTTGTAGCTAGGAATGAAAATTTCCTCATAAGCCGGGTCAGATGAATAAGTCCAGCCCAATTGATGCTAGCGACTTCTTACGGGCTAAGCTAACGTAGAAATGATAGCCCAAAAGGTGTATAGGTCAAGAAAACTCTTGATGAGAATATATTGGGTCCAAGTCTTTTAATCGAAACCCTTTCTTTTTTTTTTTTTTTTATAGGTAATTCCAATTGAATTGGTATATGAAATTGAGAACGCAAATTTAACTTTTACAACTAGTACTGGACGTCAAATTGAGTATTAGTGGATTGCTGCAATTTCCAACTTTTACAAGCATAATTTTAATGATTTTGTTAGATGGCCAATTATAGTGTGTTTTTATAGCAATTAGATAATATTACCAACAGAAATGTTTTGCAAACACCCTCCACCCACCCCCGAAAAAAGAGTCTGCCAGAGGTGCTTCATCTAACAATCAGGTTCACTAGTTTTATGCAATTCTTTCTTCAAAATAATACCGTTTGAGAGGCTGAAGCTACCCCTCCTCCTTTTGTAATGCAGTTTAACCTCTCTCTCTCTTTTTTAGGTATTATGATCAAATTATATTAAATGTTGATTAAGCGCACCAGGCACCACACCACACGTATTAAGACCATCTTTGTAGTCTGGCCAGAGACCTTGCTCACGTCAATACTTAAGGATTCATGAGGAATCGTCTCGTATTGTAGCTTGATCCCCCAAAATTTCATTTTAATCAATAAGGTATAAAAGTACACCAATCTCACTCTCCATTTACCAACTCGATCTTTTGGGCCAAGGTACGTTCATCTATTGGGTTGGGTATCTTCACTCGATCAACTGTCCCATACTGTAACGATGGAATTAAAAGACCCAAAAGGCGAATAAATAAATAAATAAATAAACAAACCAGATTTTAAGTTTAGCATCATAAATTGTCATGGTGCTGTTGAGTCAATCTTATACCTTCTTGCCGCAAAGCCTCTCTATTATGGAATGCGGTGTCTAGCCTTATGAGGAGAGCTTTCTTTTTTGGCGATAATTTTACTTTCTAGTAGCATTTAAATTTTCAGTAACAATGTAGGAAAGAATGAATTATGTATTGACAGTCTTTATTTTGTCAATTTTTTACTCGTGGATATGAAAATTTCGAAATGAGCAAGTGTTTTCCAACAAGTCTTACGTCATTTATTTTTTGGCTTTCCCCCGGAATTGATATACAGACTCTCAGGCAGCCCACTCCTATGCTTTGAGCAGTGCATTTATAGCCTCCGGGAAGAGGTCATGGTGGGCCGGTAGACACCCCATGGAGACTAGATTAAACTCAATGCTGATGGTACGTCCCTAGGTCATTCTAACTTAGCAAGTGTCAAAGGACTTTTGTGAGATCATTAGGGTGTCTGGTTTCAGGGGTTTGTGCTGCATCTTGGCACTTGCTCGCCCTTTGTTGCTGAACTATGAGGGTTTACCGAAATTCGGAAATAACTTAAAACGGCAGGGAATTCTTAAGCTTGGACTAGAAGTGAATTCCCAACTTATTGTAACAGCACTAGAAAAGGATTTACACTCATCTTCAAGCCAACCTAGCGGGACTTTGCTGGAATTTGGTTGCTTGTAACTAGCACATTGGGCATGCTCATGCGTATAGGGAGGAGAATTAAATTACTGATTGGTTGACTCACTTGGGACTCCAGCTCACTTCAGAGTTGCATGAACTGTCCTGACCTCTAGATAATCTTCGAATGATTGATCGGCGTGCAATGGACTTGTATTTAGCCCTCCTCCTCCTAGAGTGCCCTTTAAAGGAGTTTCTCCTTCAAAAAAAAAAAAAAAAACAAAAAAGTATATATGTATATAGAAAAATTCTTTCACAGTTAATATTCTGAATACAACAAAATAAAAAGAAGAATAACATTATGCAGCAAAAATTATTGAGTAATATAGTATGAATAATATGACGATAAAATAATTTTTTCATCTAATTATATTTTTTTGAAGACTAAATAAAATATTATTAATTTATATATATTTTTTTTAATTTCATGTTGTTGACTAAATATTGTTATCTAACTTTTCTCTACAAATATGTGATCAAATTCTATGCGAAGAATTATATTAAATATCAATCCACTTTCGATGCTCTTTAATTAATTAATTAATTCTGCCTGAGTATGAAAATTGGGTTTGGATTCTTCCCAGTGTAATTTTCGTTTGTGACGTCTCATTAACAACTTAGACGTCAAGGAGACCATGTCAATCCCCGCTTTGCTCTGGCCGGCCACGAGCAGAAAGGACAAATGCTCATGTTTTATAAACTTGATCAATACGATAAGTGGATCATAAATCCTAATCAATTTTCCAATGAATGTAAATCACGTTAAACCACAAAAAAAATAATAATAAAAACAAAAAGACAACCATTAGCAAACAGAACAAGTTAAGACAAGATACAAAATGGAGTTCTTCCATTCCTGCTTGCGGAGCAAATAACAAGATTGGATGACAAAAAAGAAATTGAGTGAGAACAAAATAAAATATTAGTAGGGATAAAAATAAAAAATAACAATAAAACGACACCAAATTCTAAATTTATATCCGGAGGATTAAGAAAGAAAAAGGCGAGCATTGCTGAATTAAAAACTTTCGTGAACGAAACTGAACTTTTCTAGCAATATAAGTTCAGGCCATGACTCAGGAGCTTTTAGTCAAATTGGAATAATTTTCCCAAAAAGGGTTAATATAAGTGCATTATATTATATTCACAACTTATTTAGTTAATGTAAAATGGGCGAAGACTTCAATGTCATCTGTGACATTGTCCTAAACAAGCATCAAATAATGGCATATTTCTATCAATTGCATGTATCGTTTTCCCACAGCATCTTGAGAAAAAACGTATGCCCTTGTTGTTAGATATACCTCCATAGTCCCATCTATTAAGAATAAACGGCTTCCTTTACCTAATACTTCTTTTGATTGAATGCAAAGCTGCAAACATGTCTGATTTCCAAGGTTGCATTTCACTTTTCCTAGTATGGCTGATTTCCATGATTCTGGTCCGAGCAATACTAACCAGAAACAGAAGCAGGCCTCGTCTTCCACCAAGCCCTTTGGCACTACCAATCATCGGACACCTCCATCTGCTGGCCCCAATACCCCACCAAGCCCTGCACAAACTCTCCACCCGTTATGGACCCTTAATCCACATCTTCCTCGGTTCCGTCCCTTGTGTTGTGGCTTCTTCCCCGGACATGGCAAGGGAGTTCCTGAAGACCCATGAAAGTTCTTTCTCTGATCGCCCCAAAATGACTGTTGTTGACTGCCTTACCTACGGCTCAGCGAACTTCTCCTTTGCTCCGTATGGACCTTACTGGAAGTTCATGAAGAAGCTTTGCATGTCTGAGCTTCTTGGGGGACGAACACTTGACCAATTGCTTCCTGTCAGGCAACAAGAGATACGGAGGTTCGTGGAGCTGATGTTAAAGAAAGCGGCAGCAAATGAGGCAGTTGATGTTGGAGGTCAGCTTATAAGGCTAACCAATAATGTCATATCAAGTATGGTGATGAGCCAGAGGTGTTCGGGTGAGGAAGACGAGGCTAATGAGGTGAGAAAATTGATTCAGGAGGTGGCTGTGCTTACTGGGAAGCTCAACTTGGCAGACTTTATTTGGTTTTGTAAGAACTTGGATTTGCAGGGATACGGAAAAAGGGCCAGGGAAGTTCGTGACAAGTTTGATATTTTGATGGAAAGGGCCATCAAGGAGCATCAAGAAGCAAGGAAGATAAGGAAGGAAACTGGTGGGAGGGATCATGACGATTCAGTTAAGGATCTGCTTGATATTTTGCTTGGTATATCAGAAGATGAGAACTCGGAGGTGAAATTGACCAAAGAAAACATCAAGGCCTTCATTCTGGTGAAGAATTACAGAAAAATGTTTTTCCTTTTTTGTTTCTTTTTTCTTATTTGACTCATAATGCAAAATTTTCTTACTTTTCTTTTATAATTCTTTATGTTTCCTCTGGCATTGCACAGGATATTTTTGCAGCTGGGACTGATACATCGGCCGTTACAATAGAATGGGCACTAGCAGAACTAATCAATCACCCGAATATTATGGAGAAGGCAAAACAAGAAATTGACTCTGTAGTAAGATATAACAGACTAGTTGAAGAATCTGACATCCCTAATCTCCCTTATCTCCAAGCTATAGTAAAAGAAACACTGAGGCTCCACCCAGCAGGGCCATTAAATGTGAGAGAATCAAGTGAAGATTGTATTGTCAATGGATATGAAATTCCAGCGAGGACAAGACTCTTTGTTAATATCTGGGCTATTGGAAGAGATCCAAACTACTGGGAAAATCCCCTTCAATTTTGCCCAGAAAGGTTTGTAAGTGGATCAATAGGGAAGGTGGAGGTGAGGGGGCAGCATTTTCAGATGCTGCCATTTGGAAGTGGAAGAAGAGGATGTCCTGGCACATCTCTTGCACTACAGGTGGTTCAGACATGCCTAGCTGCCATGATTCAGTGCTTTGAATGGAAGGTCAATGGAGGGAATGGTATTGTTGACATGGAAGAAGGATCTGGGCTGACACTTCCGAGGGCTCATCCTTTGATCTGTGTTCCTGTGGCTAGGCTCACTCCGTTTCCAACATTGTAATCGAATATCACAATGCATACAACATTTATGTGTTATATAAAGTTAGTAAACATTGTCTGGAATATGCTAATATGAATGAAGCATATTCTCTTGGGAAGCTTCAAACTTGCCCTCTTCTCGCAGTTCACTTTCTCTCAGTCATTGGGATCAGATTATCTCTACTTTACCGTCTCTTTCCCATGCCTTTCAAATTTGTCTAAAATTTCTGTTTTTTTTTTAAAATTTTTTTATCATACAATATTTTTATCTTTTCTGTTAAATATTGAGAAATCAGATCTTTTGGTCTTTTATGGAAATTTTAGCTTCACCGACACTGGGCTTAAATGATAGACTCGATAAATAATAACTTGTGGGTTTCTTTTAAATCAATCAATTGCAATGGAATCATAATTTTATCAGTTTTTTTTTTTTTTTCCGTTGTGTGTTGGAAATAGCCAAAGTGCCTTTCTTGCACCGAAATATGTTCCACCTCAGAAGCTGGCCGGTGTGGTTCATCTTGCACGTCCAAATCTATTCAACGCGTTGATTTTGTGCGTCCCAGATATGAGCTCATGTATGACAATAAAATCAATAACTTAGATGCTTTCAGGCACACCTGAATTCGAACGAAATAGCACTGTTTATAAATAAATCACCTCATGTTTTTCCAATGCTAGTTTTTGACGAAGTAGAGAACCCGAATAGGCCATTACATTTCTTTTGATGAAGCAGAGAACAGGAGTTAAAAGGAGAGTTGAAAATAAACTGATACGTGGAATTCACTTTTTTTTTTTTTGAATTTTTAAACTTCCTTATCAAAAAAATACATATATTTTTTATAAAAAATAATTTTTATTTTATAAAACTCATACATCACCTCACTCTATCTTTCATTTATTTATTTTTTGTCGGTTTACCAACCTTTTTCTTATATAAAAAGATAAATTGGAGCTCCCTCCGGTCGTATTAATAGAATAACGATCCTTTTACAATTGAATTTAAAATTCATTTCTTTTCTCTTTTTTTTTTTCTTGTTATTTTCTTATAAAATTGCAATAGGCAGGAGCTGCCGAATAACTGGAATTTAAGAAACTCCAATCTCGGAGCATCGAAAATTATTTTTTATCCGTAAAGGTACTAGAAGAAGCAATTTAATAAGGTCGATAAACTCTCGGTGTCTTTTGGTCGCGCGCCCCGTACATCATTTCTGGGGATTTATTTAGCAAATCCATGCGCTGGCTGGATGACGCTTCTCTAGCTAGCTAGGCTACTGCTTAATTTACTTGCAGCTACCAAGTGGGGCACCACACAAGCATCGATTGTGGAGGTACGTTGAGGAATCGAAGCTCTGCAGCTTACCCCCGACCGGAATCTGCCCACAGAGCCTGTTGTAACTCACATTCAAGAACTGCAAGTCTATCTGAGCCATCTGAACAGGAATGCTTCCGTAGATCTTGTTGTGATTGAGATCCAGTGATATCAAGCTGCTCGGAAACACCACCTTTGACAAATCGAATTCCAACAAATTTCTTGAAAGATCCACAGTTTGGGTCGTTTTGTTTGGTCCAAACAACATGGAAGCATCGCCTTCGAGCTTGTTCCGCGACAGGTCAATCCTGGTGAAATCCATCTTGCCTAACGAGGCAGGGATTTTACCAGAAAGTTGGTTGTGAGACAGGATGAGATCTGGCACTTGGCCTCGGAAAGTGCCAAATGATTCTGGGATCGGACCAGTGAGACTGTTCCTGTCCAAGTGAATAGCATCCAGATTCTGCAGCGAAGCAAGCGAGCCTGGAATTGAGCCAGAGAGTTTATTAAAGGATAGGTCCAAAAATGTGAGGTTCTTGAGCTGGCTAAGAAAGCTGGGTACTGAGCCAGTGAGGTTTAACCAGTTAAGCCTGAGAAACTTGAGGTGTTTGAGCTTGGCAATAGCAGGCTGCACGGGACCTGTAATGTTACTCAGTTTGTGATACTCAAGAGATTGGAGATATGGCAAGTTACCCACCAAGGCAGGGATTTCACCGGGGAGTTCGCCGTTGATGATGGAAAGGGAGGTTATACGGTTGGTGGTGGGGTCACACTCAACCTGGTACCAGCCGGTGCAGCAGTCGGCCTCTGGCCTCCATGAGGCTAGCAGGTAAGGATTGCCATAGTACTCTTTTATTTTTAGCAGGACCTTTTTATCTTGGGGATTGCAGAGCTCTGAGTTGGAAAGGGCAAGAAGAGTGGAAATCAGGATGATCAGCAAAAGGGGTTTCATTTCTGGTGCTCGTTTCTTGTGATACGCCCCTTGGATCTTGTTCTTGATGACTTGCAATGTATTGTATTTATAGGGATGTGTTTTTTTTTATTTTTTTTGGGTTTGATGTAAGACCCGACCTGATCTGAGCAGTATGATTACTTAGTTCAAAGCATGACATTTGGCAAGTTTGAAATAGAGGAAGTCAAAGAAAATACAAGTGACAAACATGTACAGCTCGGTTTTGGGTTACACAATTGCAAATTGATCTCGGAGTCAACACGCCGCCTCATACTTTATACAGCTGTCACTCCGTGACCCGCTGGATTATCTGTCCATAGGATTGAGCACTTTCCGTGATAAGATTTTTCTCTTGTTTTTGTTGTGTTTTGACAAGCTCTGATTGGTGAATTAGGTGTTAAAAAACAAATCCAAGTCATCTAGTTTGGCCTTTATCCTTTTGGGGATAGCTGTGAGTATAGCTTGTTTCTTAGGACCACAAGTAGCTATCTGAACTACACAATTAAGAGGAATGGGCTCAATGAATGGCTGATTAAGTTAAGTTAACCATAGAATTAAAGAAGATGAAACATAAATCATTCAATTAAAATCAATAGTTGATATATATTGAATAATATGATCCATTATGTCATCCGCCAATACGAGAGGAACTCAATCTACTTTAGAACAATTATTGTTGTGCGAGATTATTGTACTAACTCATTCGGCGAGTTAATGGCTTAATAGAAAATCAGGTTTTAAACCTAAAATAAGAGGGTAAACTCTACGGGGGAAGGTTGTCAACTAATCGGCCTAATTTAAAAAAAAAAAAAAAACTATAAACCAAATTTAAATCTCAAGTTTTGCTTTTTTACTGTTTCTATTCAACCGATACGATAATTAAATTATATTTTGAATGTTACGTTTAAAACTTTAAGTAAGTTGCATGATCAATAACATTATGTTATTATTACTATTCTTTTTGTTTTTCTTTTTTCTTATATAGCAATACTGGGCAAAGGAATTAAGAAGGGAATGATTTGGGAATGGGAAACCATTATCAAAATTGTAGGCTCGCCGCTCTATACGACGAATAAGCAAAACTTGACCTGGTCAATAACGTAGGCTTGAGGCCTCCATTTTTAAAAAAAAAAAAAAAAATTTATAAATGGAGTGTGCGTATAGCACACTTGTGAGTGATTATACAATTTCATTTAAGATCATATTAAGTCTCCTCATGGGATGACCGTCTTAGATAAGACTCCACCAGAAAGAACAAAACCCAGCGGCGAGTGCTCCCTGTGCCTTTGGTTTCGGATACATGTAGGACAATGTCAATCAAAATGACTTTGTCAAAATTTGAAAATACGATTTTTGATGAGTTTCCCACGGCAAGTAATATGCTTCTGTAAAATGAACCTAATTATATAATAAATATATATAAAAAAAAAACTATCCGCCTGACATAGTTTTTGAGCCACAACTATTAGCAATGGTTTGAGGGGCTTTGCAATACATCGATAATTTATGCATTGTTAAAGTAAGAGTGGGCCACTACTTAGCAATATTTAAAGGGTTGTATAATAGACACAAAACAAATAAAAAAGAGTAATAAAATAATTTTTTCCATTTTTTTTTAATTTACAATATTTTTTTATCACATTTTGTCCCGTCGCATATATCTACTATGTTTTTTAATAAGTGTTACTAACTAATATTTCTCTTGACTCTTTCTATTTTTTAAATCATAACAGTCATTCCTATATATAAGTAAAGGTTAGAGTTTCCTCAATTGTTCATTTCATCCGATCAATTACCCACTTAATTTATTAGGTTGGATCGGATACATTAATTTGTTATGGACGGATACTCAGACCCATAAATCAACACGGCAAAATCTGATGGAAAAAAAAAAAAGAAAGAAAGTAATAAACCAGTGAAGCAAAGTCACAAAAATTCTTTTTGTTTTTTTTTTTTTTCTGGGTCGAAGAAATTCTTCTTCTCTGTTGTCAGAGAAAGCACTATAAATAAAGCAAGAGCGTTTTGAGATCGAACGGGGACACGAAGGTGATTCCAAATTCCAAAATCAAGAAAAGAATACAAAGAACATCCGATGTAGATTGAGAAAAAAAAAAGAAAGAAAATTTAAATCAGGAGAACCGGAACATAATTCTTTAACAAGAAGCAATTTAAGAGAGAGTTGAGAAGAGATGATTTGCTACAGAAGAAAAAAAATTAAAATCAAAATAAACAAACAAAAGCGGAAGGAATGCTAAAACAAACAAGTGGAGGAAGAAAGTGACTTACCAATGCATCGCAGAAAAATTGGAGCCTGTATTTATAATGTTACGCCCAGTTGTCCATCGACATTAGCACTGAGCTTACAAACTACGTTACGCCCAAAGTATTTTTTGACCCAGAGGTCAAAAATCCTAGCCCAAATGATATGAAGATTATGAGTATCCGTTTTAATTTTGGACCAACTTACAGTCCAATTGCTCCATGGGTCCAGCTTAACCCTTATCCACCTTTTCGCTTGGGTAGGTAACCTATATTCTGTTATCTTAAAGTTTATCACAGAATATTGTAATTTTGTAGTAATGTTAAAAATAATAAGTTCAATTTTTTATCAAGATATTTAATGAGTTTAAATATACATTTATAAAATTTGTTTATTTGATAGATATAATTTTCTCTGGTAAAATTATAGTTTTCGATCTTACTTTTTGTCTTTCAATTTAAAAAATTAACTTCAAACTGAGGGAAACCTTTCACAAACTTGTAATTTCAAAAGTACTATAAACAGAGAAAAAAAAAAACCCCTTTTGAAAATGTGGTAAACTATCAACAATGAAGGATCTTGCTATCCTAATGCATGGTAAGTCAACAAAGAAAGGAGTCAAATTTGAAGAGGCAAAGAAAGGAAAAGGCTGTTACACAATAGAAGAAGAATTAGACCGTCAGTGCCGAAAAGAGCTTCTAATCTTAAAGTCCTGTAAAGTTAATTAGCTGTAAAATATGTACCTTTCTCAAGAAAAAAAAAGATATGTATAAAATTTATTTTATCTCCCTATATGGCAGAAACATCTAATTTGGGAAATTTTGTTATAATTATGAAAGTTCACGATACAGCAACTGAACAAATGTAATATTTCAGGATAAAATTGAACATTTGTGTAAAGTTTATAGGGCGAAGTTATGCTTTGTGTGGAAAATTAATGATGATAAATTCTCTGCCGGTTTACCCTTCGAGAATATGAAATTAGGATTTTCATATGTACATTTTTCAAGCAGATTAAAACGCTAAATCATTCGAAGAAGCGCATGCAGTGAATTTTCAACAACTAGCATATGTATGCATTTGATAGAAGATGAGAAGATGAATCGTCTCTAAAATTCATTTTCTATCAATGGGGGGGAGGTGATTCTCTAAAAATATATCGGTAAGGTAAAATTCATCAAAATCGTCATATCTTCACATCTTGTAATGCAAATCCTTCGGATAAATGCGTGTGTCTGGTGTTCACAGGTGCCAACAAAATATGAAAAAAAAAAAATGATATATCATTTGTTTTTGCATTCTATTTAGTAACGTCTGCAACTCTCATTTGTCGTGTACGCACATTTTTTTTCTTCTATTAAGAGACCGATTAGGGGATGAGTCTCATAATGAGAATTATTCTCTCATTTCTCAAAAATTTCAGCTCCCTAAAATTGAAAATTGAAAGTTCTAACATGATTGTGAAGCTTTTAACCATTGAAGCGTTTTCTCTGGGAGCCTCACACATTGGTTTTAGTCAATTCCAATTTCAATTTCAGTTGTAATTATCTATAAGGGAATAAACCACTCTAATCTCATTCTCACATTTCCTATTTACAAAACAAACGCCCCATATATAGAAACGTCACACTACAACTACAGAGAAGAGGTTGGGGACATTAACCCTCTTCTTTCCCCCAAAACGCTTCTAATAGACTTGAACTGGCCATTTAGGAAAAAGCTTGGAGATTAACTCTAGCAAGCATTAGTCCCACAGCGATAAGCCTCAAATTACAGCAGGCTTTCTTTAATCAAAAGCTATGGTTAAGCACAAAATAGTCAAAATATAAAAATATATCAACGTTCCCTTTGGACTCTAGGTTTATCAGCTTGAACCATGGTACATGTAATATCTGCAGCATCTTAATGCTACACACGACCCTAAAAATATTTAACAAAATGAAATTATACCTCAATTAATAACGTAAATTTTTAATATAATAACAAGTACTTGATCATAACAATTGGTATTATAGCGAAATAATTGGTTCTAAATTCTCCGAATGACCTTGAGAGAGAGATTCTCAATTAAATATCTAAGCGGTTTCTTTAGACATTGAATTTAACAATATGGTTCATGGTGCTATTAATGATTCAGTCTTTTAAAATTAAATACGATACAGATGTTTAATTTTAACATTAAGAACGAAAAGATGTTCACCAAATTTAATGCCAGCCGTGAGAACAAATTTAAATTAAAAAACACATAGGCTACTAAGGAAGATATCTGTCACTCTAAATATTATTTTAATTAATGATAGGTCTAAATTCTCATGATCAAATAAAAATTTGCAGAAGCCCAAATGTTAAAGGCTTAAAGCTACTTTCGCAGTTACCCCATACGTAGACCAAGTGGACCTTTAAGGTTTCAGCATCAGGGGCTTCTTTTCCTTTCAAACGCAAACAATGATTGCCTACACTCACCGGTATCAACCAAAATGAAAAAAAAAGAGAAAAAGTAGATCAAGAAAACCTTCTTGACTTCTTGAGATCTCGCTCTAGTTTCAACGCCATGTTTGATCCTCTTTTTTCTCTTCTTCTGTTTCTCGTCAAAAATGGCAGCCCAAGCATTAGTGATTTGAATCTCTCTATTTGAAAAGATACTGTCTCTGGATGTGTGCGTGTGTGTGTGACTGAGAGAAGGGTAGCGGGTTGGAGATAATTCCACTGCTTGAAATTTAATATTATATGTTTACCTATACATCTCTGTGTGATATAATAACTAAGGGAATATCAAAGAGGGGCACATAGTTTTCTTGATAATCAAGGTATAAGAGATACTAGATAAAGATGTAAAAAGTGGCTAATTTAGTTATGGTCTAGGCTTCTATTATTCCTGGCGGGGACGCCCCAACCAAATAGAACTCAGGGATCGGAGACGATGGAAGTACTCGGCAATGGCCAGCAAACATCTTGCAGCTTGACGGATTGTGAGTATTTGATGAAGCCGGTGAATGGTTTGGTGCCTCAAGTTATCTGCCTGTAAGTTCGATATTAACTATCAGAGAACACATATACAAATTATTTCATAAATGACGAATCACAAATGTCATTTGCGATACCAAATCTAAACCATGGACATGATTTAAGGCTACCTGACTTTAGTTAAGAGTACTGTCATTGGTAAAACACATTTTCTTCATTGTTTAATAATGATTTTTAGTTGTTTGACAAGAATGGCGGACTATGCACTATGACTTTGTGGCACTAGAGAGTTGGTTGTGATTGTCAAATGGTTTCAAGACAAATCTACGGGGAAGTTACTAAGAAACATGATCTCGAAAAGAAATGGGGGTTGTTTTATCCTTTACGAACGATTATTTGTATCATTTACAGCTTGGTCATAAGCCAATCACACTAGAACTTGTGAAATTTGTGATAAATAAATTTACAAAAAAAAAAAAGAAGGACCAAAAAAATAGATAAAATGAATGTGGTACAATTATAATTGACTGTCATAATTGCGCAACATTTATCTCATTTATAATTTTCGTATTTTTTTAATAAAACTCATAAATTTATTGCGACGTAATCCTAAAATTCAAAATGCTAGTCCGACCTAGGTGAGTCTACTTGTCAACTAGACTAACACTTGGTGAGTAGGTAAAGAAATCTTGCATCTAGAAGTTTGATTGTACCAAAGACACGTAAGTGATTCACATTGAAACTAGTGAAACTCTTTATCAGGACATAATCTTGAGATAGATTTTGTTTTTGAACTTGTGAAATGGTTAGTTGTTAGATGTTGAATATTAATAGACATAAAGATATGTAGATATATCATAAAAAGGTGTTTTACACTCCATTTAAATCTAACTTTAAAGTGGAAAGTTTTGAGAAGTGAGGGGATTTGATTTGATCCTTAACTTTGTCAAGTAGACTAACAATTATGATTAGACATATAAGTCTCACATTTAGACGATCATTTATGACAATTTCATGAGAAAATTAAAAGAAGCTTGACAAGACCAGCATTTAATCATTGTTAACTAGAAACTAAAACCCAACATGGAGCTTTCTAATGAAAGGAATATCTGCAAGTGATAATTATCACGATCACTTGCAGATTACTAATGATGTCTAGAACAAGAAATTCACAGCTCAAATAGAAGCCATTAAAAATTGGTTAACTAAACAACCCTAATTTCCACTGGTGATTATAGTGATAATTAATATGACTATCTATAGCTTGACCGATCGTGAAATTCTATGGGACTCCAACTAACATTAGCTTCTGTTTTTCTGTAATGGAGTCGTAATTCCAATGGGTTAAGCCTAGTATTCCATCTCTGGCCCCGCTCATCCCCTAACTTCAAAAAGTAGCTTTGACATGTGTAAATACTCGAACCCTTCATTTTCATTCAATTGCTATTAATTCCACTCATTAAATTCTTATTTAACTACATCAATCCTCTTTTTTTTTAAAAAAAATGAATAAATAAGAAACTTATTGTCCGAATTTAAATCGGAATTTTTGGTTCTAAACACTTTTTATCAAAACCAAACTTTGGCACAAACTAGTGCATTAAAAGACAGAACAAATCATTGCTTGAGTTGTTGGCTTGTGTGATATTTATATGAAATGATCTTACAATTGACCATGGTTTTTCTTTTAGCTCAATTCATATGTTCCAGAAAAAACCATAATGAATGAGGTGCTTTTGTTTTTCCTACGAATGAATACAATTCACTGATTTATCCAAAAAAGAAAAAGAGTTTATTTAGTACTTGTAAAAAAAAGGAAAATTTTAAGGTGATTTGTATTTACTGGAAGATTTTTTGTTTTGTTTCTTGATCAACAGCGGTACAAGAAAAAATTAATCAGGCCCTAAAATCTAATAACCTCTCTTCTTCCTTGATAATTAGATTACCTAATAAAAGATTGCTAGATTTTATTTATTTTAACTGTGTTCTGCTACGAATACAGGTTTTCAACCCGGTGAGTTAACTCGACAAAATGGGGAAAAGTCCTGGATGGTTAATGAGCCAACTCACGGGAGATCCAGAGACTCTCACTAGCAAGGCTGGGGTCTTTGAACGGTCAAAAAGAAAGAATTAGGGACAAATGGACAATCTTGTGTTTAAGTCAAACGGTTACGACCATGACATCAGACGAACGTGGGCGCCTCATCAGATCTCCTTAGATGTTGATATGTGTTAGTGGGGACCAACATTCTCACAGAGTTCCACGTGTATAGATTTGGTGATGGTAACCATAATCCTGTGACCTAAATCGCAAGTGGGTGTAGTGTAGACCGGGTCTTAAGGTCCGGAATAATGATGAACATGTCACCTCCCTCTAGGCTTTTAGTTTCTTGAACACACAATGTTACCAAATGCAACATCAAACAAACCCCATTACAATTGCATAGGCATGTGATTAGAAAAATAGAGACCTATATGGAATGGTAATCAGTGCAATGAGTTTCCTTTAATATCTCTATGGTAGGCATATCCTCTAGTTTCAACAGAAGCCTATATGATAAAAACCTGCCGATCTATGGCCGTTTACAAAATCTTAAGCAAAATTCAAAAAAATAATAATAATAAGTGTTATTTAGATACGAAATCAAATATTAATTGTAATTAATAATTAAAATTAATGATATGAATTTATGTTTAATTCTGTGACTAACCAAAATTTCATGACTTGTGTGCACGGGAAGACAGTCATATAATAACCACTAACCACCCCATCGAGGTGAGACATATGATTACTATGTTGGGTAGGTTTTCCAACCAAAACAGGATCCTGTTCCTGGGGACTAATTGAATTTATGGACCCTACAAACAGACTAAACAATGATAAATCTCCCCACAACATAAAAGCATGCCAAGTATTTGATTGAGCAAAGCACATCGAGAGAGAAGTACGTACCTGTCTAACAAAACCTTCGAGAGTAGAGAGCTTGTTCATGGCTACAGCCATCTGTCCCATATAGTTAGCCATGTTAGGAGGTGAGCTCAATGAGTCAGAAGCTATCGTGTCCGATAGAGATTGATTGAGAGCCTCGAGCCCTTGGGACAGAGCCTCCTCCGCCTCCTGTGTCGATTGTTGCAATCCACATATACCCAAGATTTGTTGCTCTGATAGTGGCTCCATTTGGTTCAATATTATCTGCATTTTCATAAAATTAACCAATATTATAACCCAGATTAAATGCAAAGTAATCTAATGGTAAAACCATCTGGACTCTTTGTCTCGTTCTAAGGTTCAAACTCCACTCCTTCCATACAAAAAAAAAAAAAAAGCAACCTCTATAAAATGTAAGGTTAATTATGAATGATGATAATTATTTTCTTGTTAGTGTTGCCCCTTTTTTTTCAATTTTTTAATGAAGTGAGATATATATGTGGGTTCCTTTTCCTTGTAAACTCGTAATTAGCTCTAATTCCAAAAGGGTCCTTGTTTACTTATATTCTCTAGAGACCAAAGGTAGAGAGGAGCTGAAAACAAGACTATTGTACCCAATTAATGAGAAAGACGGAGAAAATAAAGAGCAGAGAACCGTGCAATTCTTGCCCACTGTCTTTCAGTGTTTATGTAACTATAAACCGTAATAACAGACATTGGCTTTACTGGAGAGAAACCTAACTCTACCTTTTATTGGAAACCTTCACGATGCCTCCTATCGTCATTCAGTGGTGACATTGATCTGTTTTTTTTTTTTAATTTTATTTTTTTAAGTGTTATATGCAACCTCCTCTGCCTTCGTCACCAAACAAGTTGCACCAGGCAATTATAATGTCCTATATACCTCGTGAATTCTATAATGATTGTATCTTCACATCATTTATGCACACCTGGACAACACATGTACATCATTCACATGCGCTCGAACATGTCTTGAGGAAAACTCAATATTATATATGTAGTTCTTGAGCTAACTGTGTTTAATAGTAAACAATGACTAAAACCTAACATCAGGAAAGTATTACTAAGTTCTTGACCTAACCAAAGTTTGATACAAATGCTTTTCGAGTTATGGATTTTTTGTCATTTTCTTGTCAAATATTATGTCACGTGCACATATAACCAAAAAAGAGGGAAAAAAAAACAAAACATTGAAAACAAAATGAAAATGCAGTTGAAAATGATAGGTTAATTAGTTAGTTCACCTTGATTAGCTCGGATGGGCGAAAACCTCCCATCCACAAGAAGCATCGCTCCGCCGGAGTCTTCCACACGCCGGAGACTATATGAAACACGTCGGTCTTGGCAAGCATGCTTTTTAGGTTCATCACGACATCATAGTGTGCCAAGCAGTTGTCCACAAAGAGCTTGAGCTCGTTTTCGGGTAGATGTTCCTGCACTGCGGCCCGGAGTTCGCACGTGAGGCGGTGGTGCTCCTCCAGCCATCTTGCATACTCCATGTCAAAGACAGCAGCATCTTCCGAAAGAAATGGGAAAATTGTTTAATTATTCGGCTTCCCAAGGCCCAACAATATGAAAATTAATGAAATGGGGCAAAAAAATTAAATATACCAGCTGAGCTGAAATTGCTGATACCAACAGGGAGGCCTTGATCACCACCTAGAATACCTCCTCCTCCTCCGGTGAATAGACCCTATATAATTTACACACACACGCACACACGCACACACACACACACACACACACACACACACACACACACACACACACACACACACACACAAACTCAAATCTGGGTTATGTTGTTTGGCGATACGAAATTGGTCAAAGTCAAACGAATGAAAGGGGTTAAATGAGAACTTGGGGATACATAATTATGAGTTTAACCTAATTATAGGAACTCACTTGGGCTCTAGCTCTTTGTAGTTCTTGTTCCAGTTGGGTGAGCCTAATTCTACTTGACTCTAGCTGCTGAACATAAGCCTGAAACAATGAAAATGTAGGAATGGGACAAAGCATCATGATTTTATGTGTTGAATTTCCATTGGTAGGTAATGGAAGACTGGAAGAATGATAATTTCTTGTAGTACAAACGGAAAAAAATTAGGTGGACTAAGTAACCTTTTTTCTTAGCCTGCTTTTCCTTGCTGCCTCTCTATTCTGAGCAAGTCTCCTTAATGTCTGGGTACACATGTTTATGGCAAAACATTCAACGTTCTGGTAAAGAAAGTAAAGAAGTAGAAAATAATGTATTTGATACCACAAAAAGTGAACCCAAACAAGTGACCTTAGGGTCTGGTGTCTTGGGTCCTTCCTGCTCTGAACTTGATCTTGTTGGGCCTTTACGGTTGCCTTCACGCTTCCATATACATAAAAATCAAAGTTCAGAATTCTTAAATAGAAATTGCAGTGGATGGAATCTCAGTTTCGAATAAGATGTGTATATATATATATGTAGAGAGAGAGAGGGAGAGCAGACTTTTGGCTCTTGTCTTCTTGATTAAAATATTAATGAATTCCATGACTTTTTATATTCATGAGCCGGTAGTGCTCCTACTGGTCCTCCCAATCTTAATTCCTACCTTGACAGCTTTGGCCGGTTCAGGCACAGAAGCAGTAGCGTCATTTCTTGTGTTGGCCAACTCCATTGACGACTCTGATGGTCTCTTCGAACCACTACTTTCTGGAGAAACTAATCCTGTACTATTCGCCTACCAAATCCAAACAAACCCATAAAGGATTATTGCTATATTAGTATTATTATTATTACAGACATTATAACCAAAGTATTTTAACTCAACTTACAGGAAAAGTAGAAATAGTATATATAATAGCTTAATAAGGGTTTGATGATCAAGTACCTTCGTTGATGATGGCTCTACGTGCATAGGCTGAGAAGGGAAAATGTTCAAAGTTGGAGGTACCATCCCAGAACCCTCTGCACAAATAGGAACACAAATTCCCACAAGCCTTGTTAATTTTTCTTATTTAAGACATGGATAGAGAGAAGAGAGACAAAGCAAGAGAGGCATGACTGGAAGTATGGGAGTTGTCATGCAATTGTAGCTCTGTGGCATCAAAACAGAAGAAAAGGAAGAACCGAGGAAGTAAAGGCAAAAGAAAAAGGCTAAGAAAACCCATCCCACACCCCCTTTTGGTACTCGTTTCAGTACATGTAAAAATTGGCGAGGAGTTAACGATATGTTTTGATTTGTTAGATGTCATGGTCCAGGCTACAAACAACAAGAAACAAAATTGAATTCAAAAGGAAAAAAAAAGAAAGAATCTTTTGTTTTGGTCTCTTAAAATTTGAGGAAAATATTTCCCCTATCTTTCTTCCGGCTGCAAGGATCTGGTCAAAGAAAGTACTGGCAGATATAATCTGGTTCAGCATGCTTTCCCTGTGACCCATACAAACAACCCTTTACAAAGAGAATCTCCCCGGAAAGAAAGAGAGAGAGAGTGAGAGAGGGGGGGCTAACGTACGTCTTTGGTCTTGAATAGTGGAGGGGTCTTGTCCATCAAAATAGAGGAAAAGGGCTTGATCAAATTCTCCCAAGTCATAAGCTCCGGCATCTTTGCTTCTGCTGACACCAAAAAAAAGTAAGCGAAATTACACATAGAGCACAAAATGATTTGACTTCGAGTATCAAAAACGCGTTGTGTCAGGCTTTGCAATCAAACAAGATATGAATAGATGAGCAAATCCAAACGGGTTTTTGATGCGTTGCTTGAACTACAGAAATTACATGAAGTTCCCTTGGATAGACGATGATGAAGATGATGATTGCATCATTCCATAAGGTATCCTATGATGGTGATTTTGACTCTCTTGTATTTGATGATGCTGTTGTTGTTGTTGACTATGATGATGATGATAATGATGATGGTGATGTTGCTGCTGCTGTTCCATTTGAGCCGAGTGATTGATGATGACCTTATTAGTACCCATGAAAGAACCCTCAAGAAGCTTTGCTTCCAGTTGCTCTTCTTCTGAAACTCCTCCAACTCCTAGAGCACTTGAAAACCCCATTAATGGCATAACCTCCTTCTTTTTCCTCCTTTCAAGGTCATCTTTTTATTTCACATAAGCACTAGTTTTTGTGTGTGTGAAAGAGAGAGAGTGAAAGAGGGAAAGTATGAATATGAGAGAGAATAAAAAGGAGGAAAGGAATTCAATGCGAGGAAACAAAAGACAAACTTTTATAGGAACTTTCTCTTGTTTCTCTCTCTATCCATCTATCTATAATGTGGACTGACCTTTTTGTGACCCAGATATAATTCAGATAAAATCACCTTCAGTTTTCTCTCTTTCTCTGTTTAGAGAGGAAACCAGAGAAGACTTGGAGAAAAACCGCTTTTTGTTTTGTGTTTTTTTTTTTTATCTCTTTTTCTAGGAAAGTCTGTTAAAAAACCACTAATGGCTTTCTTGTCCGAGTTTCTTAGTATTATTTGGGAGTGTAATGACTGAAAAGCCCTTGGCTGTTTTGTGAGTTTAGTAGTGTTGACATTTTTCATGCAAACTTACACGTAGACAGCTGAAGCGGCCGTCCTCACAGCCTTGGCCATTGTCATCTATCATCCATTCAGTTTGCAGTCGCAGGTATAGCAAAGTCTTTTCATTGCAAGAAAGGTCAATTTAAATAAAAATAATTAAAAAAAGGAGGATATGAAATTTTTTTTATACAAAAAAGGTGAAATTACCTTTATTCAACGCTAGTAACACAACACTCGCACTTACCTTTACCGTAGGTCAGTGAGACAGTGACTTTTTTTGGGGAAAAAAAAACTAGTTGCATGTTAATGTTTCAAAAAATTATATGTTTTTCGTTTGAAAAATAAATGTAGTAATTACCAAAGATTTTTTTTTTTTTTCGACTAGGATGAAGGTCATATATGAATTTATTGAACGAGCTTAGAACTAAGAGGTACTTGATTAATAAAGTGTCCTTACTATAGGTCTAAAAGCTGAGAAACATTGTGCATAAGCTTTATCACTCGATACACAGAAGCAATTTAGCTAGCGACCTAATAATTAAGTGGCGTGGACCTCATCTTCAAGATTGGAGATTGATCGTAAAGCCAATATGCGTGGACTCGGTGAGGGCCTCAAAATATCTTTATGGCACTGTGGACTGAAATAATGGAGTATGGAATCTATATACTACAGGCTCATTGAAGATGATATATAAAATTGTTAAAGAAATTTATATGTATATATATATATATATATGTACTTGCTATTAAGCTAAAGATTTTCATAGTTGTAATGGGATCTTTCATCTCCTTCAACTACCCTCTTTCTTAATCTTTCTTCGTGCCTTTCGCTTTTCATTTTTATTTATGACTATAAAAGTAAGGTTACATGACAATTATTTTTCCATCTTCATACATTCACAAGTACAAGGGAAAGGAATGCGAGAGTTTGATCCCACACAATAGTCTTACTACAAAGGTCATAAGCAACTACAATTAAGTCTGCCCCATAGAATAAAAATGTTCATTATTATTTACTAACTAAAAAATAAATAAAAACGATACATAATTTCAATCAAAAAATTTCAAAATGGGTCATTGCATGTCACATCTTGACCACTTGTCACGAACATTTTAACTTGATCACGCCGCTTGATTGAATTATGAAAAATTTTCTCTTCACTTAACAATCAACAGCTAAAAATTCATGAACTTTTTGAAAAATTACAACCTAGAATGAGCAAATCTAGTATTTTAGTTGCCTTTTTTTCTTTTTTTGGTCTGTTAATTCTTTGGTGAAGTTCTGCATCAGCAAGAAGATGCAATCTTCATTGGGAAATGGCAAGTCTCTTTTTTTTTTTTGGGTTCAAGGAAAGTTTTCCATTTGAACAGCCGTTACAAGAACGAGGGCTAGAATTGTCAAATACCACTCGTTTTCCACTCAGAGAGCTAATAGTAGGTGACTGGAGGGCAGCCAGGACCGTTGACCGCGAGACACGTGTCACGTTATTATTATGATTTCTAACGATGGAAGTGGGACCGATAAGATCACTCAACCGACAGATTAGAATCGGATGGCTCGAAATTTGAGAAGGAAGGAGAAAACTGGGGTCTTTGTCAGAAGGGGCAAGTGGGACCCGCCGGAACCGACCCCCTCTTTCCCGCGAATTGTTTAACCTCCCTGTTTTCTAACCACTCCGAAAATAAGGACGGCCTGCTAACTGCAAAGGAAAGGATCCAAAAAAAGGCACATTTATTTATTATAGTACAAAAATGTTATTCTGTGCGGCCACCCTCTCACCTTGTACTCATGGATTGGCGTGAGTTTAGGAAGCTAAAAAAATAGTTAAGGATCAATGTCAATTCAGTAATTGGAATCAAGCTAGTGCTAAGAAAGTTAAAGATTGAGAAAAAAATAAATAAAATCAATGGCTGTCCAAAGCAGCAACTTTGTACCATTGATGCACAACCTCCATGTAAGTTAACATGCAACTACTGTTTTTTTCTTTTTTTCTTTTTTTCCTTTTATTTATAACCTTTTAACATTAGTTCGAGTCCTTGCTCGATTGGTAATTTGGTATGATAAAGGGGGTTATATTTAACCCTTGAATCAAATATTGGGACAGTGATTCAAAATTGATTTGTATATTCATTCGGATAACAGGATGGGCATATGCATCACTGCTTTATTAGTCAGTACCAAGATTTAGATAATGGTTGATGAGACTGAATCAATTAATCTTACATGAAAGTAATTTAATATTAAAGCAACGAAATTATATTACAATTGTAAAAACATAATAATTTCCCTTTAAAAAAAAAAAATATATATATATATATATATATATATATATATTGTTTCCTAATATTATTTTCACACGATAGAGGGACGGAGACAAATGACAAGGCACTGCTTCTTGCTCGACGTGCCGCTCGGAAAAAGGATTGCCTGCTTAGAACAACTCAAAAAATTTTAGGTCTTGATCGTCCTCTCAGATGGAACATACTTTACATGGTGAGAAAGTCGAATTTGTGGGACTTCTGGTCATCTCAGATGGGACATATGAAAGCACATGCAATCAAACTTTCTGCCTTTGGATCAAATGATCTGTCATATATATTCTGATTTGATGGAAAGAAGCTGAGCATCTCAGTCCGTGGTTATTAACGGTGTTCTACTGAAAATTCTTGAGCTAGCAATTGACACTTTCTTGCGCCAGCAGATTGCATCTGAATAAAATTGTATTAATGTTTCCAAAAAAAAAAAAGTAATTGAACACTTTCCCTCTCAGCTCCCAAAGAGAAATCTATACTACATATTCTTGAAATTTTTACTGAAATTTTGTGTACAAACCTACTGTCCATTATTTCAATATTCCTTAAATATGGCAGGTAAAAGTTTCTATAATCCTAGTCATGCGATAATTTACTTACTTATCACCTTAAAGAAGGAAAATAAAATAAAATAAAATGGCAGCTAACTCCATTACAAATCTATACGTTAATCAAATACAGATTGTTATTAAGAGTTTTATTTGCAACTTTCTCGTCATGAGGTTTCTTCTTTATTAGCTCCACTTTCCATAACTTTCTTTCATTATTAATTTAATCACATCATCTGATTCATCTAGAGGGAAAAAAAATTAAATGGAAAAATTAGCTAGTTTTAAAATGTAATTAAATGAATTACAATAATTTCGAACTTGATGCTCGACTGCAATCATGAACCACTGCAATACTCTTATATAAGAACTCCTACAATTCATACGGTAAGCTGCGGTTGGTCCAGGATAGACAAAAATGATTTAATTATCAGGGTAAAAACTATGTAAACTGCATGCGGCTCCACTCCGTCAAGAGATTTTTTGATCAAATGTTCTTGGGTATATTTCTTTCTTTCTTTTTTTTAATTCATTAAAAATTTATTAAATCATAAAACATATAATAAAAATAATTTTTTTTAATTTTTATAAATTTTATACTCCTTTTTTCAATATTAAGATCTAATATCTCAAAAATAGAATTCTAAATATTTAGTTTCTGAGTATGCATGGCATTTATCTTTAGAAATACAAATTTGAAATGCATGTTCAAACCAATTACCCAAAATCAAATAGTTTTTCTCCTACAACATAAAAAAAAAAAGGATAAAAGAACTAACAAATTATAACTTATTGGTACTAGATTTATTTTTAAAATTGAAAGTTTTTAATTTAAATTTGAGTGAAATTAATTAAAAATAAGTAAATAAATAAAAAGGGATAAAAGAAAAGTGAAAACTTGTTTTGACTTTATGATCATAAACTTTCTAACTGAAACATTATTTACTTGTGCGAATATTTTATCTTTGGAAACACAAGCTCGAAATACATGGAGAAATCCGGGCCTCACCTTTTGAACTAAAATAAGACTTTTATTTAGCATGCTTGTATATTGTCATTTTCAGGTCGGAAATGTCAATTCAGCCACTGATAGGAGTTGGTAAAGCCCCAGCTACTTGAATTGCTTTAACAGAAGACATTGTGGATGTGTGTATATATATCACCACCGTGGATGTGTCCAGATATACCTAACCCAAACAATATGTTTATATTATAGATCTATTGTGTTCACAAGGGGCATTTTCGAATTAAGCAGGAACCGGAAGCCAGAGAGTATAAACGGTTTTTTTTTTTTTTTCCCCTCTCATCTCCACAATATGTTAATTTAAAGAGAATAATTTCTTTGACTATGACAGAAGATTTAAGAAATGCATGCTACTAACAACTAATGTTTACATATGTCCGAACGTATCCTGCAAAGTAATTTCATCGCTGTTCATCAAACAAACTCAAGGTTTCAGACCCGACATCCAAGCACCACATATAGCATCTTGAATGGATTGTTTGGTCAACCAATTATGTAGCATTGTCTCAAAATATCAAGTCATCAACAAAAGAATAACAACGATAAGGAGGATGATCATAATAATTATTAATTATTATTACTATTATATACAAATAATAAATAATGATAACAACAGCAAAAACAACCAAAAAAACAGTGGAAGTATAGTTTAGCTTATATGTCAACTTCTCGCCAATAGATCAATATAACAGTTTCAGCCCACTAATGTCAGAGATAATGCATAAGTTTGTTTGATATTTGTGCCAAAAAAGTAAGCATGTATGGAAAATCCGCATTTTTCTCGCAGCAAAGGAAATGGCTTGTCTCGATGACCGTAAATCAATATTGTCTTTTACATAAGTTTTTCTTTTTCCTTTTTTTTTTATTGAAAGAATGGGTGGCCCTTTTTGTTTCGGAGAGATACTAAAATGAAGATGACTTATATCATGATTAAGCTTAACCATTCCATAGGTGACAGAGAGAGAGAGAGAGAGAGAGAGAGAGAGTGATGCTCTTTCTAATTAATATTTGAAGATTCTAAGCATGGTTTACTTCTTTAGTTATTGGCAACAAAAGATTTCTGTTAATATTGACAATGATTGAATAAAAACATAATCAGATTCAATGAAACAAGCTTGTCGGCACCGAAGGGTTTTATAACCATTTGTTTCAGCTATCCTGCATATCGAAGCAACCTATTACCACTTTTTTTTTTTTTATGGTTGACTTTTGAAACAGAGAATTCGGTCAACTAAGCTCGCATTTTGATCTCAATATCACGGGCAACAGAATATAATATTCATAGGCAACATAGGTTGTTTATTTGGGAATGCACTTGGTATTCTTGGGCATGCAAATTGCTTTGGTATGAGACAGAGACATATTCAATTAAGAAGAGGCCGCTGTTGTAATTAAGCAATCAAAATGGAAGTCAATAAAGGTAAAGATGCCAAAATTGTGCTTTGATTCGTTTAATTTCTTTATAGGTGTTCCTTCAATACTCTTATGGATAAATTAGGGTTTCTAACTTAGTGATAAATTATCCTTAATGATTAGGTTGTTTAACAATATTCTGACTACGCCTAAAGCTTCTTGTCACAAATTTGAGAATGTGTTTTTATTGGCATCTATATATATATATATATATATATATATATCTCAATAATTTATCACCAAGCTAATTAAAATTAGCAAATCATACACATTGGTGACATTGTTATTATACGCATATGTAAACCTACTTTCTTAATTTCTTCACCTAATTTACGTAAACCTACTTTCTTAATTTCTTCACCTAATTTTTGGCACGTGAAATCTTTGTTGCTCTGCACTTGTGTAAAACTATTCCTACATTTGGTAAGTCAGAGAGTGTGATTGCCCCATGTACATTTATATATTGGCGGGAAGTATATATATATAATATATATGTCACTTCAGTGCATGAAGACATCTGCACATGTATATATGTGAGAGGCAGTACTAACCGTAGAATCTTCTAATGCAACATCTACGAGTCTTAGTTCAGGCCCAACAACGAAAGAGGCGTTCCTCACCACCCCCCCCCCTCTTTCCCCCAGATGGCCTGGCCATCTCCAATATGTACCAAAAAAAAAAAAAAAATTATTATTATTATTATTATTATTATTATTATTATTATAGCTCAAAGTTGAGGTGAAAATATAATTAAACAAAAGATAAACCCAACAAGTCAAATTCAGCATAATTAACCAGCCCGCTAGCCCAGACGGGCCACCAAGCCTAGGAGGCATAAAGCCTAGGATCGAACCTCATAAACGTCGATCTCTCGCAATAAGACTACTCGTAGCCGAACATATCAGAGTTTTCTAACAGCACCTATAGCATGCATTTGCCCAACAGAACAGGGTTTGCCGAATTTTTCATAAATCAAACTTGTCATCTTCTTTTTTATTATTTTATTTTATTTTTATTTTTGACCATATAAATCAGTTCTGGCTGCTGCCCCTATAAATATCGAGTCCCATATCCCTAGAAGGGATTACGGGTCAGATTTCTACTTGAGAAACGAATAGAGTATTGGCCCATACAACCCCTCCTCGAATTTCAGTACCAACACTGTCTAGTGACTAATTTAGGAAGGGCATCTATTTTCCATACAGGGAAATTCTTGTTATGCTAAACCGACTTGACTCTCCAAAGTGAGATATAAATATCACTTTTAATTGATGTTCGAGCTAAGCCACCATCTTTTGCTTTGATTGAAGGGGTGGGGATCCACTATCCAGTCAGACCCACATCCGAGCCATTCATGTTTTTGTACGGAATGCAGGTCCTTGTTAGACAAAAATGGTAAACCGTTTTGGCAGGGAATCTTTTTTCCCAGAGGTCAAGGGGAAGGAGAGACAGAGAAAGAGAGAGACAAGAGACTTTGCTATATATAGCATGGTTTATTTTGTTGGTCCGCATAATGGATCCTTGATTTCGGGGAGGCCGCCATGATGGGCCGCACAGTAACATATGCTAAAAGTCCAAAGATTTCATTCCAGTTTCCATTTTAAGCATATCTAGAACTAGTGGGGCAAGTCCGGGCAGAGTAGAATTCGGCTGTCAATCACCGCCTACGGCCTGTGAAAATATAAATAAATACAAAGTAATTAATTCATCGTGTATTGCATTAAGTATCATAATATATTTTATATAGTATATATTTAAACCACCCAGGCTTTGCCTGTTATTAAATAATGACTTTGCTACTTTATATACACATTATCACGACTGTGTCATTACAATTAATCTCTCTTGTCCTTCTTCAATCCTTAAATCAATGTCAAGGTTGAAAGGCCTCCAACTAACGTTTCGGGTACTAAAAATATAAAATAGAGAACCAGGAAGGCCACTTAATTAAATTTGAGTGAAGTTTACTGCATCACAACAATGGTTTACCCTCTAACAAGAATTAATATTATTTTTAATAATGGACACAGACTGAAAGTCTGACGCGACCCTTCTGATTTTTCAGATGAAGAATTAGCATTGCTTCTCTATTTTTTGAACTTCATCTAATATTGTATTACATGCTTTTAAAGCAGACTAAAATCCAACAACCATCGCTGGAGAACAACAATCTAATTAATTTCAGAGCACAATCTTCTTTATTTATTTTATATGAACTAAATATTTAATATTAAACTTAAAATTAATAGCAGTGGCATAATCTTCTTTACTTTTCAGAGTCAATGATTCTTCTACAAAATAGTAACTCCTCGTGACTAGCACGCAGGCCAAGAAAGCGTTCGCCCTGATACAGCGGCTTAGACCCTGGCATAGCCCAGTTCTTCTACATTGGGCCAAATTGTTCTCCATGCAAGGATAGCTTTGACATGAAGATTGGACTCTCCAAATCCAGATAAAATTCCAAGCCTAGCATCAATAGTAGCGGAATTGCACGAACCATGAACGTAAGTAAGGCCATAACCTGCAAATTTTTTTTTTTGGGGGGGGGGGGGTTCGGTTGTAAATGTGGGGAGGGGGTGCTAGTTTAAATTAGTTTTCTTGAAAAATATAAACTAAAAACAATTTAGTCAGATAAACATGAAAAGTGATTTCTTAATTTTCTTTTTATTTGTGCGAGATTTCATTAGGCTTTGACATGAAAAGAAAAAAAAAATCCGATTTGTGGTTCTGAGTTCTCCATGTATATATGGGAAAATCTTTTAATAAGAAAAGTTCTTTCTTTTTTTCTTTTTTTTTTCTCCTTTGACTCAAAAGTTTAATCCCTCGTATCTTTTATTTTTTGTCATTGATTTCCTTTATCAATATCTTTCAACTTGGAACCACCAAATTTTGTCTTGTAGTTCCACCTTGGGGGATCAAGTTCAATTGTTGGTGGAACTAAAAGTCCACCATTAGAAGTCAGAAGGGTTCGTGAAAAGGACTGCGCAACGGTAAATCAAGAGTTTGTTGCAGCCCCAGACGGATCAGAAATATAAAAAATAAAAAGAGAGAGAGAGAGAGAGAGAGAGAGAGAGAATAAGGTGGACATTGCTTATGGAACCCACCAAAGCTGCCCCGTACCTCTCGCAAACTTCCGGTTGTTGGCCTCCCCAAACAACAATTGCATTTTCATTTCCCTTATTCGGACATTAAAATTTCCATGAATGAACCATTAAAAGCTTCGAGCAGGACCGCCGCCTTCTTTCTACGACTCTTGCTTCGAACGTAGTATTACCATAACGCGCACGTAGCGGTTGCACTTTTTCTTAGCTTGGGGGTTCCGACGTTGAAGTTCCTCGTGCTGTACGAAACAGCAACACACGCGTACATGTATAACGAAGTAATATAGATTAGTAAAAAAAAATTAATTAAATTAAAAAGAAAAATCGTCGAATAAATTATGCACTCTCCGCGTCATTAAATAATCAAATAGAGATCGATAACGCATTAATGAGACCAAAATTAATATCTCTGTAGTTGACTGATTTAGTTAGTCTAACCCAAAATCCGAACCGAGCCAAAATCCGAACCGAGGCAAAGAATTATACAGAGCACAGATGTTTATTGGAAGCCACCCCCCTCGGGCAGACGCCGACGGCCAGGGGCTGGCATGGCTTTGAAGTGAAATTGGAACACGCGTCCAAGGAAAAGACACGTGGGAATGTAACGCCTCGTGCGACACAAGATCGCAAACAAATGTCAGGTCTAACTCGGCAGTTGGCACAATCCGAAATTACCAATTCGGACTACTGGACACGGGTCAAAAGTAGAGCATGCGCTGACCGGAAGGTCACGCTTCCCTAAGTTATTTTAAAATATTAAATAAAAAATTTAAATAAATATAATTAAGGTTGATATTATATATTTATTATATTTATATTATCTATTTAATATAAAAATTAATTATACTTACTTGATTAAATTTAATTAATTAAATTCATACTAAATTACAACGGTAATTTTTACTCTAAAAAGAATTATTATATGTCTAGTATAGTTTTGACTCTATATATAAAAAACTTAGGATGAAGATGCACACATACAAAAATTTAATCAATTTAAACTATTGGATCTATCATTATATCTTAATTTACCCAAACTTAGAAAACAAGATACATTTTTAAACAAAATATATCTAACAGTTTTATATACAAAATCATATATATTTTTTAATATTTTATACTATTAAATGGGCATCTCACATTTCTAAACAAAACTTAAATCTAATTTTTACTTTAGGACGAAAGAATTCCCTTACTAAACAAAACTTCCTAAGACTAATCAACAGTGGAGAAGAAACAAAGCCGAAAAGGCTGAAAGGGGCATCCAATGACAAGCGTTGCATTGACACAGGACATCCTGTCGAGGGAGCATCCAGACCACGGTAGCCGCACGTGCCGGACCAGACAACAGTAGTCCTTCACACGCTTGACGGTGGTCCCCACCAAAGCACACAACCTCTGTGTCTGTCCTTTTCTCTCTCTAGCCTGCCCGGCAGACAACATATAGGAAACAGAAAACCCAAAAAAGAAAACAAAGAAAAAAGAAAAAGGTTTTTAGAGAGAAGAATGGCGAGAATGCACTCTTTTGAGATCCATCAGGATATACTAAAAAGTAAAGAAAGAATAAAGAAATTAAACCAAAAGCACAAACGTAGATTTTCTCTCTCTTCTCTTTTCTATGTTCGTTTCTCCTCCCTCTCTCTCTCTCTTTGAACCTTTTCTACTCCTTATCGTTCTCGTTTTTCTTGTTCTTTTCTCTAATTTCAATGCAAGTGAAGCCTCTTAGGGGGTTGATGTAAAACCCATTTTCAAGATCTTCACTGATCCCCTTCGGGGTAAGTATATTTACCTATATTTTTGGGGGGCTTTTCTCTTGCTTCTCTTTTTTTGTTTTTGTTTTTTTTTTTGGTCTTTCGACTTTTTACTTACTTCCATTTTGAGGTCTTTCTTATATTCCTAGTTTTGCTTTCAACTAAGTTTGGTGTGTTTGTTGATGTTCTTAGTGTCGTTTGGAATGCGTGAAGCTCTGTGTTCTGTCTGGTTCTCGGGAAAACACCCAAGGACATATCTGTTGGGGTTTTCGAGGAAGTTGAGGGAAGAAATGATTATATTTGTTGTGACCTCGTTATTGTTAAGGAAAAAGAAAAAGTTGGGTGTGAAGGAAAATAACCAATCTGAGATTATTTTATAATGAAATCAGCATTTCTCAGATTTTCCTGCATTTTTCTCTGCAACCAAACAAGAGAAATCAGTTCATACTTCTTTTCGGTTTGAACTCTTATGTTCTTTTGGATCTAAGTCTGGTACTGAAATGTTGCTTTCCCGGCGTGGGGTCTTATATTTCTGCTTTTACGCTCACAGGTTTCAAGCATTCAGATCTGAAGATTTGCAAGATTTCTCTCTTTGCTGCCTTTGAAAGTTCATTACTTTCTGTAAGTGTTCATTTAAATAGAGATCTAAGAGATATTCAAAGACTTTTTAGCTCCCAAAAAAAAAAAAGCTATTTAAAAACTTCAGTTTGCAGGTTTTTCTTTTCATCGGTGTCGTTTTGGGTTCTTTGTTTTTTACCTGTATTTTAACTATCCCTTTCTCTCTCGTAATTATCCGTTAAGGTTAGTTTCGATTCTTTCAATATTTTGAATATTTTTCAGTTTCGCGAGCACTTAGGCTGCTTAGTCTACCCTTCAGTAACGGCTACTTGGAATTTTCTGTTAATGTCTTTCAGGGTTTGTTTTATTATATTTATTAAAAGACCTTTGAATCAGAGTTCTGTTTCTGGCACCGTGAAGACTAAACTTTTCTACTTCAACCTGAAAGAAAGTTTGGGATTTGGGGTATCTTCTCATTTGATCCCAAAAGATGCAGAGGCTTCCACCAGAGGAATTTCTGTTGAAGGAGACCAATCCCCACCTTGGGGGTGGAAAGGTCACTGGTGACAAGCTCACAAGCACTTATGATCTCGTTGAACAGATGCAATATCTTTATGTCCGGGTCGTTAAGGCCAGGGACCTGCCTGGGAAAGATGTCACGGGTAGTCTTGACCCTTATGTTGAAGTTAGGCTTGGAAATTATAAGGGTACTACTCGGTATTTTGAGAAGAAGACCAATCCTGAGTGGAACCAAGTGTTTGCATTCTCAAAGGATCGGATTCAGGCCTCATTTCTTGAGGTTACTGTCAAGGATAAGGATTTTGTCAAGGATGACTTTGTTGGTCGGGTTTCCTTTGATTTGAATGAGATACCAAAACGAGTTCCACCAGATAGTCCTTTGGCACCACAGTGGTATAGGTTGGAGGACAAGAAAGGAGATAAAATTAAGGCAGAATTGATGTTAGCTGTATGGATGGGAACCCAGGCGGATGAAGCTTTTCCAGAAGCTTGGCATTCAGATGCTGCTGCTGTCAGTGGAATGGATGGTCTTGCTAACATTCGGTCCAAGGTTTATCTTTCCCCAAAACTGTGGTATTTGAGGGTCAATATTATTGAAGCTCAGGACCTGCAAGCCAATCTTCAAGGCAGGTTTCCAGAAGTGTTTGTGAAGGCTATCCTGGGTATTCAAGCCTTGAGAACAAGAATTTCTCTGAGCAGGAGTATTAATCCCATGTGGAACGAGGACCTTATGTTTGTGGCAGCAGAACCATTTGAGGAGCCCTTAATTTTGAGTGTGGAAGATAGAGTAGCACCTAATCAGGATGAAGTACTGGGGAGGTGTGCAATTTCTTTACAGTTTGTGGACAGAAGGTTTGACCATAAACCTGTAAATACCAGGTGGTTTAATCTGGAGAAACATGTTGTTGTGGAGGGCGAGAAGAAGAAGGAAACTAAGTTTGCCAGCAGGATTCACATGAGGATCTGTTTAGAGGGTGGTTATCACGTTCTTGATGAATCAACACACTATAGCAGTGATCTGCGGCCCACAGCAAAACAGCTATGGAAGTCAAGTATTGGGGTACTCGAATTGGGCATTCTCAATGCTCAAGGATTGATGCCCATGAAGACAAAGGATGGTCGAGGGATGACAGATGCATATTGTGTGGCCAAGTATGGGCAGAAGTGGATTCGTACAAGAACTATTATCGATAGTTTCATGCCCAAGTGGAATGAGCAATATACTTGGGAAGTTTATGATCCCTGCACTGTCATAACCATTGGTGTTTTTGATAACTGCCATTTGCATGGAGGAGACAAGGGTGGAGGGGCAAAGGACTCGAGAATTGGGAAGGTGCGCATCCGTCTTTCCACACTTGAAACTGATCGAGTATATACACACTCATATCCGCTGTTGGTTCTGCATCATAGTGGTGTCAAGAAGATGGGAGAAATACACTTGGCAGTCCGTTTCACATGCTCATCTCTCCTCAATATGATGCACATGTACTCGCAACCTTTGCTACCAAAGATGCATTATCTGCATCCACTTACTGTTAGCCAGCTTGATAGTTTGAGGCACCAGGCCACTCAGATTGTGTCAATGAGGCTAAGCCGAGCAGAGCCACCGCTAAGAAAAGAGGTTGTTGAATACATGCTAGATGTTGGGTCGCATATGTGGAGCATGAGAAGAAGCAAAGCAAACTTTTTTAGGATCATGGGGGTTTTGAGTGGGTTAATAGCCGTGGGAAAATGGTTTGATCAGATCTGCAATTGGAAAACCCCGATTACCACAGTGCTGGTTCACATATTGTTCATAATCCTGGTTCTTTACCCGGAGCTGATCTTACCCACAATCTTCCTGTATCTTTTCCTGATTGGCGTTTGGTATTATAGATGGAGGCCAAAGCATCCTCCTCACATGGATACTCGTCTTTCTCATGCAGAGTCTGCACATCCTGATGAACTAGACGAAGAATTTGATACATTCCCAACTTCACGTCCTTCTGATATTGTAAGGATGAGATATGATCGGTTGAGGAGTATTGCCGGGAGGATACAGACAGTGGTTGGTGATTTAGCTACGCAAGGGGAGAGGCTTCAATCTTTGCTAAGCTGGCGAGACCCGAGAGCCACAGCCCTATTTGTAATTTTCTGTTTGGTGGCTGCCATTGTTCTATATGTCACTCCTTTCCAAGTTGTGGCGCTTCTTACTGGATTTTATGTGTTGAGACATCCGAGGTTCCGTCACAAGCTTCCTTCTGTGCCGCTCAATTTCTTCCGACGGCTGCCAGCAAGAACTGATTCCATGTTGTGAGCGAAGCCAGATGCATCTGAAATTGCAGTTGGTCTTTAATTTTTCTTATTTCTTGCTAAGTAAGTATGTGAAGAATGCAGAGAGCCCTGCTTGCTTTCCATTTTGCGGAGGTTGTTGGTGCTGGTATAATGTGTTGTAGATTTTGTGGATTTTCTAGTCGTTCCAAGTTATTTAATCTAATCCAATAGTGTATTTATATAGAACCGATAAATTCTCCCCTTCAAATGGCTGAGTTGGCATGTTTCCCGATTTTCAAAGCTTACTGTTGCTTTTTCTTAATGTTGCCATTTTTATTTCTCCATGCTTCTTTCCTTCCTAATCACAACGCTTCGCCCGGGGCTTTTTTTGGAGGATTCACATACCATCACCTGTTATTTATTTATTTTGATTAAAAGGGAGACCGAAAGACCTCAAAAAAGAGAAGAGAATCATTAGGATTCGAGGTTGTTCCAATCCGTTCTGCTCGAAACTCGAAACACAAGCCGTTATTTATTCTGTTTGAGTTTTTCTTCTCGATGGATTCACATCTCGCTTTTAAGATCTTCAATTATTAAATATGATTAGCTGTCCTTTTTCAGCCTTTCTAATCAAAAGCGATAAGTGAATTCATTTTTTGGGGGGGGGGGGAAAGGAAAATCCTCGGGTCATTATTAGCAATGTACGTACTTGTTGCATGTAGCTTGATTCCTCGCCGGTGGTGGTGCTGCACAATAGCTAAAAAGAATGGAAATATCAATATCCTTGCTTTTTTTGTTGTAATCAAATTTAAGTTATGGTAACTGCAGTGGGGGTGAAAAAATGGTGAATGATGCGGTAAAACAAAGTTTTACGGGAATCGACACAAGTGCCTTTCTTCCTTCAATGGCGGAGGAGGCTGTCTAATTATCAAGAGCAGTTTTTTACTGCTAGAGGTTCTGGGTCATATTTTAAAGTGCCTGCAAGATAAGAAATTTTTTATCATTGATTCTTGGAATTGTGTTGGGGGGGGGGGCTTGTATTCTATGTTGGTGGTGGTGGGGGCATTATTTCTGCCAAATTTTTTCTTCTTCTCTCTCTGTTTTCTTTTTTTTGTGGGGGGGGGGGTCTCTTTACAGCCTGTAATCAAAGCTGTCCCTGTCCTCGAGTCCTTTGGTCTTTTGTTTGTTGTCGTCCTCCTCCTCTCTTCTTTCCTGCCCTAGCTCAAGGCCTCTTCCCCCAACACAAGTATGCTTGTGATGGGCCTGATGGCCACCCGTTTTCTTTGGATTTTGGGCAAATTCCATCTCAGTACTGCTTGTGCTCGTAGCTTCATTCACATCTGCCCAATCTAGCTTCACGGCACAAATTTAAGTAGCACGAGTGTTTTTTTCCCCTTGCCAGGTTTAATTCACGAGTAGTTGTCACATTGGTCAATCTACCGACCGAGCAGTTGGTGAACTAAGTCACTCGATATTTTCATTTATTGGCTTTGAGTCGTATAACTTTTGTTTGTTATTTCAGTGTTTAGCCGCATATATCTTTTTGTTTGTGATTTAAGGGGGTTCAGTCTACAACATGTGATACAGATTTGTCGGTTAACAATTAATACAGGCACCGATTATCAGGGAGAAATATGACGAGTGGCAGGCGGGTACACGCTTGAAAAAGGAAGCTTTTGAGTTGGCCCTAAGAAGACGACAAGTTGCTGTCGCTACGTATAAATGAAGCTACAGATCGGCTTTGGTAGGTTTCCGTTCGGAAGGGGCGTCCTAATAAATAAGAGTACTCGGGAAAAATCTCCTTCTCCTTATAGTCCCTTTGTTTTTTTTTTTTAAATATAAAACAGGAGTTTGTATTATTGACGTGGCCTTATACGAAGAACTGCCTCTCTCTTTTTTTTCTTTTCTTTTTTTTTTTGTGTTTTTTTACTTCAAATTCAAATTTGTTTTGTGCCTTTCAACGAGGCGTTTGAGAAAATTTGATTTGTTCTCGTAAGTCGTAATAGTTTTTGCACGTAATTATTGATTAGAAATGATAAGCACGACTAGAAATATGAGGAAACTTATTAATTGGACAGTCGAAATACTAATTTTAACACATTTTAGAATTCATCTCTTTCTTCTGTGACCTTTCATTCATCTACCGTACCATATGATTTTCTTCTTCTTCTTCTTCTTCTTTTTTTTATTTTAATTATAGAGATCAAAAATCAAAATATAACCCTAAAATTAAAAGGTTAAGTGATTATACTATTAAATTTTGTGTCTAATAACACCGTAACATATGGGGCTCAAGGCATTGAACTGTAAAAATCAAACCAAGTATCCAGCGCAATTGGAAGCAAATGGGTTGGATATAGGTAAGCAGATTTTTGATATGGTATTACTGAATGTTTGTTGGTTCTAATAAATTATTATTATTATTTTAAATAATGTGCAATTTTCTCTCTTGTGGGTTAACACTTCTATTTTTCTATTTTTTTCTAAAAGGGAAAAAAATAAAGATTTTTGATGTAGCTCCTAAAGTCAATTAGAACTCTGGTATAGCTCACGTTAATCCCATAAAAGTCCATCATTATTTTTACGAAATTGAGATTTATAATTTGCAAATTTGTTGTAAATTACCTTTGACTATTTACAAGGATAGCTCACGTGATTTACTCGAGAAGGTTGCAATCCACGTGCACCCAAACTAACATCAAACATGGCGCTGCCGGATTCCCAATTTCCCTTGCATCATCCAATGAAATTCTCCGACGTTGTAGAATTCTATGTACCCGCCCACGCCTAATCACACCTCCACACTCTCCTCCCCCGCCCCCTCCTCTCTCCCACACACATACACACATAAATATATATATATATAAAAAGAAAAAAAGAGAGAGAGAGAGAGCCAGTCTCTGGAAAAGTTAATATTTTTCTCTCTAATTTTGAATTATTTTTTTCCTCTCCCTAGACCCATGGCGGACTCCACCGTATCGCCGTCGACGTCGACGGGGGACCCGAATCCGATATCCAACCCGAATACAAGCTCCCTAATCCACCCGAGGCGCGAGGCTTTCGAGCACGGGCTCCTCCCGATCCCAAAGGTCATCTTCCCTGACCCGACCCTGACCCTGACCCAACTCAGGCAGAAATTGGCGTCGCGCCCCCGGGTTGACTCGGCCGCCCTCGCCGATTCGCTCCAGATCTCCGCCGATCACGCCAAGCTGATCCTGGACACGCTCGCTTCGGTGCTTCACTCCGATTCCGACCCGCTCGTCAAGGCCCGGCCTGGGGAAATTGACTCTGTCGGCGCCGATTTGCGTGATCTGATTCTGTTTTTGTACATACAATCCTATAAGAAGCTGTTGCCGAGGTCGCATAGGGACTCCGCTGCTGTGGCCGATGTCTGGCCGTCCACTTCAGCTTTCGATGGATACTTGTCGGCTTTATCGCCGCTTCAGGTGGTACTTTCATCTATGTGTCGATTGTAAAATGTTAGTTTTTTCTCTCTCTTTTTTTTTTCGTTAATCATGCGAATTTGAGCATTAAATCCTTCATTTTCATGTTTGTATTCATCAGAATGAATTGGACTTATCTTTTTTCTCCTGGAAATGCAAGAATTACTGAAATGCACCTTTGTTGCCAATCAGAATTGGATTGCTATTATTGAGATGCCTAAAGATTTCATTTTTGGGAATTAGCGCAATGTTTATACAATGTAATTTAAATGTTGTGTGGTCTCTTCTCGTTTCTGTTAGCTGTTTGTGTTTGTGGCATTTTGAACCTGAGGGTTGAGTAAAACTGGGTAGGCATGCTTTTTCTATAAAAAATTTTCCAGTGATTGATTAAATAATACTGTTAATTTTGGATTAGCTTTGTGAGAACTGAAAAAATTTTGAATTATTTATTTGATTTAGGTAATTTATGGGTTTGTTGGAACTTGAATTTGAAACATTATTATGCTGTATGATATTTGGGTACTTAAATAATAAATTTTGTTTGTTTTCTGTGTGAAAAGATGCATTTTTATTAAATATTTTTCTGGTTATTCGAGCAAGCAGAAATGTTTAACCAGCATTTTTTCTTTAAAATGGCTAATGGGTTTCTATTAAGCCCATATGTAGAGGACCTGTGGAACACTGATTGTGTATAACTTGATTCCAATTGAAGTTTATATCCTGTGAATCTTTGTAATCCTCAGCTATGGGAAGAATTTTAGAGGTGATCTGGCGACAATATGAAATTTGTTGTTGTACTTCTTCACCTTAGAGTAGCTAAGGTTCAGTGGCTTTTTCTTTAGATTGTCAAACCCCTCAAGTCAAGCAGGTGCTGAAATTGCTTATAAGAATTAGTGCAGCATGAAATACATGTTTGTATTGCAATTTTCTTAAATCTTATTGCCTCTCAGGTTTGGGGTGTGGGAAAATATCTAATTATGCAGCCAATGCTGAGTTGCTACAATGTGGTTTTTCTTTTTAAATCTATCTCCAAAATGTTTGTCACATAGTGTGCATCAACAGGATTTTTAAACTTGAATTTGGTTGTTGTATGGCAGCTTGTACGTAGCAACAGCCGTCGTTTCATGCCATCACTGGCTGATGAAGAGGCTCATCAGTTAACTTATCTACAAAAGCACATTGCCAATATTTTATCTCTTTTAGCAGAACCAGTGGAAGGAGAGGGTGAAGAGTCTCTGGTATGTAAAATTGGCAGAAGTAGAGGATGATATTGTTGAGCTACGCTACCTAAATCTCATCTTAACCCTTTTTCATTTTTTTTTTGTCAAGCAAATTCTTTTTTCCTTCATAGTTTTCTAGGGAAAACTACCATTAGCAATAGCTGAATAGCTTTTGTTTTCTAGTTACTCATTTAGTTGTAGGGGTCCTTTGAGTTTATTTTCATAATCCTGGAATAGATTAGTTAAATAATTGCTTTTTTATATTTTTTTTTTCCCAAGATTGTTGCAAGTAATTGTTCTGTCTTTTTTGTTCTCCACAAGTGTTTGCTCATCTAATCTGAAATATTTGTGCTTTGGGTTATTTGCATTAAATTGGCTATAAATATAGAAAAAAAATGTGAGCTTGAGCATTTGGAAGACTCATAGATGACTTCTAGGCCTAATTTGTCAACTTTTTTAAATTTCTGAAGAGAAGGAAAATTCTGTTTCCTTTTAACCATTCAAACTGAAGTCTGTTTTCAGAACTTGGTTGAATTGAAAATGTTGAGCTGGCATGCAATTCCCTGATTGCCTTGTTGGAATATTCCTCAGCTTAGTTTTAATATGCTAATTAACCTTATCATCTTAGGTCCTGACCATGGAGGGATTTGAGCACCTTGGATTTCTGATTCAAATTGGTGATAAGGGAACTGAAGGTGTTCCCCTAAGCCAAGCTGCTCCTTTTTTCGCCAATTCAGACCCTGACATGCCTGCTACTCCTGTTCCTGCTGTACAAGTCCATGATTGGATTTTGCAGAATATTGCTTCTGCCTTGGAACATATTACTGAAAGAATCTCTGCAAAAGAAAATGGGCCACCAAGTGCATCTGATCAGGATGTTGCCATGACTGATGCCTGTACAAATTCTATCAAGTTGTCACCAGGTGCTTGGGTTTCAAGTCTTATTGAGGGGATCTCAAAATCATCATTAGTGAAGCAAGCATCAGATCTTAGAGGTTCTTCAGTAAAGGTTAGATTTGAAATTTTGATACATGTTTCATTTTGTTTGTCCTTAAAAATGGTTTGGTGCTCATAAAGTTTGATGGAGCCTTTGGTTCCTGAATTGGAAAATAGTATCACTAGTATCTGACTATCTGTGGCTGACTTTTTTATGCTCAATAAACTATTTGCTGTTCATAGCTGGACACTGCAGCCCAAATATGATTTTTGTACCTGAGCTTTAACTGTAGTTTTGAGATTTAAAACCAAACTTGTATTTGAAGTCTGAATACAAGGTTCCTTCTAACATGTAGGAAGCTTAGGTGTTAGACATGATGGAGTGAGGAGAGGGAGAGGTAGACCTAAGTTGACTCGGGAATTTTTAGTTAAGAAGGATTTAGAACAATTAAATCTCACAGCTAACCTAGCACCCAATGGAAGGAGATGACGAGAAAAGATTTATATATCTGACCTCAATTAAATTTGGGAGTGAGGCTTTGTTGTTGTTGTTACCTGCTGCCAGTGACCCATGAACTTTGGTGCCTTGCATGCCACCTTCTACATTCAATATGATGATTTGAGCCAAGTTAGCTATGTCACTTACTATCATTTGCTCTGCATAAGAGGCAAAAGTGACTCACTTTGTAGCTTATGTTTCAGCTAACATCTTTATTGATAGTTTTGTATGATTGCAGGTTCTCAACTGCCATGATTCTGTCATTTACATATTAGCACCTTTGAGATATGCAACTGTCTATGGATGCTCTGATGCAACTATAGTTCTTGGAGCTGTTGGCAAGGTTGTGCTAAAATTCCCAATGCTTCTGGTTATTGAGTGTTTCAATAGCTTGTTGATGTAGAAATGATTAATCCTTTGTCATCTAGTTTGATAATTATATGTAATATCACTTTAGAGCCTTCCTTTCATATGTTGGCATTGGAATTGCCGAAATAAATTATTGTGCCATTTCTGGCTAGCTGAGAATTGGTGCAGTAAGGAACAAAATGGTGATAGAGCACAGGCAAGGCCAAATATTAGCATATATCTATCGGCTTTTTACTTTAAACAACAGTTATTCCTGTTTACAAATTTTTTATGAGCCCTTTGACCTTTTAGTTGCCAAATGTGCTCATGGGATAAGCAAGGAGTTGGACAATGTAGCAATCTTCTAAATTAGTCCTCCATTATGACTTGGAGAGTGTATCATTGGACATTTCTTAGATTTCCCATTTATAAGATTATGTAAGTATGTGCTGGATGCCTTTATATTGAACTGTTGCCCCTTAAGCACATTAGTCAAGGATATCATATACATGTTCTTTCAAGGAGCTGCCAAGAAATGGGTATAAAAACGATGGAAATCTGTGTTTGATTGGTCCTGTTGCAAGGGAAATGCCTTCTCTTTACAGCAGGGTCTATCTTCAAAAGTCAATTTGATATGTAGCTCTGATGTTCCTTCTATAGTGTTTGATTTTCAGAAGGATTCTGTTTGATAATGATCTGATCATCTATGTTTATTGGAAATTTTGGTGTACTATCAGTGGGAGTCCTATGTCATTCTTCAATTAGATGTCCAAGTATTTCATGTCTACAATTTGAGAGTTCATCTAGTAATTTTGTGCCCGCTCTTCTTCTTTGTTGATGTATTTTGTATTTAGATTTTGCCGTTTCCAGTTTTATGTTCTTATGACCATAGATTATAAAATGGACATCTTTTTTTGCAATGATCATGCTTTTGACTTTCACATGTGAACACAATTTCATGTTGTTGCCTAACAAGTACAATTTTAATTATGTTAAATGCAAAACTTTCTATGCTTTTTATATGAAGTCACATACCTACTAAAAGGATTTTAGCTTTCCCTTGTGGATATTATTTATTTTCTAGTTTGTAGATTAAATGTCCCATTTGCTTTTTGATATCTGTACAGGCTCTAAGAATTGAACATTGTGAGCGAGTTCATGTGATTACGGCCGCAAAACGAGTTTGCATAGCCAGTTGCCGTGAATGTGTTTTCTTTCTCGGGGTAAACCAGCAACCACTCATTGTTGGTGATAACCATAAGCTGCAGGTACATTTTTGTCCATTTGATGAAAAAATGTCTGCAGTTGGCAGCAATTGCTACTATTATTGTTTGATACCAAAAGGCACGGTTAAGAAAAGTTTTTTAAGGGCACATACCTGAGATCTGGTTCTAAACATACAACATACACTCTTTCAAGTTTCAACCTGAATAGATATGTTGTTTGGTGATTACATCTTTCAGTGGCAGATACTTTTGGTGATAGTTTATTTTAGGTTTAATTTTAAGGACATTGGTTATCCATAAAATTTGTATTGAAAGATTGGTATTATATAAATTCTTCACCTAGTTTGACTGCTTGGTGTGGTGGTATGTGCTTAAAATGCTGGCTGGGAACTAAAGATGGCAGCAAGTTATACCTGTGATTCCTCCTCTCTCAACAATCTGGTTGAGATTTCAGACTTTTCAGCAGTTCACTGTAGTTCATTGCTCCATCAATTTGATGGTTGCCGAGTCATGCTGATCCAACAAGGATTTAATGTTGCTACTCTGTTGATGAGTGAGTTTAAACTCACATTCTGATGATTCACTTTACTGTTAAATACCATGCAAAATGTTTGATGTGGGACAGCCAAATGCATAGTTTAGTTGAAAAAGTTAACACTGGATACCCAAAGGCAATTTGTCTCACTGTGGAGCTTCTCTGCTGCATCTGAATATCCTTTAGGAAATTTTTGACACTTGTAAATTGAGATTCCTGGTTATAATTTTATGTTCTAAATCAGGTAGCTCCTTACAACACTTATTACTCAGAGTTGGAGGAGCACATGGCTGAAGTAGGCATTGAGGCAACAATCAATAGATGGGATGAACCCTTGACGTTGGGGATGGTTGATCCGCATGATTCATTATCTCACCCTGCAGGTGTGTCTGATGTTCAAGCAGAGTCAGCCACACGTCTGGACCCTGACCACTTCACAAATTTTTTGGTATGATTTACTATTATTTTCAATTTTCAGTCTAGTGCTGTCCTGGAACTGTCAATTTTGTGTTGAATTTTTTTGCTCATATGTTACCTTTTGTAAATTGGAAATTTCAACATACTCAAATCTAAGGACCGAAAGTGTGACTGTTCTCATCTAACTGATCCCATCACTGCTTTTTGGTTTTCCTTCTTTTTATCCTCTGTGTCCAATAACATGCATTTATGTGTTTATTTCTGTCCTCATCTTCAGATACCCAACTGGTTTGGAAGTGAATCCCGGGGATCAACCAGGGATAATCCATTTTTATTGCCAGACATCTATCTGGAGTCTCAGAAAAGAAATGTATGTGCTCAAATGCCAGTTACAACAAGATGATTGAAGAGCTGTGTACTTGTTTTTGGGCTATATTGAATCTAGTAATAGAGTTTAGATTTTCTTTCTGATGTTTGATTTGGTGAAATGTTCCTTTTATTTTTCCAGCTAAAGAGTTTGGGCGAGATAAAGCAATTATTGAGGGAAGCTCCTGTTGAAGAAAATCGGAAGCGTGAATTATCGTGTGCATTGCATCTATTATTCAAAGACTGGTTATATGGTAATTAACATATTTTGGTTGTTTCATTACTTTTGTGTTTATATGCTAGAAGTGAAAACATCTTTGTGAAACAATGCATATTCTTAGCTAACCACAGAATATTATTTCCTATTACTCTTAAGAAGTTTGAGCTGTCTCACCTTCCCGTCTTCCTTCTCCAAATGAAGTGAAATATAGCTTGCTTGTGTTTTGTTATTCAATTTTACGGTTATAGTTACCATTTGCTGTGGTTCAGCTATGATGTGTCAATGCCAACATGTTACAAGGTTTCTTGTTTTTGACTGCAAAATTGTGCCCTGCAGTGACATTTAAGTAAATTGTACAGATTGTTGAAGAAAGTATACATTGCATCCATAAAAAGTTGAAATTATTCCTAGGTCATGATTACTTGTATTGAATCATTTATTCTGTTTAATTTGTTGAGTTACCATTTTACATGGTTGTGGGAAACTTGGTTGAAGTAAATTGTGTGGTTTGAGTTGATATATGCTTCCTTGCTTGAGTAGTTCTCTGCCTCTTATTTGTTGGTATGTCATTTAATCTCTGTTGTTGGGATGTATAGTGTGAATGAGGAAAATTGACTTGTTTTCTGCTTGTATCTCGATAATCATGGCCTTTTGAATTTTCTGTTTCTCTTGTTTGGAATATTTTTGTATGATGTTTTTGACTTATTTTGAAGCTTGCTTATGAATGCACTGAGAATTAACCATGTTTCCCAATAACATTTTCATACACTAGATTACTTAAAACTACTCTCACTCTATCGAAATGGGCTCGTGTTTACTGCTAGGTGTTGCGTTCCACCAAATTATGTGGCTTTCCAAATCTAAATGCATCTTGATTAAGAGCTCTTTTTGGCAAAAGCTAATAAAACGGCCCTTAAATGTAAGAAGTTGACGAGTTTTCATTGGCTTTCTTTGTTGATGATCTGATTGCAGCGTCAGGAAATATCCGTCAGCTTTACTGCCTACAAGGTGATTGATGTGGGAAGCCCATCGCGTGGCTGGATTGCGTTTGCTGTTCCAACACGATCCCTTTTTGGTAGTAGAGGCAACCTTGTGCACTGTTGGCGAGTGGTACACATTTATCCGATGACACTGGTGCACAGAATAACCAAGGCTGCTCTAGATCTCACTGTATTTTTTTTTTTTGGGAAAATTAGGGAATATCTCACTGTAATATTCGGTAAAATACTCTGATTTTTATTTATTTATTTCTTTTATTCTCGCATTGTTATTGTGTTAACGTCAAAAATTCATTTCTTGCCTTTGTTAACTACGAAGTGGAATTTGCAGCTCGGTATTATATAACAGTAACACGGGGAAATGTCTTGTTTGGACACCACAAAGTGACAGAGAGTGAGAGAGTGATAGCTAATACGGTACATAAAAAAGTGAAAAGAGAGTGATGGTTATGATTCTTTTTCCTTTTCCTTTTTGCTTTTTTCTGGTTTTTGAAGCCCAAAGTCCGGCTGCAGCTATGATTCCGCAAGCACCATTTTTTACGATGAAAATGTGCCTGAATCCAGAGCGAGGGTGCGTCGTTTTATTCACCACATTAACAGATGAATTAATCGAAAATGGGTTCTTAAATTCGCTACAACCAGTTTAAGTTTCTTAAAGAATCATTCTCTAGTGTATGTTAATGATACTGTGAGATAGTTGTCGAAACAAATTATAGTCGAAGAGGGTTATCTTTACTTTCTTCTCTCATTTCTGTCTCTCTTTTCTGGTACTCTTGTATTCGTTGTCCGATATGCGTGCGTGGTTAATCGGCACACCGAAAACACCCATCTCGGGGGACCCTTCTATCATTTTCAGGAATGCCGTGTTATTGTTACCTAGAGGGGCCTCTAACTTGCTCAATTGGCAGACAGATAAAAATTTTAGAACCCCAGAAACAGGCACCGAAGCTCCCGTGTTGGCCAAATGAAAACCTCAGTATGTCTAAATTATCTCTAAATGTAAAAATAGAATCTTGAAGCTAATGAAGCTAATGCACGCACGCACACTCACGGAATTCGATTATTTTGACTCCCAGAGCAGCTCAGTCAGCTCATGTGACGATTATTCTAATCTCCATAACATCTATTTTGGCTGCCCAAAAAATACTTCAAACGGTACAAAAAGTAGGCATTTTTATTTTAATTTCATGCATTTAAGCACAAAAAGGAGAAGAGCAAGAAAAATATATCCAAGAGTATATGATCAAATCTCCCAACGACATGCAGGCATTTTAGGAAACAGCGGTAAATTCTCTGCCACGAATTTGCCAACATCTTCTTTTTGAACCATAATTCCGATAATTAACCCTCAACGGTGGATCTTTTCTTGGTAGTGTAGGGGTAATACTCCTTGCCATTGTCTACCCTTGTAGTCTGACCTCCCGCATCAATGACTGCAGAAGTGACAGCCAATGCTGTTCCTGCAGAAATGGCCGTCTTAATGCTCCTTCCTGCACAATGGACCACTTCAGTCTAAACTTAAAACAGCTGAGGATAACAGATGAACACAACTGAAATAAGTAAAGAGGATGTAGAGAACAAAGCACTAAGACACCAATATTAATTATGTACAATTCATTTGTGTCCTGTTTTGTAAGCACACCCTATGTCCAAGTAGTCTTTCCCAAGAGAGTTTTATCATCTAAAAGCCTTTTCATTTTGGAGTAAATCAATAGAATAGGCACCTCAGACTAATACATGCTTAAAAGGGCACTATCTCTCTGCACATGCAATTTAATACCACAATCATCAACCAAAAACACATACAACCAGGATACAGGATTAGGCAAGCAATTTGAACTTTAAGAAACAAGACTAGACCAAGAAAAAGTAGGTTTCAAACATTTGAAAACTGAGATACAGGATTAGGCAACTAATAACCAAAAAAGTGAATGAGTCCATCTGGCTTGATATTGCAAATTGCTTTAAATTTTCAAAAAGTTGCCAACAGGAACCCTATTATTTCAATTTCTCCCTGCCAAGGGATCCTTCAAAACTAGAGGGTTGCATTGACCTATTTCTGTAGTTATATAAGAAAGGCTAAATAGATTCCACTCTGATGAAAGTGTCTCTCTTCATCTGCATAGCAGTTTGACTACAATTTTCCATGAAGCCTAATGAGAAGGAAAAATGAGTACCAAGGGCAACATAACAATAAAGTAACTATTTATCTAGACGAGTGAGTCCATCATTTTCCATCATATAAAAGCATAAAGATAGGAACCAAAAAAATAGGTGAGAGAACATGGTTAACGTGTTTGTATAAATGTAATAGATAAGTCCCTAGACCACATTCACATTCTTGATAAATTTTAACAAAGAATGAAAACTCTGACAGAAGAGTGTGGGAAAATGCCTTAAAAAATCCTTACCCTTGAAGCCGAAAATAGAAGCCCCAGCAACAAAACCACCAACAGCTCCATTAATGAAATCTCTCTTCATCCTATAATGCTGAATCAGCTGCTCAACACCAATGTAAACCCCTCCAATGGCAGCAAAAGTTGCCCCGTGATTACCCATCATCTTGAGAGTCCTTATTAGCCCTGGAAGTGCGACATGCTTCTCAACACGGGGCACGTCATACCAGGTGGCAACAACAGTCCCCCAAATAGTTCCAGCAACTAAACCCATAGTTGCTCCCTTGACCGTCTTCGTAATTGGAGTATCATCATCCTCCAAGTACCTTAGTTCTGACGGATCCATCAACCTTTTCTAATAGGGTACTGAAAACAATGCAAGCAGATCAAAGTGTTAACATTAGCATCTTTCGCTCAGAAACAATAACAGCTTTTGCCTAGATAAGCTCCAAAGTAGAATAACAGTAACAAAGCATCGAACTGAATTGATTATGACAAACCTATCCATGTCTTTCACAGAGAATTTAAAACAATAACCAAAAAAAGATAACCCATTCGAAGATCCCATTGTTTATACACACAGAGACACGAATATGGCGCAGTAATCCCAAAATGCATACGGAAACCAAACGACAATGCCAACCAAACAATGCCCATGTATCCTTGGATCAATAGATTAACACCTAGACATCAAGATCGATCAGATTAAAGATTTCATTAAGGATACATATACATGCTCAGAGAATAATCATCGATCAACACTGCACTGATAGAGATATATATATATATATAGAGAGAGAGAGAGAGAGAGAGAGAGAGAGAGAGCCAGAACACGTATTAACTTATTTAAGTAAAATTACCTTTTCAATTTTCTGGGCGACGAGAGACCGATAAGCTCTCTCACTCTCAGTTGCTGAAACAACGCAAATTCGGAAGCCCACTCCCAATTCCCAATCGCAGTTCGCAGTCCGCTCTCCTCCCTAATTTCTATTTGGCCCCTCCCTATATTGATCTTAATGACGATTTTACCCTTATTGTTTTGTGCAATTCTTTTCCACTGCCCATTTTCAGTTTTTTATTTTTTCAATTAAACAACTATGTATGTATATATATATATATCAAAGAAAAGGAAAAACTGCGTGGAGTGATGCTTGAATTTGTGAATTCAAAAATGACTAATTATTGCGCTATTGCGAAGAAAAAGCACCAATAGAATTTTTTTTTTTTTAAAAGAGAGAGAAAAAAACAAACAAAAAACCACGATTTTGTTGCAATAACTAGTAAATGATCTTACGGGCTCACTCACGTTACTGGGCCATCCAGGATCTTAAAAGAACCAGAGGTCATGGTGGTGGTTCCCCGTCCGGCTTTGTCTTTGTGCTAGCAACTCCAAAGTTGGACTTTAACAAAAATAAATGAGCTCAAACAAAATGTTTGCAAAGTCGAGCTATCGAGTGTCATTTTGTAGGCCGGTTGATTACACATGCCGACATTGATTTCCCACATATACCTAATTCATAGGGCCATGAAGTATAGAAGGGAAACTGAAATGCTGCGGTTTTTCTCTTTTTCTCTCTTTTTTTTTTCCTACCTGAATTGCGAGTTTCCTAGTGTTTGTTCATTTTGTAATTGAGGGCGATACAGCGTTGGGGACTACGGTAGTTTTTGTACAAAGCAGCCGCCTAAAATTAGGAAAACTATTCTTGTGGTGTAGGAAGCTAAAAAAAGAAGACAAGAAGGAGAAGAAGAAGAAGAAGAAGAATTGCAGTGAATTCAGTTCCTCTACCAAACCTACAACCTGGGAGATTAGAAGGAGCCATAGCTCAGCGTGGGTGAGCCAATGAAGCGTGTGCGGGTTGAAGAGAACGACGTGTCCAAGGGATCAACTTCAGCACCCTCTATTGTCGTGCTTCTCGCAATGGTGAATTTTCTCTGCAGACGTGTTAGGGATTCCACAATTTCAGACATCGGTGGTCGGAATAACCTCTCACTCTGTTGGAATTCGAGTCACGGGGAACAGAGGTCACCTTTAATATCAATAAACACAAAGACTCCAAATTCAAAAATGAATTTTGCCAATACCTGAACACAGAGGGAGACAATGTCTGCAAATTGGGAGAGACTTCTGGGGAGAGAGAGAGGGTTCTTTTGATGCATGGATCAACCATCTGTGCTAAAGATACGTTGTCATGAAGCCGAGATGAAGCCCATTTTACCAAAGATTGCTCTTCTCTAGGCCTCGAGCTATGTCAGAATGAGAAAAAAAAAAAAAAAAGACCTCCAAAAAAGAATCAGTGGAGAAACAGTGAAACATGCCGGGGTTCACGGAATTATGATTTAAAAAAAAAAAACCCACCTATCAAACGGTTTCCTTCCTGTTAATAGCTCCAAAAGAAGCACTCCAAAGGCGTATATGTCACTCTTTGTGTTATGGCCTCCAGGTTCTCCCTGATCAGGTGCTATGTACTCGCCGTTGCCAACAGCAATTTCAGAAGCCTATGCCAGTGTTTAACAACAAAAAATTAGATTTCTTTATCCCGTTTACTCAAATATTTTTCAAAGAGTCTAACCAACATTTCTCACCCGCGATGTCTATCTTAACGAGTCAGAAGATTAGCAGTTACCTTCATTTTGACACTGTTGCTCGTCAGTGGTCTTAAAATGGCAAGTCCACAGTCACAGAGACGGGGCATAAGTTCTTCATCAAGTATGATATTTGCAGCCTTTAGATTGCCGTGAACAACAGGGGGCGAAAATGTGGAGTGCAAGTAGCTGAAATCATATTTCAAAATGGCAACAATAAGAAAAGTGAAAGAAACAAATAATGAATAACCTTGTCTTCAATCCCCTGCCTGGTAGGCAAAGCAGTAATATCCCCCCCCCCCGGTCTCTCAGACTCCTGAGAAACAAGATGGCTTATCCAATAAAGGAAAAGTGCAGGAAACAACATTATACTCTAAACATGATCTGTGTGACCATCCCGATAGTACAGTCTTAAGACTAGCAATCATATGTCTACTTACTTTAAAGCCCGAGCAACACCAAGTGCAATATTGAGACGGATGCTCCATGAGACTGGTTTGTAGCCCTCAGTATGTAGAACAACGTCAAGTGACAAACTTCTGATATAATCGTACGCAAGGAGATGCTGCCCATGTTCTACACAGTAGCCAACAAGCGTTACTAGGTTGGGGTGCCTCAGTCGGGATAGAGTCCAAATCACATCCAGAAATTTCTCTTCTTCTTGGAAAGACAATGATGCGGTATTGATGTTTTTCACAGCCAATGTCTGCCCAGGAAAGTCAGATAGAGATAATGAGAGAACAGATTGAGACCACCATTCAAAAACTTCTTAACACTGCGAAAAGTTCAAAAGTTCGAATAAAGTACAATCGACCTACAAAGTATACTGTGTACCTGGCCATCGGAGAATTCAGCTTTGTAAACAGAACCAAGAGATCCTTCTCCAAGAATATTCTCTTCACTGAAGCAATTTGTTGCCGATTGAAGCTCTGCAACAGTATATACTTTTGCGGTCACTGGGGCTTTGTAATTCTTCCCATAACTCCTTCTTGGGGGCATTTTCTCGGTTCTGCTATGGCAAACAGATGCTACATTCCTTTGGCCCAGCATGGGAGGAGATCTGACGGGCAAAAGTCGTGGGCTGACTTCAGATGCTGTTAAAAAAATGCAGTCTATTACCATGGGAAGAGAAAAGATACGAAAGAAAATAGTTGACAAATAAATCAGCAATTCAAGAATGCTTGATCATGCAGAAATAAGCTGTGAACCATGATTAGTGCCAAGCTGTACCTATGTGATCTGAGAATACACTAGAGAAATCTGAAAAGCAAGAGAAAAATAAAAAAAAAAAAGACAGTTTAAGATGCCAATTGGTAGCTATAATGAATTACAAAAACGACAAACAGGTCAAAAATATCTGAAAAGGTGAATTAAACAAGTTGACAGACGAATTCAGCTACATCTTACTGAAAGAAATTAATAATGTGTTGTACTTTTTGGTTAACAATTAGGTATGAGCTCGTTTGGATGTTGGGTGAGAACAATGTAAAGCATAACAAAGAACTTCAAAGGAATAAGGCGTTTTCAGGAACTCAAGCATATAGCAAAGTACTGAATTAGTCTACTTGCCAAAAGTACTGAGAGGCAATTGCAAAGAAGTAAGCACAAAGATTTGTCATTGACCTATCTGTTTTGTAAGAGCAGATGTATTCTGCAATCAACATAAGAACATACCATTGCTTTTTCTCAGTATATTTGTATAAAGTACACATTTTAGTTTGAGTTACTGTACAGGATAACATGATTAAATATGAGTCTCACCTGTCTCTCTACAGACTGGCAAACCATGGGATCGTCTGTTCTTAATTGCATAGTAAATTGCTGCACAGGTCACTATCAAAGTTGTCCCACCCACGACACAGGCAATACCTCCAGGTCCCAGCCTTTTCTTCTTGTGCTTAGCTACCTTGACAGAGGGAGAGCCCTCAATGGCACTTGCCTCATTTGTTGGAGGGAAATTTCGCCCATTGAGCAATTTATCCAGTGGAAAACTCCAAGCTGGATAGTTGTCTCCTATATGGAATTTATTTCCATCAATCCTGTTAAGAAGAGGAAAAGTTTCATTGGATGGACATATAGTTATTACAGAAAATCAAAACTTAAAAACCAAGCTGAATCCTTTTGCCACTTACCATAAATTTGGTATTAACTGAAACAGAGTTGGAATGACACCACTAAAATGATTGCATTGAATGTTTCTGGGATATAAATTTTTAAAAGAAGCATCAAAGAGGTGTTAATCGGCACTATGCACAAAAAATATAAATAGCATGGTGGAACTTACAGGTCGTTCAGGGGAAGCTCAGCCAGGTATACAACTGATCCAGAGAACTGGTTGTTCTGCAAGAACCTGTGAATACCACCACACGAAAAAAAAAAGAAAAAAAAGAAAAAGAACAGATCCAACTTGATTTGACAGAAGTAACATCGTGGCATCCACCAAGGTGTATAAGAGAAAGACATTAAACTCACAGTCCGCTAAGGTTTGTCAGGGATGCAAAAGAACTTGGTAGATCTCCAGAAAAGTCGTTAAATGATAGATCCCTGTCATACCAGATTGGATATTTCCAAGGAAACATCACTTTTACACAGCATTCCACAAAGAATGATATGGAAACTAATAGTTAATGAAGGCAACGAAAATTACAAGAAGATTTTCAGTAGGTAATACATTTGATTTTCTTCACTAATTCGTAGGAAATGAATTTCAAATAGAAGAGTTTCCTTTCTCATGTTGTTTACAACCATTCGTATAAGACAGCATGAAGATGCTGAACGTTAATGTCAATGAGATGGATTTTATTCCTTTTACTTCAATTTGCTTGCTTGCGAGTTTTGATATACCAAGTTCAGAATTTTTAATTGTTTTCGTTTACTAGAGCACTTAATATTTACTGGATACATACAACTTTAAAGTTCACGGGATTACCATTTACAGCTTGTTGAGGGGTACATTATCATTCTTATATATAACTAAGCTAAACCAAAGAGGGGGAAAAGCATACATCTCTTTTAGGTTCTCTAGGCCCGTGAATATATTGCCAATGGGTCCGGATAACGAGTTGTGGCTTATATTCCTGCAGAAGGACAATTAGAATGCACTTGATTGAAAGCACTTGAGCAGATTCCAGCAAAAATAGGCAGTATGGTGACATAGCAGGCTTACAGATATCGGAGAAATTTTATGCTTGGTAAAGAATGAGGTATATTCTGGCTCAAATTGTTGCAGGCCAAATTTCTGCACGGGATAAAGAATCAAATATGATCATATGCAAATAACCCCATATTTATGTATAAACAAATATAATATAAGTTTCAATGTTACTAGAGTTAGGTAGCAACACAGAAGGGAGCAACTTACATATGAGTGGAATTAGGGGGTAAGACATATGGAATTTCACCCATAATGTAATTGGAACTAACATCCCTGAGAAAACCAAAATCAGATTAAGATGAAATAGCAGAGATTTGATGAATGAAACAAACTTTCCATTGCAGAAACTTCACTTACAGGTGCTTCAGGTTGCGAAGGTAATGGAGCTGAGTTCCAAGGTAACCACTGAGGTTTAGTCCTTGAAGTTTACTGTGACAAAGGTGAGAGAACATATTAAATTCCTGCTATTGTGTAACCTGCCATCTCAATTATGAGAAAAGTTAATTGAAATGGGATTATGAGCACTAACAGGTGCATAACTGATGACTCGTAACACGATACTCCAGTCCATGATTCCAGACATGGATCACCTCCTTCCAGTCTCCACCCATTCAGCTGGGGTGGGCTATTCAAGACCCTGTACAGACTTTGAAGGGCTATGACTGCACAATGTTAAATCGTAACCTAATTATTTTGGCTAGCAAACAAAATCATAAAGAACAGATCAAGAATAGACCTACAGATGATTTGATAATAATGATAAAGCTATGTCCTAATCATCTCTGTTACTTATCCACCCTTTGGATTCTATATTGCCACTCGAATGTGGATAATTACCCGAAAAGTTAACGCACAGACTGATATGACACAAATTTTCTTCTCTTCTAAGCCACATTTTCTCGCTAATAACTGATATGTACAGAATAAAAAAAGAACGAAAAATCCACCTGCCCGTCTGTTCGGTTTCAGAGAAACCTCTAAAGAAAGAAAAATGAATACTAAATTCTTCATTCTACGCCCATTTTTTCTTTCTAAGACACGAATATCAACTAATTAACCGTTGACGCTAAAGCGGGTTCCCGAGCAATCGAAAATTTCGCCCTTGCGACCTCCACTTTTCTTGCATTTTCTCGGCACCCAAACAGAGGACAAGAAGCATTCTACTGAAGCATTATCAACCAAAATTTCAAATTCTAGTAACTTGTAGACAAGAATACTCCATACAAGCAAAAATCGACTAAAAGTTACCGTCCGCCGGTTCCGTAAAGGCCGAAGTCTCTAGAGCCATAATCGCCGAGAAGACAAGTAGAACCGCGCAATGCGAGTACATCCTCTGTTTGGCCATCTTTCCTGGAAGCGAAGAGAAAGTCGTAGAGAAAAAAAACAGTCAAGCCTTTCAGAGAGAGACTTTTGCGAGCAAAATGAACGAATTACTCAAGAATGGGCTCTGTTTGGTTGGGAAGAAAATTAAAGAAACAAAAAAGAGAAAGAATAGCGAGAGAGAAAGCATTAAAGCTAGCAAGAGAGAGAGAGAGAGAGAGTCTGTGAATGTGAACTTACTCACAGTTTTTATCAGGCACAAAGATCAATTTAAGTTGGACTTTAAGCCTCGCGGAAAATAGGAAAATAGTTTCTTGGATTTTTCCTTTCTGTTTTCTTGGAAACCAAACAGACTAGTACCGCGCTTAACTTGCGTGTTGCTGCTATATATCAAGACTTTCACACACACACACACACACAGGGGAGAGATCCGACGGCTGGTGATGGCGTATGTACGGGATCATCAAAGATTCCACGTCAGCGAATGGCCGTTATGGTCGTTGTGGTGGACAGTTGCTCCGGGTTTCCCTTTTTACTTTCTTTTCTTTTTTCTTTTTTCTTTTCCATTGTTGTTGATAAAGTGCAACGCGTTCATCTCGCGGATTCTCTCTACTTGGATTGGGCTTTTAAAATCAAAAAAGGATTGGGCATTTGGGAGTCTCTTCGTGGCCCATCTATCGGCTTCCGGCCATTTACCATTTAACACAAAAATCAATTAATTTATATATTTTATATTAAGTGAAGAGACAACGATCAAATTTTATTTTTTTTCCTCTCTCTCTCTCTCTCTCTCTATCTCTGTGCAGGAGTTTGGAAAGTAGGAAACTGGAGAATATAATGGCGGAATCGAGAAACAATAAGCAAGGAGGGAATGGAGAAGAGGAAGATTACATGGGAGACCTCTCTCAATTCCTTCCAGCAGAAACCCTTAACCCTCCAATACTTTCTGCCAGAAAGGTCTGTCTGCTTTTTAATCCATTAACCCTCTAAAAACAACTTTATTAATCTTTGGATTGGAGCTTATTCTTAATTGTTGGGTGAGGTTTCTTAAACAGATTTCTTCTAGTTGGATGCTAGAAAAAAGGTTTATAATACTCATTACAGGCCTCTGACTGGCAGAACCCCAGGAAAGTAGAAATCTTTTAGTTGTCTTATTAGAGGGCTTGAATTGAGCTGCTTGTAATTGGTAGAGCTTTTTTTGGTAAAGTAGCTAATATCAGGTTTAAAGCCTGGGAAATAATGTTATGTGGCCTTTGTTTACAAATTTTGTTGTGGTACATAGATTTTTTTTTATTTTTAAATAACACAGTGGAGATATTTCTCCACAAGATTACTGTGTATTAATAGAGAAAACTACTAAACAAGTGAGATGAAGCATGATTGTCACCATTTTTGCAGATTACCAACAACAGAACCCCAATTGGTCAATCATCCAAGAAGCCAAAACTCAGCTGGCAAGAACAGCGTAGGCTTGAAAGAGAGAAAAAGAGACAGGAAGAGGATGAGCAAACCTTAGCCAACATAGATGCTCCAATTCCACAATCCAATATTGGTTTTAAGTTGTTAAAGCAGATGGGTTACACTCCTGGTTCAGCCCTTGGTAAAGAGGGTTCAGGTAGAGCCGAGCCAGTGGGAATTGAAATACGGCGAACACGAATGGGAATTGGGCATGAGGACCCACATAAGGCAAAAAGGAAGAGAGAAGAGATTGAGGCTGAGAGGAAGAAAAGAAAGGAAGAGGATTTGATGGCAGATTTTGGATCTAGGCAGAAGTTGCAATGGAGGAGCCGGAGAGTCATCATAAATTTCAGGAAAGCAAAAGCAACTCTTGATCAATTGGAGAACAAAGAAGTTATGGAGCCAAAGAAGAGTGAGGATGAGCAGGATGGAGAAGAAGAAGAAGAAGAAGAAGAAGAAGAAGAAGAAGAAGAAGAAGAAGAAGAGGAGATAACGGAAGAGGTATGTTATTGGAATCTTTTATTATGTGTTATTTTCTTCATTAGGAAGATGGCTTGTGGCTTCTTGTGTGTGTTCTATCAGCTGCAAATATTATAATCCCCTTGAGCAGACTGCATGGATACCTAAGCAGTTGCTTTAAAGAAAGGTTCATATCTTGTCTATGGCTTAATGGAAACAATCTTGAATCTAAGCTTGTGAAAACCATCACAAATTCTAGTAATTGAATCCCCACTAATGAATATGGATTCTTTAGCAGAAGACATGGAAAGATACACAGATCATTTCGTCTAAATCATTGGTTTGGTGTAACCTCTAAGTACACCTGATATAGTCACTGTTTTGTTGTTATTGCTCTCTTGCAATCCTTTACTTATCTTATCTTCCTTGCTCGAAAAGTTTAAACTTTGCTTTCCTCTGGACTCGTGTGGACAATAATCAATCTTTCCTTATTGTAGGATTTACAAGAAATGTTGATGAAATTAAGAGATGAATACCAATACTGCCTGTTTTGTGGATTTCAGGTAAGTTGTGTATATTGTTTTCTCTCATTCTTGTTAATTTGAAGCCTTCCAAAATATTTTGCATACACAATTGCATGCATGCAAGGTCTAACGTGCTGGGCACATGCATCTTCAATTGCAACACTGAAACACTTTTGCATAAAACTAACTCTAGCTCCCTGGTTCTAATGCTGTGTCCATCAACTTTTCTGCTTGTATCAGTATGAATCAATGGAAGCCCTTTTATCAAACTGCCCGGGAATAAATGAAGACGACCACTAGAGTAGACTGGGCTAATGCAACAGGTTCCCAAATGCAAACTGGCTCGCCACATTTAAAAGTTACGGCATTTATTATTAGATGGACAACTGCTTCCCAGCGAAAGAGGATTTCTATTTTTCGTTCCTAACTGCAAGTGTCTGGCATTTTTCTGCTCTGCAATGGTTTTTTTTTTTTTGGGGGGGGGGCATATCTAGTCACAAGCATGAGGTGACAGGCCATTCACACACTGGGAATTGGGACGTCCATCACATAAAGCGTTCTTCATAGTCACTCCCTGTCCAGGTAGAGGGCCGCATTCTCCAAGTTACAATCTGATTTCCTCTTGGCACCATTGACACATGCACAAGGAGGTCAATTACCACTTAGTATAGTGAGACAACTGACATATTTTCGTCTTTGAAACGTTTGATAGCAATTTTGTACTAATAATGATAGTCGTGTTCAATGTGGCCAATTTAATTTTTCTATGTACCAAAAAAATATGGGCTGATTGGGCCTCCTATAATTATGGGATGTGTATATGCATACCCTTTTCCCGAAGCAATCAGATCGAGTCAGACAAAAGTGTATCTTACACGTCTAGTCGGGGATGACCATTCGGCAGTTCTCATTTAAGGTAAGATTTGGCTGATTGCAAAAGGATCCATTTGTCTGGGATACAGCTGCATAGTCAGTTTTATTTGGCGGGCGTTGTTTCGGTGATGCCCTGTACCTGAAAACGAAGTTTATACTCTCAACACTACATTTCCGTGGTCGCTTGCCCTTCTCCAGCTATGCAAATGGTAACTATTTTGCGCAGTAGTGACAACGAGAAAACAAACTGGCGCCCAATCACCATATGGCAGTTGCCTATGGAAACTTTCTCCAATAGACACCAAGTATTCAGCTTTGGATAGTGGGGGCTCTACTTCCCATCGCAGCTACGAGATGATTGTGAGCAACTCCTACGAGATGATTGTAGACGCAGGTACGAAGAAATCAGTTAAACAGCTTAAATGATTGTCACTGTCTTACAGTCTCAAGCACATACGAGAAACAAGTACAGCAGTTGGTAAAGGTTATCTGCCAATAAGAACAGGCAGAGGATCACCTGCCCAAGAAATTCCAAAGTTATTATCGTCACCAACTTAACCACTGAAGATTCTTGTAAGAACCAGGCCCAAATTGCCTTTTAAAGTGACCAGTGTATATGGGTGGTGGAAGAGTCATAAGCCCTGGAGTGCTCGGGTTCCATGTATTGCCTTGTGTTCCGTTGAGACAGATCGACCCGACTGGAGAACTGACTATTAAGAGGCTGTGAAATTTGACCCAGACCCAGATCAGGGCAAGTCTCGCGTGAACTACTACCCACTTCATTGCCCTTGAAACCCCAAGATGGGCTTGGATACTGGATGACAGCAGAATCATGTGGAGCTGTTGGTGGAGCCATGGGTGACCCTTCGGCGGCATTCATGAAGCTGTTCACCTCAAGACCGGATGCTCGGTTCCTGGAGCCCCATGGTTGATTTGACAGAAGAGAGAGAGCACAGCTTGAGTCAGCAACATTGACTCCTGTGAAGCATTCTCCTGAAGGAATTCTAGTACCAGAAACGCCAGTCCCGCCTGCTGAACCTGGAAGGTAGATATTAGATGGCGGAGACTGAGGGCTGTTCTGCAATGTTTGCAAAATGGAACTTCCAGTGCCAGTCATTTGACTTCCATGCACCCACTCGGAAGATCTTTGACTCAGCCACACATCCCTTCCGGAAGGCCTTGGGTATGCACTGAAGTCCAGAAGAAAGCCTCCAACTCTATTGTTGTTATCTGAAATAGCAAGAACCAAAGAATAGTGTATCAGAACCTCGAAACAAGCTAGCAGGTCAGATATATTTCCAGCTGGAAGCCTAAAGAAGAGGCATCGAAAATAATTCCCGTTCAGCAATGTTTTACCAAAAATGGTTGAAGAGACCCGGCCATAGCGGGCTGACAGCAATGATCCAGGTGATGGCTTCCTACGTCGCTCATTATGACCAGCCAGGCGCCGGCGGCAACTTCGTTTTCCTTGGTCAAATTCAGGAAGTTGATGAAATCTGGAAGCAGTAATAATAGACATGCTATCAATATTGGCAGTTAACTGCCAATTATATCTCTATGAAGGACTAATAGATACAGAAACAAACCAATTCAATGTCACAGTGGATTTCAACAATCTACAGGAATCAGGATACAAAATGCTTCTTTCTTTCAAACTCACAAACAGCCGTTTTTATCATTCTTGCCATAGATTAAATCTATAGTTAAAAACCTGCCATTTTCTCCACTGTTGTTTCATGTTAATTGTTCACACTATCTAGAACAGGAATACATTATAAACTCCTTTTCCAAGTGCTCAAAAACTTTTTCCTAAAAAGAATGCCAAGTGTCATTCTCATTAGATAAAAGGGCAGGCCTTTACTCAGGTAAGCTGCCCCGTACCCCTGCCTTTGTGGGGTGGTCTTTCCCTAATGCAGGTTGGATAAAAGCGAACACAGATGGAGCTGCCGAAGGGAACCCAGGACAGGCAGGAGCTGGGGGAGTGCTTCAGGATCATTATGGGTCTTGGGTGGGTTTTTTTTTTTTTCTTTTTTGCCATAATGTGAGGCACTGCACCATGTTTGTGGCAGAGTTATGGGGTCTCTTCAGGTGTGGCATTGTGCATGGGAGCGTGGGTTTTGCCAGGTGCTATCAAAAGTAGATTCACCGATGGCACTGCAAGTTATCAGCCAAGGGGTTCCTGATAATCACCCACATGAAACCTTGTCAATGGCTGTTGAGAGATGATGCAGTGTGAATGGTTGGTGCGGTTGAACCATGTTTACAAGGAGGGTAACCAGGTTGTGGATTGGCTGGCTACACATGCATTCATGAAGGAGTTTCGACTCACAATGCTGGACTGCAGGGGATTGCAGATCTTGCTAGATGATCTAGCTAAACTGTGTCTCAGGCGAGCATTAGTAGTCTAAACTAGGCTTCTGCCTCAAATGTACCCAAAAAAAGACAAAAAACAAGTTCAGGCCTGTACATCCCTCTAGAGAGTATGGGCCTGATTTCCTCCAGGCACCAGTGACTCATGCTTTTAACCCTTTTCAGCATTAACGGTTTAGCAACCAACTGAATGAAGCGAAGTGCAATATATGATTACAGCTGTCATAAAAGGTTATTAGCCATTCTCTAGCAAGAATTAGAAAGAAGGTTATATTGAACAAACCAGTAAAGGTTGAAACTTCTAAGTAATAACCATAATAATGACCATAAAACCAAAATGAATTTTTTTTTTTTGTTTTGCATTTTCTTTCAATAATTTTCAAGGAAAATGACCAGTGTCGGTAGCCTAATATCTCCAAAAGTAAAAATCTCCATCAACAACTAAAAACAGAGTCAAAATGCCCCACCACACAAAGACTACAAATAGAAATCATTACAAGCGATGATAACCAATTGCACAAGAAACATGAAAAAGAAAAAACCAAAAATAAGTTAAAAGCGACCATTGAACAGAACACAACTTCCTTCAATTTCAGTTCATCGACCCACAAGCTCAGTTCATCGACACATGAACAGAAGAAACCAAACTCTGGTCTATGTTGAAAAAAAAAAAAAAACAAAAGAAAAGAAAAGAAGCAACAACCCTGCTACCCAAATTAACACAAAGTACAGTAATTTCAATATGATATGGAAAACAGAGAAAAGTGTACCTCCAAAAGTAGCACAAAAGAAAAGCGACAGAGAAAAAGGGAGGCAGAAGAAGAAGAAGAAAGATAAAAGCGTGGAGAAACAGCAGACCTGCTACACTGCTGGCAAAATCTTTGCTCCAAACCAGCAACAATGACCATAGGAGACTTGGAGTGCATCCCACAAACTTTGTGCCTTGAATAGTAAGCCTTAGCATCACTTAGATCCACTTGGCAACCCTCAACTTGGCACCTGGGTGGCTGCTGCCCACCCTGAGCCTTCCTGGCCAAGGCCCCGGAACCCGATGAAGACGACCCGGTTCCAGACTTAGCCGGAGATCCAGCCCCAACATTCTCAAAATACACTTTTTTACCAAAATTTAAACCATTGACAGACTCAATGGGAGGAGAGGACGCGTCGGTGCAGCCCGACTCGGCCAAAGAGCCCGAACCCATTTCCATAAATGGTGGCTACAGTTCATTCATCGCGGGTTTTCGGGTCATTCGTTGGGGGGGGTGCCTCTCTCAGAGACTGCGCTTTGTCCAAGTCTGTGAATGTTAAAGACAGGTGGATGGAAATAGAAATATAGCTGGGCTTCACCCTGATTTCCTTCTATTTTTTAACTTAATTTTTTAAAGATAATAAAATAGTGAGAAAAAGCAGACACCTGACAGTGGCCCATGCCAGCGAGGTCTAGTTACACTCACTGACTGACTGACCCAGTCAGCAGACTCTCTCTCTCTCTCTCTTTCTCTCTCTCTATCTCTCTCTGTGTCACCCTCGAAAACTCATCGTGCAAAGCGAGATGCAGAGAGAGAGATATTATGTCCACTGGGCCAGAGGGTTAGTTCGAGGAGTGTATGGCAAAAGTTGCCTTTTATTTTTTTTTAAATGTTTTTGTCGTGTTACGGTTTACAGGGCCAGGCCAGTCATATGGCAAATAGGTACTGTCGTTTAATGGAGTGGCCTTTTTCTCTGTTTCTTTGCTTTTCTTAGCCTTTCTTTATGTCTTCTTGCCTCTCGTCTCTCTCCCACATCCCAGCTCACCACTGGGGTTGGTGGGGTGGCTGGAACTAGAAGTACGTGAAAATATGATGTGGGGACGGGGTGGAATTGGAGGAGGTGCCCGTCTCAATCAATGAAGAAGTTTGTGAAAGGTCCCTTTAAGACCTTTTTGCTCTTTGATTTACAATTTCACCTTGAATTGAGAAACAGAAGCTTTTGTAACCCGATGTCCTGATTTGGAAATTTGGTGATTGGAATCTTTCAACAGCTTCCTCTCCCAATTTTTTCCCTTCCTGGAATAAGTGGGATTAGTTGAATCGGAAGTGCAAATGAACAAGAAAATTACTGGGCGCATGTACACAGTTACGATGTTCACCTGCTGAGAAAGGAGAAAAAAAAAATCACTAAAATATGATATAAATTTCTAGCAGAAAAAAAAAATATAGTTTACTAAAATCTTAATTTAGAACACCTTTGCTATGGAGAAAAAAAATATATAAAGTTTACTTTCTCGGTGTTTCTATCCTCTCATAGAGTCACTTGTGCACAGGCCGATTTGCTCCAAATAATTAAGAATAGGATTAGTCTATTGTGAGCCAAAAAAAAAAAAAAAACTGATGCTTAAATTCAGATTTTACTTTTCTCATTTCATTAACTCATTTTTCACTTTATGATTAACTGTACTATTAGAAAGTACGAAATTTCACACAATTTAAGTATAAAAATTTTACCTAACTTCTAAAAATAAATACATAATTTAAAATATCTATGAATTTTTTTACTTATAAATTTAATTTTTTAAATAAATGTAAAATTACAAAGTATTATTTGATATTATTATTCTTATATCTAGCAAGTATTTTTCTCAATTTTAATATTAAAGCTCTCGCCAGGAGATATGAAAATTTTGGAGACAATTTTGGACGCGAATATGAAAATAAATGTGAGTTTGTATTATTATTATTTGTTATATATTTATAATTTTTATTATTAATTATAATTATATATTTAAATATAAAAAATATAGAATTAACGAATATTATTTTGCATACATTCACTCGCTCGTGTCTACTTATCTCTTCCCATTAAAATCTCGAAACTTTAGGGATGGTGGGGGGGGGGGCATTTTTCACCTTTTCCCATTTCTTGAATTATATTTTGGGTTTTTTTTTATATATATATTTTCAGCGAAGTGAGTGTTTCCACAGTTGGAAAGACGAGAAACTGATGACCTTATACCAAATTAAAAATTTTCAGAATGAGGTTAGGCTTCCGTTATGGTGGTTGGGTTTGGAAACTTCAGTCGCTGCCAGTGGAAGATTATTTTTATTTTTATTTGTTTTCTTCTACGTAGCTTCTAAATATTTTTAAAATTTTGCTTTTGTCTTATATGCTAATATGTTTTATTTAACAAATTTATATCATTCATCTTTTTATTCAAACTCTATAACAAATAAATTTAATTTAATTTTTTTAAAAAACAAACTTAATTTTGAAGGCACCATGGTTTTAGCTTTCGACAAATTGGTCAACTGTTGTTATATAAAGAGCTAAGTAATGAGTTGCTTGATTGGCATAGTTGTTACATATTTAACAATTGGTGTTCATCAATAATTAATTATTTTCAATTATTTATTAGTTATTAGTTTTTAAGTATCAATGTATTATTTACTAGACATCAATCATTAGATATTTGAACAGCTAAACCAATAATTCATGCAGACCAAATCCCAAACCTTTTCTTGCATTTTGCAAGATATTTGGAATTAAGATACATGGCCCAAAATGCCAAAGAAAAAGAAAATAATATATATATATATATTCATATGAGTGGAGCTTGTTTTGTATACAGCTATGCAAGTGACAATTAATTAATAATGTAAGATTAAAGTTATGAAAAATAGAATCTTTCTTTTTGCTTAAATAAAGCATCCATTTGCCAAAAAGAAATGGAGATATATAGCACATATAGTACAAAATGCTTTTGTTTTTCTTTTTAAGGTCCAACTTGTAGGTTCCCTTCCTTTTATTTAAATTACAATGAAGACTACTCGTCGTAGAGCCATTAATTTGTTAAAGAACAACATTAAGGTCAATGATGTTTTTTCTTCTCTGTGTTAACAATTTTCCTCGTACGCATTAGGTTTTTTTTTTTTCTTTTTTCAGTACAAATTTAAAGATATTAATAACTCGCGCATAACATGGTTACATAAACAATTCAAGCACAATTTTGATAAGTTGCCAGCGACGTGTATTGAGAAAATAGAAATTGATACAAGTTATTGCTGCGATTCAAAGTTTGTGCTAAAAATTAAAAATAACATAAATTATCTTTAACAAGTAAATTTAACTTTTCTTCTGATTTCCTTCCATATGTCAAGACTAAGAGATTTTTTGAAATTTAAATAAATTAGCAAGTATGTTGAAATTTTTTTTATCAAAAAAATTATTGAATTGTATATTTTTTTTATTTTTATAAGTTTTCTACTTTTAAAAAAATTTAAATTTGAGACTAAGAAAAAAAGAGTATAAATATAAAATTTTAATTATTAAAAAATATACATTTTTAAAAAGAATTAAAGCTATCTTTTTGGCAACGCGACAACGTGATCGCCATACTTTACAATTATTCCAAGTATTCGTAAGTTAGGAGAGAGAAGTACGCTTTACATTAATCACCACGATGTAAACTATCGGAAATGTTAAGACAGTTAGAAAATCGCAGTTGGTAATTCCAAACTTTTATTTTATTAAAGCTAAACCAATGATCTACATGGTGGTTTTTGGGAGTGGGCCATTGTCGTCGGTCACCAACTTGTCAAATCAGACAGACAGATGAGGTAGCTTTTCTTTTATTATTATTTTTATTTATTTATTTATTTATTTTGGGGTTAAGGCAAAAGGAAGAAAGTGGGACATCTCGGGCATATATGAGCTCGCTTAATGATTTTATCTTTGGCTTTTTGGCAATGTGTCCCATTGAATATTTTAACTCCTTCTTACCCAGACCAGCTTTCGTGATGCAATCTGGTCTTTCACTCCCCTGCCCCTGAAGAAAATGCTTGAGAGTTGCTTTTCAGGCATTTTTTGTCCGACCTTCTCCGCAACAAGAACACACGCGTCTGAACTGCGACTTAAAATGGTTTTTTCCACTTATCCCCAATACCCATATGACAGGTGAATGTATTGAAGTACTCGAGTACTAGACCCGGACCTTGTTGGTCTATATGTTTATACCTCGTTTTTGGCCTTTCGAAAAGGGAAGGCAACACCAAATTTTTTGGAACCTGCAATTTTTTTGGCATTAGAATGACTGTCAGTCGACCTCGATTCTTGACAAGGAGCGGTACATTTGAGCTCGAGCATGTACAAACATAAGTGCATCAAATGAAGGGCTCATTCATGCAAGTTGAACTATTCTAGCCTAAAATAACGAGCTATAATTGGGAAAAATAAAAAAGGAGTCAGAAGGACGAAAAAAAGAAACCCGGGCAGCATATTCAATAGGTACAACTTAGAAAATAAAGGGAAAATATGGTGACACCAGGAGCATGGAATTCTAGTTTCTAAGCGTCCAGTACCCATGTATCAACACTGCCGAACTTTCAACAGCTATAATATTACAAATCGTACACAGTGGAAAAACGGCCATAAGCCTGACGCAATCCATGGTTGCTGCAGGGAAGAACCAGAGCATGGTGGTTTGCATTTGTACAACATGTAGAGCAGGCGCTGGGCAACATTTGGAAAGAAAATGTGATGACCGCACAAATTGAGATGAGTCGACCGCCATAGGGGTACTACCAGAATGTGCATTCCGAATAAAGGATACCCAACTGTCTTTGGTGACCATAACTGCATCTTTACCCTGCCCTTTTGAGTGTAAGCAAGATTTGCAAATTCACCGCTGCAACTGAAAACATTGACAACAATCTACAATGACGTCACGAACAACCATCCAAATTAACCAAGTCATCTTAAGTCATACAAGTTGCTTGAGCAAAAACATGTCAACTAGGACAAACCGCTTATTGAGAACTCAAAGTCCCCAAAAGAATGCATAGAGCAAGAGATATGTTAATAAACCAACAATTACCTGGTCTTTACTCTGCTTTCCTTCATATGCACGATTATTAAGTATTAGCCGACCCAAGGAAAACTGGCTTAAATATTAAAATGGAAAGAATTTTCATAAAATATTCCCTCCCTGTGTGGGCATCAAAATCACTCAACCTTTTGTGTCACAACACAGGACAGAAGGCCTTCACTTGGAATAAAATTTTTGTTGCATGTCCTCCCAAACCTCATAGCCTCTAGGATGGTGCCTCACAAATTGCTTGACGAATAATTTATCCGAGCAGGAAACTACACTGCTCAGGGGCCGGGCATAAGTTGTTCCTTGATCCTTCAGCCAACTATACATTGCCCACCTGAGCCTGACTCTCTCTATTCTGTAGGAAAAATATGATGGGAACATTACCAAAGTTGATAAGGGATAACCCAGATCATGTACAAGCACATTCATTTTCATTTCAATAACATATTTAGTCTGGTTAAGAATTTGGGGAGATATTTTAACCATTTGGCAAACGTCTTTGCTATCCAAACCAGCTTCCACAATACAATCAAATCTCTCTTGTAGCTGCACTGCCCTGCCGCGAAAAAGCTTTAGTGCCTTCTCCATTTCATTTGAGCCCTCTTCAAATCCCAAACTCAGCAGGAACTTAGTCTTCAGAATCTTTGACCTTATTACACTTTCAGAGCTTTCTAACGGTTCAATTTTCCTTCCCATCACCCACTTTTTCATTTCTAGTGGGTTCTCCCGGATGAGATTACAAAGTCGTTTTTTTCCAATGTTCAGACTATGAAGCAAGGATTTACTTTTCTTCAATCTACATGAACCCAGTAACAATGGGTGAGAGCGGAAAATCTTCCCAATCTCATCCACCTCCATTTCAATCTCATTAAGAAGCAAAAAGCAGTGCCTCACATTTGAAATAAATTCTCCAACTGCCATTGGTGGAAACTCTAGAAATATGGAACATATGTGGCTGATTGTAGACCCAAATTTAAACAGGAAACCAATTAGAGTCAGCGTTGTGTGTCCTGAACCATCAAATAGAATTCTTGGATGCTGGCTTATAAGATCACCTAACTGCTCCTTACTATAGCCTGACTGGCTGAATAAGTTTAGAAGAGCAAGCAATAGGTTCCATCTATAAAAATAACTCTCCGACAGATGCTCCTCAATCTGACTGAGCTGCATTCCTCCTTCCTTTAGTACCTCCAACACCTTAACAAAGTCTTGATTCACATCGCCAATCAAAAGATAAGGACTAGAAACAACCAGCTTGGCCACAAAAGACTGGCTAAGCCCCAGTGCTTCATAAGCCTGAAGTTTCAATGGCAGGATCCCAAGAACATACTGAAAAACTTCTGGTGCTTCCTTCAAAATTTTTCCTATATTATTTTTTGAAATGCCATAATTACGCAAAGTATGATAATTTCCAAGTAAATAACTATCATCACTCAAGAACATTAAACCACGCGGCAGAAAATGATCATACTCATAAGATTTTAAACCCAAACTCTCAAAAAAGGGCTCAAATTCGTTGATGGGGTGATAACGCAAGAAGCGGGAAATGGACTTCCCAACACCTCCCTCTATTTCAACCATTTGCAAGAGCTTTTCCAAGAATTGGGGTGAATTTTTACTCATATTCTCTGCATCTATAAAGAGCAAGCTTCTAGTGCAATGCAAGTATTCTAACAGTGCAGACTGTGCCTCTTTTCTAATAGCAGGTGACATTTGATGCACAATTTGGCCATTGCCTGTCCAACTCTCATCCAATTGATTCTCTGCTCCAGCTACTCTTTTTGTACTAAAAAATCTAGGGTTCTTCCCGGCACAGAATGACGAACCAATCAGATACCTCGATGTTTTGTGGCTATCAACAATAAATGGAGAAACCCATTTGCGAATAGATGGTGTCCTAAGTTTCTGCCAACGGGTCATGGCTAGATTGATGAGATGGTGGTGGCGCTTGATAGAAATTCAAATAAAAGTATAAAGGCTCATAAGCAGAGAACAGAATTGAATTTGAGAGTTAATGGCAGAAAGTTATTACCTTTGTGGCTTTTTCAGTATATTTATTCAGTTGTTTAGTTGCTCCTAACCGGAAGGAACTCAGACCTTCAGATACGCGGTTTCATGCATCGATCCGGACTCAAGCAGTCTAAGGACTTTAATGGGGTGTGTTGCTTTCAAGGTTTTCGGGGAAGGCTGATCATTAACATTTCCGGTCTATGTATCTCAATTTTTTGTGTTTTTCCTCTTTTTTTTTTCAATATATATTACTTCTGTCTTTAGTGAAGTCCGATGATTAACATTTTCGGTTAAAACTTTGGAGGTGTTAGACGATAAAAGAACCGCTAAAAGTTGTCTAATAATAAAATAATTAATTCATTTCATATTAAAAATCATGTATTTAGGTGACATATCAAAAAATATAAGTTAAAATTTTTCACTGAGACATTTAGAAAAATTAAATAGCTACTTTCTCATTTTATTAAGAAACCGAAAAGGGAGGATAGAAGAATTAAAGCAGAAAAAAACAATAATTTGTAATTGAATTTTAGAGATATAGATAGCCTTTCCCGGTGTAGTCCTCGAATTTTTTTTTTCCCCACAAAAATTTGTTGGGAAATTTTGCTACAACTTCCGTTTTTTTCTTTTTTTCTTTTTTCTTATTCTAATAGAACAATTAATCAATAGTTTAATTTTAATCCCCTCTAATTGTCTTGAAGGCAACGTTCGAAGGCAACAGCTGGAATTAATTGCAGTTTTTAAGATTCTCATCCGGGGTCATAATTTTGGGTTTATGCTGCAGGAGGCAACATGGCATCCAACGTCAACTCTTCGCCGTCACTGCCTGTATTTCTTCACGGACGAGACTACTTACACGACCTCTCTTATACATACAAACCAAGCAGAGCGAAATCCAAATAGCTTGTTAGTGCCATTACCAGAGTGTCAATAATTTCATTTGGCTTTCTACAAATAAATATGCTGCATCTAGCCAGCTAAAAGTACTATAAGATACGTTCACAGGACAAATCCGGTTATTGTTGCTTAAAATTACAATAAACTTGATCATAAGTATAGAGCTTAAAGACCCATGTCCAGCACCAAGAATTTTGAGCTTCTAAGACATTCTAGGCAACTTAGCATCTAGTCTCTGCCACATTATCCGGTAGTCCATTTGCTAACATTCATCTATGCTGAGGCTGGGAATGGCAGGAGTTGAACCATCATCTGGATTCCACTGAGAGAAATCACTGTTTAGGAAGATAGTATGGGTACCCACCCATTCCTACAGGTGGTGTTGGTGAAAGTCCCAGTGAATCTTTCTTCACAGGAACTTGCACATATGAAATTTGGGATTGTGTTGGATATGGGGCAGATTGTGTTGGATATGCAGCGGGTGCTGCAGGAGGACTTGGGTAAGACGAAGAAGGGTATGATGCCACAGTTTGAGGATAAGTGTAGCCAGCAGGGGCAGTCCCGGGATGTGCTTTTCCAGGCTGCGTGTATCCAGCTGATGCTGGTAAGGGTACTGCAACCATAGGTGCAGGTAACTGCCCCTGAAATGTTTTGCCCTTGTGAGTATCAGCAAACTTCACAATGATGGTTCTCCCCTGCAAATACACCAAAAAAGGAAGGGAAAAATAGTTGATCATGTGTACTCAAACTAACCAAAGTCATTTAATCTCCGGTTAAGTAGCATCTGTAAAAATGCTCGAAAGAAAACATAAAACACGTGCAGTAATGCCTTCAATGCAGCTAATTTCCGAGGACCCTGAATCTGCAACTTCAATTTAGCCTTTGATAAAGATGAACATTTAATTATATTAGACAATCATAAAGGCATCTCAATGAATTTTACCCCAATTGGCAGGTACAACAAACCATATTCTTAGAACCATCTACCTTAGATGATTGCTGGCAAAAAGAAGTCACTGCAATTTGGCATGTCACAGATAATGCCAACATGTATAAATTTATTCCATGCTGTCATCCAGACTTAAAAGAACAACATGAAAAAGAAACGTGCACATTTTTTATTCAATTAAAAAAAGATTTTGACGAGCTGAATTCCTAGAAGCAGGCTCCAGAAGGTTTTTCTCTCTTTTCTAGAAGAAAAAAGGAGTTCGAAAATTCCTCAAAGAAGTAAGAAATGACACCCAACAAAAAAGCCTGCTAATCAAAATCACTCATATGGAAATATAAAGCCCACGATCAACTTACCCCAAGGATCTTCTGTGGATCATCTATGGCCTTCTTTGCAGCCTCCGCTGTCTTGTATGTGACAAAACCAAATCCACTGAATGTGCAAGGAAAAGAAAAATGACTTAACTTAGATCCAGTTGCATATTAAGCACTGGATAAAATTTAGAAAAAGAAATAATTTCTCCCCCCATGGGGCAAGGCATCATACCGTGATTCATTAGTATCTTTGTCATAGGCAACTGAACCTTCCTCAATGTCACCGTGCCTACCAAAGATACTGAGCAGCTTCTCACTTGTGATCTCCGGTGACAGGCCTCCAATGTAGAGTTTCCTCTGGGCAAGATTAGCTGAAGTACTTGCCCCAGTTAATCCTTCGCAGGCTAAATTACAAACAGCCATTCGTCCCTGGAACCACAACGTTCAAAAAAACCAACATAAAAATAAAGGGGTGGCCGAATATTGCAGATCCAACTGTCGTAGGAGTAGAAGTTGATTAATATCGTATAGAGAATAAACATGTAATTTGTTTTCATATAAAAGTTATCTCATTTTTTTATATAAAAATATATATTTATTATATAATTTATAACTTTAAAAATAGTGAAAACTTTAGTGCATCTATAGATATAAAAACATTCAAATTTCAAACCATACAAATTTCATGTGTTTTTCTTTTTTCACTTTTATTATTTTTCAAATATTTCATTTCCCGACAAATAGTATCAGAATTTTGGTTCTAAGAACGCCAAAAAGGTAGTGAGAGCGATGATATTTAAGGAAGAAAAAAAAAATTGACAAATTTGATGGTATCAATTTTAATTTTTAAAAAATATAAATGAAAGATTATTTGTACTAAAAAAAATTGCATAACCTTTTTCAAAAAAAAAATAAAAAAATAAGAATCGATGAATAAGGAAAATTAAGAGTTACTAGATATACAAACTTTAAAAATCATTTAATTAATGTTAACCCAAAACATTACTTTTAATGTCCAAATGAAGAAAATCATTTGTTGAGAGCACTAGCTCATACATATGACAAACTATTTACTTCCAACAAAATATATTTAATAAAAAAATTATTTAATTTAAAGATAAAAAAAAATGTTTTTATTGTAGATTATATAAATAAATTTAATTTAATTTAATTTTTAATAAATTAAATTTGATAAATATAAAATTCAATAAAGAGGTTAAAATTTTAATCTTGTTGTCCTTATTACTGAAAAGTTAAAATATCATAATAACTACAACAAATAGTTCATTTGGTTTGTAATAATTATAGTTCAATACAATTTAAATTCTTATTTTAAGTAAAGATATTTGCAAGAGAATTAGGTATATCAATTAACTTTGATTCTACCTAAAGTACTAAAAATAGAGAAAAGACAATTTATCATGATGATAATACAGGCAAATTGAAATCTAAAAAAATGAGTAAATTGAAATCTGATACTACATGCTAAGATTGTGATCGTAAGGGCTAATTTAAGAGAGACTATAAACAACTAAAAAAGAAAAATCATGATAAAAATTCTATAAATGCAACAATTAAAAATATCTCACACGTTTTGATTTTAATGGTTGACAATCCAATAAAACCATGGATTTTAGATGTTAGGGCCTTTTTTCACTCAACTTTATATAAAAATTTCATGTAAAATTATTTTATCAATAATTTCAAAAAAGTTCATTTTCCTGATGATGAACTGTTAGATATAGTGAAAAAAAGTGATATTTAAGTCAAGATATCAAACAAATATGTATAGAAAATAAAAAATGTTAGAGACATGTCTGGATTGAAAAATAATTTGATTTTTATAAAACAACTTGATGAAGAAAAACACATTTTACAACTCTTTATCAATGAGTCATAGAAAATCACCAAAAAGTGCAATGATGATAGTAAGAAGAAATAAAATTGAGACACTTTATATAATTTCAAAAATAAAGAATTTATTGAGAATTATTAAATTTGTGATTAATTCTAGAATTTGACGGTACAAGCTCGAGCATATAAGTAAGGAAGGAATGAAAATAGTTGCAATATAAGACAAGTTGACTAGTATAAAATTATGGATGTTGGCACTTGTGAGAATTATACTTTTAAGAAGAAGAAAAATGTTAGTTTTTCTAAAATTGGAAGGACAACCAAGACACAGAAGTTAGAACTTATGCATATTAATGTTTAGGATCCCTCTCAAGTAGGATCCTTATATGACTCACTCTATTATATCATCTTGATGATTTTACTTGGAAAGTATGAGTTTATTTTTTAAAAAATACATTTAGTGTGTTTATCATGTTCAAGTGAAAAATAAATTTGGTAGAAATATAAAATAATCAAGATCTGATAATAACAATAAGTATAACAACAAAAAATTCAAAAAATTTTCTACAGTTAATGGGATTCTAATGGAGAAAATAGTTTCAAAGACCTTTCAATAGAATGACATTCCTAAGCGCATGAATAAAACTTTAAATGAGTATACCAAAAATATGAGAATATATGTTGAATTACTAAAAACATTATGAGCTAATATTATTAATACTACAACTTATTTGATTAATTGAAGATGATCAGTTCCCATAGATGGAGAGCTACTAAAGGAGATTTTGATAGGTAAAGAGATAAATCTTTCACACTTAAAAGTCTTTAGTTGTAATTTTTATGTGCTTGCGAATTTTGATAAAATAGATAAATTAAATTCTAAATCTCATATGTGTGGTTTCATTGGGTATGAAATTAATGAATTTGAATATCATCTTTAAGATAATTAAAATAAAAAAATCATTAGATGTTATATTTAATAAAAATATTGACATGTTGTAAAATTTGATAGTACAATAAAACATTACAAAAAAGAGAAACATATTGAGTTGAAGAAAATTTTAAAAGATAATATGGATAAAAGAGTATCAAGAAATCCTAAAAATATCTCAATACAGTTAGAACCTTCTACACCAGTAACACAAGTGATGAAATCTAGTAGAATATTTAAATTTTTACAACGATTCTCTCCTTTATTATATACAAAAGTAAGTCACACTGTTTTGATGAAGTAATGTACAACCCTAATTGGTGTCCATAGTTAATTATTGAGGAGGTGTCACACTAAAATTATAAATTACAAGATGAATTTAATACATCATAAAGTGAGAAATTGTTGTAAGGGTGGAGTAAGATTAATATTATATGAAAATAAAGTAATTTATTTTCATATAAAAGTTATCTCATTTCCTTGTATAAAAAAACATATTTATTATATAATTTATAATTTAAAAAATAACAAAAACTTTAATATGACTGTGATCATAGAACCATTTAAATTATGAACCACATAAATTTTTTTTTGTTTTTCTTTTCAAATATTTCATTCCTAATACCAATAAGAAGGAAAATTAGTCCCTAAATAAAAAAATAATAATACAAGAAAACTTGTTGAAACACCTTACAAACAAAAATAATAATTAAAGAGAAAAAAAGCAAATGACCACAACTGTCTAATAAAATGCTCTAAAAGTTGGACAATAGGCAAGTACTTACATCAATCATTTTGCTAGGTGCTGCCAGTGCACTCTGTGCTGATTCCATATGCTTGTAGGTGATGAAACCATAGCCACGTGACTTTCCTGTTGCTTTGTCATAGATCACAGCACCTTCTTCGATTTCACCGTGAACTCGAAATGCCTGGAAAACAAACACACATTCCTGAAAAATCTAAAAGAAAAAAGGAGAAATAATACACCAAAGTAAAAAAGACGGCTGCACAACAGATTGATTTGTAATGTGAATGAATAGCTCAGTCTGAAACTTTGAAATAAGGGAAATCATCATGACACACAAAGACACACACAGCAATCAACAAAGCACTCACAGCACACAAGGTTTCTGAAGTGGTATTCCAGGCCATGCCACGAACAAAAAGCTTTCGATGGACTGGATCTGCACTGGCAAGACTTTTAATTTCTTCTGCAATTGAAGGATATTGGGACCCTCTTTATACCTCAACATGCAAACATACATGCACAGCGTCAATCACACAGTCATACAATTGGGGCAACACACGCATGGCACCCATTCAGTATACACAAGCAGAACATTATGACATCTAATAAAATTAAAAAAAAAAAAAAAAGACTCATGAAACAATTTCAAAAATAAGATGGAAGAACTCCAATCTTTTGGGGATAAAATAGCATCTCATAAGCACCAGAATTGCATAACATCATTCACAGGAACTTATCCAATATTACAACTAGAAAAATCATGATATGGCATTACGGAATCAACAATGTAAAAGAAAAGAAAAAAATCCAATAGAAACAAGCAGCAAAAAGGTGCTGGTTTTGAGTTCTATACGTTTCAAAAGAGTTTGAGGGGAACTTAATTTACATAAGTCATCCAACTTCATTCAACCATGACAAAGAACTTTGCTTTCCCCTTAGAACAATGTAGGAAATGTTTTGGTTCTTAAAAAGAAAATTCACTCTTTATTTACAGAAAAACTGACAGCTAATCGAAGTTTATACGCTGTAACTATCCCACTGAACTCAAAACAATCCCACAAAAAGTTAAAAAAAAAAAAAAAACCCACTTTTGTTACTATTACCGTTTCAATTTCTCACGAACCAAACAGTGAAACTATATAACAGGAAACAAACCCAAAACACAAAAACCCAAGAAATTACGACGAAAAAAAATAAAGAACGAGAGAGAGAACGCACAGTCTAGAGAGAAGATCGACGAGCTGGGACTTGTTAAGAGGGTCAAGTAGAGAGCCAAGATGCTCCTGCGTCGCCGTCGCCAACAATTCACCTCCGTCACCTCCTCCTCCTCCTCCCACGGTCGCGTCATCCATCTTCCTCTTCTTCATGTCCTCCATTGCTCAATTTAGTTTCGCAGAATCTTTAAAAGGGTTTTAAGTTCCATCTTATTTTCTCTATCTCCGTCGGGGAAACGGCAGGACAGAGGCTAAGGCTTCATCGTAGCGGAAAGCCCATTACTTTCAGAATTGTACAAGTTCATAACACAATGGGCCTAGCGAAAAATACCACTTTCATAATTGTGTAAGTTAAGGTACGTTCACCAAATTAATAAATCTTTCTCTCAATGTATTGAGTTTAATTTTTTTTTTAATAAAACATAAGTTTAAAATTTATAAAAAATAAAATAATTATTTTTATCATATAATTTATAATTTAATAAACTTATAAAAAAATCTTTGAAAAGAGTGAATCTAAGATTTTACTTGAAATATATTTTTTTTCAATTATTAGACCACAATATTTAATATTGTAATTTTACCAAACCCTTCATAAGAAGATGAATTTTGAATTTCCATGGAATAAACAATTTTTTAATTATTAGATAACAACATTGGATGTATAATTCTTGTCCTTTGAAACTAGTTTTGACACTCCAGCCAAGATTTTGAGGCAAACTTATATAAAAAATAAAATAAAATATGTCCAAAAAATAAAGAAAAATGGAATCGTGGTTGTAGTGTCCACAAAATTCAAAATTGTTCACGAGTCCACAAGTGGTAGGTTTCTTGCTGAGATAATTCCAAGCCAAAAAGCTTCAACTTGCGCAACTAGTTCTTGAAAAATTGGGCATGAAAATATCGATGTACAATAAGAAGGAATAAGTTACTAAAAATACTCTAATAATTAAAATTTTAAATTTTTATTTTAGATATTTTAATTTTTAATCTTAAAGAAGAGAAAATGATATTTGTCAAACTAAAAAACAAAAATTGTATAACTTATAGTTAAATAAATTTTTTAATAAAAAAAAATAGAATTAGACAACTAGGTAAAAACTTATGCAAATGGTGTGACAGCTAAGAAGACTCATGGTTTCGGTGTCCAACAAAATTATTTTTCGCGTCAGGCGAATTAAATAATAATAATAATATATTGAACTATTATGATCTTTACAAAAAAAAAATGTTATTTTTATTTTCTAAACACATTTTTTTATGCATATCTAATAATTTGAAAAATGATTCGCAATATATATTTGACGTAACGTATGTTTGTAATCTTTCTTTCATTGGGCTTCAGTATAGCATTTTCCTAAAGGGCATTTCGGATATAAGCAAATAAGCGAGTTGAAGATGGGTCATATCTCGCTAATTAAATTGTAACCGGAGTATACATGAACAACAATGGTAAATTTCAGGTTATTAATTAAAGTTATGTCTCTCTTTGCTCATAAGCAAAATGGATCTATTTGAAACAGAATTAATCTATGTAAGTGGAGGCTGCTATGTATTTCTTAATATCAACATGGGGAACCATTTTTTTTTCTTCATTATTTAATTGGAGGGAGGGACTGAGGAAACAATTGCTAAAAATCATTTGTCTGTACTTCAGGACAAGCTAGCAAGCATTAGACCTATTACATCATTGAAATACAGGCTTCTTTGTTCATATGGTTAACCACGATCACGAAAATTTAGATGGTAAAGGCCCTTAATTAATTAATTATGAGATCAATGTGTATAATTTATTAGGGTAAAACGTTATCTTGATTCCTTTCAGCGGCATTCACAATGTAATTGAAGCAAATCTAGCCAATCTCAGCTTCCAAGATTGTCCATATACACTATGATTACATATTTCATGCAAGCCTACGTCTGGATGGGAAACTACCTTGTTGGCCGAACATAGCTTGGAATGCCCTGGTAAAAGTGAAGACAAGAACTGAAAATTAACCAATTCAATTAAGCTGTGGATATATACAAACGACCTTGGGGCATGGGTTCTATAAATAGCATTTCTCTTCAGAAGCCGGAAGTTGCTGGCTCGCTTTTGTTATTGAAGCCGAAAGTTGATCATGGCATTGCAATTTCTCCATCCCATTTTTGTTGCTCTGATCATGTCATGGCTAAGTTTAAGCCCTTTTCATTTGAAGGCACGTGCACTAGATTAAGGCACTGCAAGCTACTACCCGCCACCTTACACCCGTACAGGTCTTTGAAACATCTTTTTTTTTTATAATTTTCCCCCTAGCATATATGTTATTGCTGGTTCAGAAACTTGAATATATGTTTTCTTCTGTATATACATGCAGCTTCGTATTGTTATGGCAACGATGACCCAGGGACAGTGATGGTTGCGAAGGCAGGCGATGGCCCTGCCCGTACTGAACTTTGTGGTAGATACTACCAAGTAGATTGCAAAGGCAATACTTGTAAATATTATACAAGAGTGGGGGGTGAAGAATGTTGATTATTGCAGCTCCCCGTGTGGCTATACCATGCTGTTGTCACAGGAAGCATTTAACAGTATTTCAGACACTAGTTATGGATCTATAGCTATCTCTTGCAAGGCGTTAAGTGTACAATAATTAATGTATGTTGTCACTTTCAACTTTAAACTGCTTAATTAGCTGTCTAAAAATAACAATTAATGAATCTTCTTAATTATATGTTGCTTTTCTAGGATGCCCTGAAGGGGTAGGAGAATACAAATACAGGTAGTCTTTCAATGGAAAAGTGTTGCAAGCGGTGGTACCAATAATATTGAAGCAACCCCATCGATGGACATTGCATCGAGTGTGGTTTATCTTGCGTTGATGTGGAATAACTTTTGATATATAATTGCAATTAACTAATTACTATTGTGTATCTATCAGTTTCGATAATGTGTTAGTTGACCCTATTCTGGTAACGAAGCTCAAACAAACTATGTTATGGTGCTCAACTTCAACACGGAATTGCTAGTTAATGAACTGCATCTGCATGCTCATAATACATCGGACTCTTTTATGGATTTGGGATCCCGCCCGGCTCAGCCTGGCCCGGACAACTGCAAAGGAATGTGCTGGTCTTGAGTTCTCTTTGTTTCTGCTAGCGTGAGTCTCCGTTTCCATCAGGTTTGACCCGTTAAGTTTTTAGGGTCTCAGTAGGAGTGGGCTCAGCCACGTGGGGAGGGGAATGATGAGAAGAACTCTGTCAGTGGGCAATAGGCAGTGTGCCTCTTGCCACCCGGACAAGCCCGAGTTCTTAGGTTCGACCCGTTTAATAAGCATAACAGGCTTGGTTTGGGCTGTACTTGGGCCTAAGCAAAATATTCAGTTTGAATTACGTCCATTAATCCTCGGACAAGATTAATGATGTTTGTAAGTCTCCAAAAACTTGATTTCAACATCAAGATTCACGGACGGAGTGCCATCATCCTTAGCTGAAGAAGCATCATCCACGTTAACATCTCACCGTCATCACCGAAGGAAAATGCTTCTGCTTTTGATTTATTGGTATTCTGCTGTTGCTATTTCAATAATGAGCTTGTAAAAGTACAAAATACGAGAAAAATAATCAAGATGACGAGTATAAGAGTGGACCAGAGATTAGATAATTGTTGTTACAGTGTGAAAAATTGTAGAGTACACTTCTGATAGTTAAAACTGAGTATTGAATACAAATAAAAATGGTGGACCAATAAACAAAACTGAAAAACTACAGAACCATTCCTTGCACATTTCTCAAAGGTGTCATGCATGCATGTACGACAGAGCACATATCATATGGATTTGTTTCTTCTTCCTTTTTCCTTTTGAAGGTATAGTAAAGCAGTTGCCTCTGGAGGACTAGAAGTACGCATATGCTTTTGCTTTCTCTACAAAGCAGCAGTATCGTTTCGGTTTCCATCTCTGACATGGAGAAAAATTTTCTGGAGTTCTATGATTGTTGCACATGAATAGGATGTCCTCAATGATCTAACTTATCTTGGATGGAAAGTTAGTGTTGTTAGAACCTTCTGCAATGGAAACCTCAACATCTTCAATACTAAATGGTGGCTCATCTAGGGATGGGAAATCAAAGTTTTGATTCTTCAAGAGACTGTTATTCGTTTTCTGTTGCTGATCAAACATCATCTTAAGTTGCCTGCCTTGTTCTTCAATACGTAATTGTAGATTTCTTTGAACCTGGTAGAAACAAAGAATGAAAACCATGAAGTATGGTTAGACTCTCCCTCTTGACAAACCTCAATGAAAGAACAGAAAAAGCCACCATTTCATTTGAATTTTTGTCATTTCACATATATCATGTTTTGTGGTCACTTGCAAAAAGAGCTCCGAGTGAAATGCCATCTCATTTCGAAATCTTGAGTTGCACTTTTTTTTTTTTTTTTGTAAAAATAAAGCCCCTGTTAGTCAATGCTTCATTAGTTGCAAAAATCATTTTGCTGGTCTGCTAACCAATAGCAGTATATGGTCTTAGTGATACAAACCTAGCAGGGTATAAGGATACTGGAACGCACAAAGCTGGTGCTAGAATTACAACTAATGAAGAAAGTACGTTGAAGTGAGACGAAATCAGGTGGAAATTAAATATCTTGATGTACCTCCAACTGGTCGTGTAGGCGCCTCTGAACATCCAATTGCAGTTGCAGTGCCTCTTTGATTTGCAAGCCACTACAGGAAATGTGTTAAAACAATGGTCATAGGTGAGAACGAGTGCACTAGTCTCTAAAGCAAAAGCAAAGTGCATGTCAGCTTTAGAATTCAGAAAGTCCTGGTTTACCTTCTCACATCGAGCTGTGGGATATCATATGTGCTAGTTTTTTTCTCAGCCTTCCCTGCATTGTGAAAAACTGTTTGCATTACATCATTCTAAATTTTTGCTAGAAAGAATTCTGCAGTAAAGCAAAAGACCATATAGCAGTCCTAAAAAAAATGAATAGAACTTACTATCATCATAAAATGATCAACAGACAGGGTTTGTAATGGGACTAATAACAAGTTCCCAACTGAAAACAAAATATTCATGAGCAAGGCTGTACGAGTAAATGTTATTAGTGGCATCTTGTTACGGAACTCAAGTAATTCAGAGTATAGGGTCACTGAGACTAGGAGTTTCCGAAGTTTTTTTTCTTTTTTTTTCGTTTTCCATAGCCCCTTGATGTTAGGCAAGCTAAGGTCTAGTGGGTTCTAGCCAGAGAACCAAAGAGGAATATAGCCAGTTTTAACCGTCCTCTGACATTATTATGCATTCGTTTCCCGTCTTAACTAATTTGGAGAACTTAACAAGAAGGTGATTTTGTCTGATTCACAAAAGAGGGTTTCTGCTAAATTGGTCAATGGCTATATCAGAAGGATAAGCAAGAAGGAAACCCCTGAAGGCATGGATCTTAGATAATAGATGAACCGAAGTAGTTCATTCAGAATGTTTTCAAACTGCTTATGAAGACTCTAGCAGAGAAGACAAGACAGCTTATGTCCCATTTAATTTGGAGTACTTTAACAAAATTATATTCTTTGCAACCAGTTAATGAGGATTGGAGGCCCGAGAATGTCTGTCCTCCTTTTCAGAATTGCGGGGACGGTACTTATAATGATCCAAAACTTATTCAGAAGGTAACAAAGTGAGGGCAATTCTACCTTAGTACAGATTCATGTACATCTGATGCAAAGATCTATGTCTGTCATGGAAAATTATCACATAATCTATTCATGACTGTATTTTCTGTTGGGAATTATTTAGCAGGTTAAGCGGATCATCAGTAAAGGAATAAAATCACCAAGAGCATAATTGCAAATTCAGCATACCTTCTGAAGAATAAGGCATGCATTTTGCAATCCTATATTTCTGCAAGGCAGATGAAGAAAATTGACAGTTCAGGGTTTAGGAAGAAAAATTAAAATGAAAATTGCATTGACACGGTACCTAAAGTATTATATAAGTACTACCTGCAAATGACTTTTTACATGAAAGATTGTCAACACATCAGAGTCCATCAACTTCAATATTGCCTTAGGGGTCGCCCCTGCAATTGAACAATTATATAAGCACAAATTATAGTTGATGTTTTCTGAGTGGATGAAAAAACTCAAACAGAATTTACTTACTCTCGGCACCACCAAGACGATTCACACATTCCACAAATCTCTCGTGAAGATCTTGAGTCCATCTTATTCGTGTTTTATTCGGGAGCATCGCCCCAGTTGACAAAGGACTGCCAGAAGAAGCAGAAACACCTCCAACAGAAAATCTTGGAGAGTGCTTCTCCTGTGGAGAAGAGAAGACAAGCTGTGCAAATGGAGGATCACAAGGACTAAAACTAACCTGTGCGGAAACAAGTATCCATCCGCCACAATGAATTTTTTCCCGAAAGAAAACCGGTGCAAGAAAATGTGAAACTAGACTATAGAATAGAAAATACATACTCTATTATCTTGCTTTCCCCGGAAAGATACTGAAAAGCGACTCTCCATTGAGGCAGCATCATGACCAACCAGCCTATTTAGTTCATGCAGATGGAGGTTGTAACCTGAAGGAGTGCTGCACAGACCATTATAGGATTCGGATTTAAAGGAGTTACTATTACAAGGAACTGGGGATTTTTCTGCTGACTGCAAAGTGCTTCCCAATTCAAAATTGTCTGATTGTTCTCCTGAAACAATAGAATAGTTTTCCCCGGAAGAGTGATTTGAAGTCACATGTGAATTATGTGAATCATAGGGCTTGGAATACTGAGTGCACAAGGGTCTGCCAACATGACAATTTTGCTTCAGAAGACCCATGCATCTTTCTGTTGCATAAAAAGCTGAAGCTGGCGTGTCGAAGCGGCCCATAATGCTGCTAGATGATATGTCAGGCTGAACGTTTTGCCGCGGTGATTGTGATCCTCCTTCCGTGACACGCAGTGGCGTGCAACTTCCCATGTTCCATCTCTGTTGATTATCATAATATTGAGATGAATGATGTGCGAAGTCACCCATCAGTCCATGATTTCCTTGCATTTGTTCTTGGCAGTCAATCTTCGAGTTGTTCATTAACAACTGAACAGGACTGCAACCCCAAGTTTTCCTAGACCAGAAAAACGAACAGAGCTGGTTTCTGTTTAGTTTTCTTGGCTAGAATCAGAAAGCGTATCGGATTTCATACTACTGTGTATTACTTAAAGAGCAGAAGCTGCGCAAAACACACGCAGAATCTGACCAAAGTTTGACACAGATTACTCTGACAGCAAACATCTAATATCGAATTCGAACTTATGACATAAAATTCTCTCTTATATTCCAAAAAACTTCATGTCCAAGATATGAATATATATGTTTACAAAGACTGCAAGTCTTTTGGTTATTCCTAAAACGGATCGGAATAGACAATGATCTACTGATGCAAACTAAGCCCAAAAGGAAATAACCCCTTTAAAAATTAACACATATTTGTCCTTTTTTCAAGAAAATAATCAACCCCTAATGCACATGTATTGATGTCTAACGTTACAAAAAGAAGGAAAAAAAAAACTCAGTAAATATCAGTTAAAAACTGTTCTCCAAACGTGTTTGCTTTATCATATGACAACTGTGAAGAATAATATTATGGGCATCTGAGTCACTCTGCCATAATAAGATAATGCGATAATGGCACAGATTCATAGCAACAGATCTGCAATTATTCCTGCTATGGATACGGATAACCATGCAACAATATTTATGCAAATGAAAACAAAAGGAAAAAAAAAAAAAAAAAAAGCTTCTGCTTCTTCCAAAACATGGAGATAAAAAGAATTGTCCTCCCTTCCCACAGGATTGCGTCGTGTGAAGTGGGATCGGTACTTACCAGAAATTTTTTTTTTTTTTTTGAAGTTCTTGTCCTAGAACACATTTTAATTCGAACGTACAGTGGAGCTTTAACAGCAATATTCTGAAACCTACTCAAAGAACAAAGTTAAAGGGATAATCAATTATTAACTCTTCATTTTTGATTAGTACGTTGCTTTGCTTGACAAAAGTATATTGGACATTTTTCACATTATTTTTTTTCTTAAATTTCCTCAGTAAAAAAAAAAAAATAAAAAACAAAAAGATAAAGCTAGTCTTATAATTATTTTCTCTTTTTTTGCACTAATCTCTCGTCTGAAAATGACCAATGTGCTTGTTTTAATCAAATTGAATTCGTTTCTTATCGATCCACTTGCCTCCTCCACATCCAATTCGGCATTTCTTGTCTGATTCAATATGACTTTTTTTTTTTTTTCACCTCGGAGATGACAAAACAAAACTATCAAAAGGCCAATTGATACTGTCACGTATTTGATTACAGCAGCGACACACTCAAAACTATGAAAACAATGATAAGTGAACAAGTTTGGACAATTTAACTCAATAATAATAATTGAAGAGACTTCCAATGCAAGAACAATATTCATTAGCTGGCTTTTCTGTGGAGTGAGCCGAATGGCTCAATAAGCATTTTTTATTACATGACCGATGTGCAGGAAAGTTCCAGCTCGGTTACATTGGAATTAAGACGACGGCATCGGCTTTTTTTTTTTTTTTTTGTCATGGCATCGACAATATTTCAAAGTCATCATAGTAACAATGTTAATCAAGGGAACAACATCGTTAAAATAGTTGAAGTCAATTGTTAAAAAAAAGAAAAAAAAGAGTTAAAACTCCGTGGTCTGTTTTATCAAATGACAGCGAACACGTGGCTACGTGTCATTATCGGGAAGCTCTTGAACACCATATATGCCGTTTAACGTGAAGACGGAGGACATTAAGTTTGACGAAATAAAATAAAATAAAAAATAAAGGAGTTTGAGTGCAGGAAACTCCAACTACGAATCTAGTGTGGTTCTGTCTTAAATTGTAGTTAAGATTTATTGTTATAGTTGTCGAATTGAGGGTTATAAAATTTGTTATTAGTAAAAATAATTAATTATTTATAATATTTGAAAAAAAAATTAATCATATAAATAATTATTTTTCAATTATAATTATTTTATATAATAATTAAAATTATTTTTTTAAAAAATTATTAAATTATAACATATTTCTGTTAAAAACAAATTTTATAATTTATTAAATATCAATAAAATTATTTTTAATTCAAAACATTAATTTTTAAACCGTGATTACAATTCTAAATACAACTATATATTAAAAAAATTATTTACATTCAAAAAAATAAATTCTTAACTTGAATAAATTTTTAATTATTTGTTTAAACTCAAAAGAAAAGAAAAAAAGAGAGAAAAAGAAAATATAATAGATTCCAAATCCAGGTGCAATATTTGAATGTTATGGGAAAATTTGTGCAAGTTGAGGGTAATTGAGAACCCACCACCTTTTTTTAAGCAAACAAATGGAAGTTAAGGTGGTGTTTAAGTTTCTAGCAAGGAAGATTATGTATTATTAAAAGAAAAATAAATTGTGTAAACATACATTTAATTGATTGATTGAACATTTAAAAAAAAATCAAATTTATAAATTTTAAAATGATATCCAACGGTCTCTTTACTATTAGTTCTTTCCATCTTTTTAGTGCATCGCTTGGCTACACTCTTTTTCTTGTTTGTTTTGTTTTGTGTTTTTTTTTTCTTTTTTTTTTTAGGGTGAATCGTAGGAGCGATGTGCCGGGACAATTCTTCCCTTCCATCCAATTGGCAGCCTTTCGCTCTATCATGATTTGGCAATCGAATATTCTTTTATTGAACCGTGTAAAGCTGTTTCAACTTTCAATATGCTCCAAAGCTACACTCTTAACATCATTGAAAATCCTTATTCATTTTGTTAATTCAATATATTAAGCTGAATTGGGTCCTTCTTGGACTATATGTTTGCATATTTTGTTCTCTTACTACAGTTGTATCTGTCTGAATTTTGTCAGTTGTTGCTAACTTATCATGCAAGCATTGTATAATTCTAGGAAACACGAAACTGTACAATGAATGAATTTTAAAAAAGAAAAAAAGCATGAATTCTTAGCTACATCTTGGTAGGACGATACAATTGAAATTGACCCTTCGGGCTTTGGGAGGGCGGTGCATCCTCCAAATCTGCGGTGATTCGTTAGCCCACTCTTTAATTTATTTTGAAAGGACGTTTTCTTTGGTTTTTATTTTCCCCCTTTTTCTTTTGGTTCTTGCAGGCTGGTCAATTTTAGTTTTTCTGTACATAACATTTAATATTTGATTTATTTTAAGGCTTCACACCACAATTTACATTTTTAGATTAATTGATTTATTGAGAAACAAAATGTTTATGATTAAAAAATTAACTTTTAGTCGAATGAATTAAGGTGTGAGAGATATTCTTTATATTCAATGATGAATTTTTACAAATAAAGTAAATTATTGCTAAATGATGTTATCAATCAAATGGATTTGCGTGGATAGATTAGAACCTTGATAACAAGAAACATAAATCGACCAGTTGTTGGAAACTCAAATCGAAATTATAACAAAGCCCCGTGAACTGAAAAACAAAATCTTCAACAAGATAAACATATATTAAGGGTTATATATGTTTTTATACGAAAAAGGAAAGGGAAGGAAAAACATAAGAACGGCCATGAATGATGGGATCTGCTAGTCAACGGCTAGATGACGCCTATTCTACCGTACGTAAAGAGTCTAAGACAAGGACCTCAAATTATACCCACCGATTGGAACAACGAATAATCTCAGTGCAAATCTGTACTGATAAAGAAGTTGTAAAACAGTGATGATTCTCGACAGTATTTGAGCGGTGGAATTTCCATGCTTCATGGAAGAATAATTCCCACTCGGCCACCCTCCTATAACAGGTAGATTAATTCCCTTTGCTTTTGTGATAATTGAGAAGAAGCTGTTTGTTCCATGTAAACCAACATTCCTAGCATGTGCCAATTACATCTCTACAATAGACGGAGAGAAAGATGAGTACACATCTAAGGGACTGTCAACGAGCCCATTTGCAGGCATTTGCTCCACCAGGACCACCACCGCCCTGGCTTTGGGGGCGGGGGGGGGAAAAAAACAATGTTGCTTACCCTCATTGGGTTGCTGGGGCTTCTCCCTGAAGGGGAATTGGGCCAGGAAATAAAAGGTAACTGAAGTCCAAAGGTTGTGGAGAACGGGCATGGTCCAAGGGGCTTCGAAATAAGGGTCAAGAAGTGGGAGCGGAGGTTAAAAGGTGGTCGTGCAACAAGGACTTTTTGAAGTTCATGCTACAATACTAAGTGCTAGGCAAGAATATAATCCAGGCTCAAGGTTCGGCCCACTCTCTTTGAGCCCGGTTTGCGGACTCGGATTTTGATTTCACGCGCACTTTGCTGTCAATATTGAGTTTCCATCATATTCTAACTTTTTTTTTTTTTTTTTTTTTTTTGTGGAGAGTGCCAAAATACATCGTTGGAATATGCTTTATATTAGCATATCGGAAAAGGTATTAAAAAAAAAGAAAGAAAGAAGAAGAAGTAAACTCTGGGCTTACATATGTTGATATCATGCGACTACAATATCATGTATGACCCTATCAAATCATTTTGCTTACAGGAATGCACAACTACTTCTCCAATACTTTCTGTAAACAAATCTTGTGGGGATTTAGTTTCCGCATGGTTGTTAAATTAAGTCACACAAGAAAAAAAAAAAATTTCTTACAATGTTCTTGTCTTCTCAGTATAAATGATTTGCTTTTAATGAAACTGATCTAATTTATTTATTAATAAGTCTAATTTTTTCAGTTTTCATGAATCTCTTTTTTTTTCATATTTAAAATTTAAAATCTCAAGAATAAAAATTTAAAGATTTTAATAACCGAGAGACAATGCTTCCATAGTGATATGGACAAGTTTGTAAGCCTCACAATAAGATGGCACGCGACATGGGTCATCTATATATATGCTGATGCACACACATAATCATTCTATGATCACATATTCATGTGGTTGAAACCACCAAATCCATGGAGGAAAACGACTTGCGATTTGCATTATATCCCTCTAGCTTCGTCCTTAACTTTCCCATGTGCAAATGATTGTTAAAAGTGAAGTCACAGTAGCTGTCAATGACTAAGGGATTTTATCTTTCTTGAGTAAAATTTCCAGACGCATGAAAAAGAGCCATTCACTTGTGTATTAAGGTTGAAATCATCAAAGGGGACCCAACAAAACTAGAGATTTCAATTGGCAGCCAGTTTTTTTTTTTTTTTTTTAAGGTTAAATCCATTTTCTTACAAATGAATTCGGTGGGTTGGCTCAGGTGGCACAGAAATTGGAATTAGATATAAAGAAAAGTTACACGTAGGCATCTTAGACACGAATTCATATATTGCATTATTGTGACATTGATTACACATTAAAGACTGCAAATGTTCATCCAACGTTCATAATAGGCAACAGAACTCTTAGACATATAGCTTAAGCACACTTCTTAAGTTCCAATCCCACTCCTCTAAGAATTAACAATTGATGTTCGGAGTCATGCCTTCGACCTCTGGGTTATGACTCCCTTAATACACGAGAGCAATGCAGTTAGCATGCTAACATTTGGAGGATTAGTCAAGCCCTCAACTCTTGACAACTCTGTTATCATAAATAAGTCTGAAGTGAAACTTTGGCATGATCATGTGGTGAGCCTAGCTCTTTTGGGCAAGTTTGAAGGCAAGGGCACTAGAAGATATGGGTCCATGTAGCTACTCACACAATACTTTTAGCACTTTTTCACTTTTTGCGTGGTTAGCATATATTCTTCTGGTTCATTTTTCCTAGGAGTGTTTCTCCAAACTGAATGCTGAACAGGGGGGGGGGAATAAATGAAATGGTGACCTTTTTAGGCTATGTCACAAGTGGTAACCTACAGGATGGAATAACTTAGCAACTTTGACAAAAGATAAGGAATATGTGAAAGTAAAAGAAGTAATCATATAGCCACCGGGCCATTTCCGTTGAGATGTCTAATCGGATTTCGAGATCCTTTATGTCGATGGCTGGAAGGAATTTGAAGCTAATCTGTTGAGACTGTTCAGGATTATTTCATAATTGTTGCCAGAGGTGACACTTCAGTGAAATAATGGAGGGGATTTCGCAATCTGCGTAGGATGGTTATGAAACTGCTAGAATCTCACTTCTTCAGTGACAATTGAATCCCACAACTATGAAGACAAGTGAGATTAAGCATGCGAAATAGCTGCTGTATGTATATGTTTAAGCTGCCGGATATGTGGCTACTTGCAGCAATATTGCCATTAGAGGATGTGCTTTTAAAATTGCTTCATACTAATGGCTTGTTGTCTTCTCCTAGGCCTGTATTTATGGTTCTGTTTCTTATCATATTTTCAAAGTTTCTCACCAATTTTGTATATTTACAAGTTTACGGATGGTTCTAGTGCCATTCCATGAAAGGGTTTGGTGGCTTTAAGTGAAATGTACTAGCAGGAGGAGTACAGAAATTTCTTTCAACTAGGGAAGGTAAAAATCAAAACTAGAACAGAATTCAAAACTGTCCACAGCATAGACATAGAAAGCTGAAAAATTGAATTACATGGACTTTTCTCTGATTGTGACAAGTGATTCTGAAGGAATATATTAAAGGAAAGGTAATGTCCTCCAATCTTCGTAATGTGATTTCTTGTGTCTTTTGGTACAGGCGAAAGTTGGCTTGGTATTTTTCCCCCACCTCTGCTTTATTTCTTTACTCGATAGATTCTCTTCCCACCTGCTAATGTCAGGAGAAACACACCACAATCTTACCTTGTATTTCTTTAACATTCATTGGCAGGACTTGGTTTGCAGAAACATTTCATGACTTGACATTATGTCCATCAAATCCTTCTAACAGAATGTCCCTTCTCACTGAGGCATCATATGAAATGTGGCATATTAAGCATTTTAAATCTCATCTGTTCACCATCACTTCCATGCCCTTTTATCTTTATATTTGGAATTATAAGGAATGAAAATGAAATTCTATGTATGCTCACTTAAACAAGTTTAATTAGATCTACGCTCATATGCTTTTTCCCCATATCTAAGTTTTTTAATACAGGAGATGAAGACTACTTGCTCTCAAAGTTACTCTATACAGAAGCCTATCCTTTTGATTATTTTTTATTTTTTGGTACGTCAGAATTATTGATTACTTTATTTCTATTTTCACAGAAATTTAGGAGAAGTTTCCTGGATTTCTGGTTTTTTTACTTGGCCTAATTAAATCCATTTGGGTGAAAACAAATTGAGCATTCTTAAAGAAATAACACTTATCATATCCCAATCTGCCGGATCAGTTCATGGATTGATTTACTTGGAAGAATATAATTTAACTACAAAAGATTAGCTGGAAAGATTAGATTAATTTCTTGGGGTGGTTATCTTGGCGAAGATTGAGCCATAATGACCGTTCTCGAATTGCTTAATTAATAAATTTTTTATAAAAAAAAAATAAAAAAAGAAAGAAAACCCACATTAGCCTTTAAACAGAGAGGTCTAGACTACCCTGAACCCTGATACACTTACCAATAAATAACAAAGTTCAAAAATTGTAAGCGGGCATTGTGCTATAGAAACATGGGCTGCTACCTAGTTTGAGGTTTCATTTCTAAGTCCTCGCCAATTGAATCTCCAACCAAAAAAAAAAAGCAGAAAGGAAAATACACACGCAGTCTGCAAAGTAGATTTGACCTGTAGACTCCTTTTTTCTTTTTTGGATACATCGAAAATAATTTTGTGCAAACTTAAAAAGACCGAAATTTGAACTTCCAACCTCCCCAAAAAGTTTTATTGTTATGGCTAACCAATCTAACTTGGTTTAGACTCTTAAATAACCAAAAAGTCTAGTTCCAGATAAAATCAAGACCCTTTATAAATCCATTTGAACAAGGCCCAAAAACCCACCACACACCAAAAGGAAGAGGAAATATGGTCACTCCATCCAACCTAAACACCCCGCCTCTTCAAGTTTTCTCTACAAAGTCACCATCTTCTACCATAAGCTCCATGAAGATCAAAACCCTAGTTCATACACTCATATTGTCGCACGTGTACCGAATTTTTCGAGCTCTCTCCAAAGCAAAATCCATTCTCATTCAGAAACTCAAAGAAAACCAACCCACGCACTCGTTCACTTATCCCACAAGGATCACAAAAAAGAAGCAAAAGAATTACAGGAAAATATTATTTGGTTCATTTAGGCTGCACTATAACTGGTGCTCTTCACACGTGCTGCCAGTGCCAGAACATGTTCTTGAAGGGTTTTCTACACCCCATTTGTACTATGATTCCACATGGAATTCCATAATCACGACAGAGCAATTTGAGGATAAAGCCGAGAGTCAGCTCTCCGGGTACCTTCATTCGCTGGAACACAAGGTTCACGAGGATGCCAATGGTGATCATCATGGATATGCCAATGAAATCGATAAGCTAGCAGATTTGTTCATTGCAAGCTGCCATGAGAAGTTTATATTGGAGAAGCAAGAGTCCTATAGGAGATTTCAAGAAATGATGGCTAGAAGCGTGTGAACGTGAGGGTGTGTATGTGAAGTATGTTTTTGTTTCCTTTTTGCTTTCCCATTCTTCTATGTTTGTCACATTGGTGGGGTGAGGAAAGTACATAATCTTATTGGGTGCATTGAGAGATTTTCTTTTCTTGGTCTTATTCTTCCTTGTTCCTTCCTTTTAAGTTATGATCTTTTGCTTTATTTTGAAATGATGGAGAGTAAAGAACTGTGCATGATGAGGCTTTAGAGGGCTACTGTGCAATTCTTCTCTTCAAATCGTAATGCTTGCAAATAGGAAGATGAAGTAGTGGTGGAACTGTGGTTGTGCTTGTTTATTGCTCTCAAAAATTATGATTTTGATTATGTAAATCTCCACTAATCATTTACATATGTCATTAATTCTAAGTTAAATATGCACCAAAATCAACAGGGCCACAGCTTCCAGTTGGCTTCTAATTTTCAGTGTTTATCTGTCTTAATGTCAAAAGGCACACAAAATTCCAAGCTTCATTGGTCATGATAGTTAGGTTGTTTAACTGCTCTATATATATCATGCTGATAGTAATATCTCCATGACCTGCAGCTTACTTTATGAAATTGAGTTTCTTTTTTTTTTGTGTTACATGACAAGGACATGAATTTGGATTGTTCGGAAATTGTTATAGTAGTTGAGCCAATCATTTTGTGTGGGTTTAAGTTTAAGCTTAAATTTTGACAGAGTCAACCCTTAGTATTAGTGAATCTAGATATTAAAGCTTAATGTACATTTGAAGATAATGCCTTCCAAGAGAAATCAGATGGAAGATGACAATAATCACAGGAATCCTAAAGTTAATAAAGGTAAATCTCGATTAAACATGATCAAACGCACACATGCAAATGACAAGGGCCACATGACGTTCCATTCAAATGTACACTATCAAATTAAGGCACCATTAACTTTATGAAATTTTCAATGTTTAATGAATTTACGTACTTGTGCTTGCACATATACTGGGAGATATGTGCACAGGTGTGAATGTTCGTTCAACGACCAGCACCACTTAATTTCGTGAATTGTACACAATCAAATTTAAGTTCTCCTTTTTTTTTTTTTTGGGTGATCTTGTTGAATGAGTAAATTCTTTAAAAAAACAATAAAAAATAGGGAGGGTGGATTTAGGGTAAATTTTTTTTTTTAATTATTGTTAGGCCCACCTGTCAGAATGACGCGTCCATGTATTTTTTTTTTTTTTCTCATTAATAGTAGTAATATGATTGCTCTCCATCCCATGAATAGGAGATAAACTAGCAGCAATTCACAACGAATTTCAACACTCTATTCGTTGTGTTCTGTCAACAAAATCAAAGCTCGAAAATCTTAATTTTGTATTTATAAAACAATCTTGGGATTCCGCTAGGCCATCGATTAAACAAATAAACGTGGTAAAAAGTCGGGAAAAGAAAACGAATTAATATCGTAGACGTGGACAGGCAAAGGGTGTTTTCTCACCCAGTAAAAGCTGAAACAGATTAAGAGAACAGTCAGCAAGCATTTTTCTGCTCACTGAGTTTTTAAATTTGTGGAAGTGCACAGTTGGGTTAGGCATCAATTAATGATGCTTCCTTTTCTCACCTTTATTTCAAAACTTCACATCCTGCTTTTAACTGTGACCATGAGAGAGAGAGAGAGAGAGAGAGAGAGAGAGAGAGAGAGAGAGAGAGGTCTGGGCCAACCTACCTTTAGGATATGGCAGCACCAACTTTGGTTCCTTTGGTCTGCAGGCTAACTTCACAAGAAAATGGATGCCCCAGAACTTGTTGGGATTACAATTTTGTTGTGGATAGGGAAGTGCACATGTATTTTCAACTACTATCATTTGATTTATTTTATATATATTGAGCTCCAATCTCGATTCAACCTTCCAGTTAATTAAAGTAGGCTACATTGCTTAACCGCCCCCAAGTTCTCGAAACCAACCGCTTTCAGACATTAATTTCATCCAAACTTCAAAAAGTACCCATGCCTGGGCCCTACCTATTGGGTATTTAATCTGTCTCATAAATAAAATAAAATAAAATTCAGGACATGAAGTTTTAGTTTAAGGACTGAGATTTTTGGGACTAAGAGAGATATAAAGTTCATGTTTAAATATTCACTCATCCAAAATAATTAAAACTAGCGTGGGAATTATAATTTTCTTGTTGGCTCAACAGCTATTGCTATCATATGAGTTAAGTAGAACAATGAGGTAGCAAATCGAGTTGTAGCCCTTAAAAATCCTTATTAAAATTTTAAATATAAATATCTGAACTGTGTAATTAAAAAATTTTATATTAAAAATAAAAAATAAATAATATATGAATAATAAAAATAATTTATAAATTTAATATTTTAATATTTTGAATTAAAATAATATCAAATTTATGAATTTATTATTTATTTACATTTTATTCAAATTTTTATCCAATTACAAATTCTCACATTTTCCTAACAATCATAATAAGTATTTTTTCTTTTTTATAATACAGGTAATTTGATATCTTAACTTTAAAGGTTTCATGTTTAATTGTATCAAAGTTAGGATGAAGGAAGAGATTTATGAGACATGATCTTTTTAAGTCCAATGGGATTTCAATTAAAAAAAATAAAAACACATTTAACAAGTCAAAATTACTTAATACTCATGGATGCACCTTTTTAATCTACACATGCATCCTAACTGTCAGTATGTATAGAGCTTACAAGAAAAATGTTATCTTACTATACACCCACAATATATAAGATTATCGTCTTACAGAGCGTCAAAACAAATTAGGTGAACCAAATTCAATGTAGCTTTCGATTTCGCATTACCAACCAATCACCACAGGGATTAAAAGAATAAGAACCAAATAATAATAATAAATAAATAAAATAAAGAAGAGAAGAAAAGAAAAGAAAAGTTCATTCTGCCATGATCATGTGACAGCCCTGTACCAGGAGATTGCCCGGCCCAATCTGATTTGCACTTTTCTCTGCCTGTATATGACTTACGTACCTCTTCATCCCATGACTCATGAGGCGTTTACTAGCCCATGTTCTATGGAAACTGGGCTTCTAACGTAATTACGACGACGTACTTCAGACGGCCCTCCATAATTACCTTTGAAATTTTGGAACCGTCTTTTTTTTTTTTTTCAGTCATTCATAACTATGGTTGTAAGCAACACTTATTTGAATTCATTTCGATTCGAGGAATAAGAATTTCATTTATTTGATTTAGTAATCTCTTGCTTGGTAAAATTGTAAAATAAATGAAATGAATTGAATTGAATTATTTTGTTTATTAAGTGATAAAATAAAATGAACAAAGTTCTATTTAATTTTTACAATCACATTAACGTATTTTAAAAAATTGAGAATTTAGTTAAATGCTTGTTCTTTATAAGTTACGGTATCAAACAATGACATTAAAAGAACTAAATTGAATTGAAATTAAATTCTATGAATTTTAATCATTCTAACTAAATCATAAATCGCTTAAAATATACCTATTAATTAAGAATTAAAATTTTTATTATCAAAATTGTGAGAATTACATCCATTTAATAAACCTTTTAATGGAAAAAAGTGTGAAGTTTTTGGAAGTCACGTGTTTGGAAGAAAAAATATTTCTCACAATAAAGATCAAGAACACACATAAAAAAAAAGTGATTATCTTAAAGTTTGTTTGTTGTTGAAAAATAATTTATTAATAATAAATATTTACTAAAAAAATTTTACAAGAAAAATAAATTATATTTTACAATTTAACTATATTATTAAAAAAAATTGTTATTTAAATTATTATATAATAAAATCAAAATAAAAAATTAGTACATTTGACACAAATTAATTATAAATATAGATAAAAATGTCAAAAAAATAAATAATTAATTCTTTACAAGATAAAATATATTTTAACACTAAATTTTAACACTAAATAACAAAAAAAATTATTGTGATAATATTAAAATTAACTTATATTTCACGACTTATAATTAATTAAAAAATAATAAAATATAAATAAAATCAATAATGATTCCAAAATGACTTTTTTCTTTCTAACACGCATTTTTTCTCTCTCACTTATCAGACTTTTATAAAAAAAATAATTTTCATTTATTTTAAGCAGAAGTCATCTATAAAAAAAATATTTTTTGTTAATTTCATAATTATTTATTAATTACACACTTTTTAATTTGTTAAATAAAAAAATTTTAAAACTTAAAAATATTTTTCACGGACACTCATCAATATAACCTGGAAATAAAAAAGAAATCTAAATCCTTAATTAGAATCATTTGATTGACAATCAGAGCGGCGGTACTGCCGCTATAGTGTCCTAATTCCCTTATTTTAATCAAGACACGCAGAGGCAGCACCAACAACACCTATTCAAGAAATTGTTAGATTACAAACAAGAAGAAAAGAATCAATCTTCTGTTCATTAGACAATCTTTTTTTCTTTTTTGTTTGATCCAGTCTGTTCATTAGACAATTGAAACTTTTGTACAAACGACTTTCAAAAGCCCATAATCCATGTTTTACAGCAGACAGGCAGACCACCCTTTTTGGGGCTGTAAAGGACAAGACCGCGTACCTAAAAGGTTCTGGGCTTATAATCCAACACAAATGCAAGCTGTCAACTGAACGTGCGGCTCGCACTTTCCATCCTGTCTATGTTGGTCTTTTTCCTCTATAATTTGCTTATGGCAATGGCTTCCAACCAGGAGATTTCCCCTCTTTAAGCATGACAGACTATGTGCGTAAGCCAAGACATTGCATTAAATTAAGATTTTTGAAAGTGAAGGTTCCATCATCCATGTGGTTGCTATTGCTATTATCATTGTCCACTACAATCTTAGACATCCTTGATGAGAATATTGCCCCCTTGTTTCATGAATTGAATGGTCAAATTTTGCATTTTTGATCATCAGAAGTAATTGGATTTTGACATTCAGAATTACCATTATTAAGAACACTGCTTTTTTTTTAAAAAAAATTATTTTTAAAACTTTTTTTTTATCAAATATTTTTAAAACCTTTTAGTTTAAATTCTTTATTTAATTTATCAGGAGAGTTCTCAAATTGATCTCAAGAAATTAGATACAACGAGAAACTTTTTTCTGAATTTGGGAAACAATGCTGTCGCCTATGAGTTAGTAGTAACACGTTGAACGAAGCGTTCGCTATTTGTAACTTGCTCAGCAGCATCTGTACGCATTGCAACGTGCAAGACGACGAAATAATTATTCCGTCATCTCTATGTGCTTTTTTGACTGACCAAAACCTTTTATGACACTCTGGTGGGGAAAAAAAATGCAATGACATTTTTCAAGTAGAAAACCATATGCCTGTTTGATCGGTAAGAAAACGATGGAGAAAAGAAAGCAAATTTGAGATCCGAGCAGCATTCTGTCCTTGAATTTCAGGGTTTTTTTTTTCTTTCATGCGTTCGGTACTTGACAGGCAAAAGTAACTATGGAGAGTACGGTGAGAAAGTGGAAATAAAAGATCAAGAGAAAATCAATTCCCAGGATGATGCAAAAGCATCTTTAATTGCTTCTAACTGTTGCTACTACATGCATGGAGCAATTACTCTCAAAAAAACAAGAACTGCAAAAGCATTGCTGTCTAAAACTTAATATACCCTTTACTTACAGTCCTCTGTTTTTTCCTAGATATTCCTGGATCCTGATTTCTTTCCAAAGCACCATATCGACTCTTTAACATGTCAAACAACAGAAAATAAGACGCAACCCACTACACAAAATGCCAAAAATAAAAATTTAAATGGACTTAACAAAATTGGAATTCTCTGAGATCTATCTTTCATGTCCTGAACCTGAAGTAGTTCTACTACTTGTTCTGTATAGGATTAGAGACGCTTGGCGGTGCTTTCCTGAGGCTCTGCTCCACAGCTTTCTTGGCCCACTGCATTGTTCCACTTAACTTGATCTGCCTCGCAAACACGGATGAAAATGGCGCCGAAATCAGTAGCCTTCTCGATAGGCTTATCTCACTTGGAAGACCCACTTCATGGCAAAGACACGGGGAGGAGATTGCAAGGACGTGAATTAGAATCAAACCAAAGACAGCAGCCAATGTCCTGCGATTGATCTCCATGGGAGGTGAGTGAAGTGAGAGTGTAATGGTAAGACTGTAAGATTGAAGCAAATTAAAAAGGGGGAGTAGGTTATATGGTTAACGTGCTATAGTGTTGGGTCCATGTGGTTTGTCATGACTCGATGTAGAATATGGAGTACGAATATCTTGATATAATATTAATTTCATTATTTAGGTATCTGACATCTTGAATTTTCAACAATTGTGAAAAGATTCACGAAAAGATGATGTACGTTTGACACCCACATGAATGTGGCGTCCATAGCTAATTATTGGAACTCGAAGGGTAAATGAGTTGATCATAAACATGTAGTCTACCAACTTGACAGTACACGAAACATTTCCATGTGTCGAATTTTGAAAAAGCACAGTTTTAACTCTCGTTTATACAGCACGATAATTTCAACACTACTGAGCCAATGTACATTGGGAAATGGCAGAACGCGGAACCTTATATATGCAATGAAGGAGGATGCCCTTTTTGTAGAAATTTGAAGGGGCTTAGGTTAATATGGGATCTATATTTTCATGAGATCATACTAGAATCCCATTTCACGGAATTTGCTACTTGAACTCGGAAGAAAATGGAATCTATGGTGCTCTTAAAACTAATTCGATTCATATTAAGAAAATATTTAACCTAAATTTTAAAATATTAAATAAATTTTACAAATAAATCATATGCAAAAATTTAACACATCAAGGTTTTAATATTATGTTAAAGAAATTAGTTAATTTGAAAATTTAATTTATTTAATAAAATTTAAAAAATAAAATACATTTTAAAATTAAATAATTTACCTTCCTGATGGCAAGTCCTGCGGGGATTGCTTGGCATGTCTAAATGCTACCAGATCCCAATCAACTCAACTCATCTCCCAGACAATTAAATATCAATCATCTCGAAAAGCCATTGCGAAGCCTCCAGAAATTAGATCCTTCAAGGCTAATTGCCGAGGAAAATATTAGTAAATCTCTGTGTTTAGCGAAGGAGCTCAATGATTGTGGGAATATTTATCATTGAACTTTTCCATTGATTAGATGGTTGGAACTTAGAGCCGCTGGTGAACATGTGATGCTCAATTGACTATACATTAGCCTTGTAGTCTACCATTGATTCCAAAGTCATTGCAATCGTGAAACTGGGATTAAACTACCAAGCATTCATGTGACCAGGCACGTGAATCCAAATTGATAACTGCAATTACATGTTCGTTATGTCTTTTTCTTAAACACTTAAATGTGTTACCTTTATCGACCACCAATTGTTAGGTGGTCTATGTATGTATATATATATATTAGAATCCATTACATACACATCAAATAATCTCATCGCTACTATATATATTTAAATTCATGTATTATGTGGGATTGCATGGTTCTCATTGAATCACATAATACGATAAATATATTGCAATATTATAGAATTATGTTGATTGATTACTAAAAATTTTACTTTAAGTACAATTAAATTTATATATTAATAAATCCTTAAAATTTTACTTTGATTACAATTAACTATGCATAATTATAAGATTCGCAAACTGTTATACTTTAACGAAGCTATGCCTTAGAGGTCCACTATTTAATTTTGCAAACCGAGTGTGGGTGAATCATTAAACTTGATTATGATAATGACTATCAGTCAATTTACCTTTGCGTTACAAACTGCATCGAGGCGGGCAAAAAGGGGGTTTACACCCCAAATTAAAAATTTAAGCTATGTTTTAATATGTTACTTATTAGGCTTATATATAGATTAATTTCCAAATTAAGATTATGTGATTTATTTAATGGAAGGAAAAGAGTCGAAAAACTAATCCTACAACACTTATTAAATATGGAACTTTTGATAAAAGATAAAAACTCAATATTACGGATTTTATTATTGCGGTCGAATCGCAGGACTGGGCCTCAACAACCACCGATGCTCAATCTGGAAGCCATAAATAGCTAAATTAAGAACAAACAATATCGCATGTGCACCGCCGCTTAGCCCCAACTTCAATGCAGGTAACACAATTCTTTGCCATGCTACCTGCTCCATACCCGTTCAAGAAGTCGAAAAGGCAATTTGTTTGGAAATTTCCTTTGCAATCCCCAGGGAAGACGTCTGTCGCCGAGCAATACTTAAGTTGTCCTGTACAAAAAAAGAAGCAACAAATAAATGAATTCACCCGTTAAAATAAAGTAAAATAGAAGCTCAAGAATTGTGGAATAACATTTTAGTCTACAAATGACAATCGTCAAAACAGAAAAAAGAAAAAAAAAAAGAATGGTAAATGTTATTGAAGAAAGTATAGAATTCAAAAGAGGCATACCTTGCGTAGGGGTGAAAAGGCTGAAAAGCATGGAGCAGGAAATCAAGAAAAGAATGGTAATTGGCTTCGTCATCTTTAGTACTCAGGATACTTGTTGGCTTGTTGCTATAATATTCTATCCGAGCAATGCATAAGTCCTGCAAAGGACCTCATTTATATAGGCGTTATGATGACCCATCTGTCTCTAAAGTTTCTACATATGGAATTACTGCTCATATGTGAGTAGGAGGTGTCTTATTTATTACCAAATCTAAAGCATATAGTTTTTTCTTTATTATAATTTTATAAATTTCTGTTAAAATTTTGTAAATTTTAGTATAATATTATTAAATTTAATATATAATTGAATATAAAATTCAGATTTACTTTATAAATATATCTTAATTATATTAAAAATATTCATAAATTTCTCTTGATATTATTTGATAAATACTCTATTAATTTTTTAATTTTTTTCCTATTTTATACATTTCTTTTTATATAAATATGTGTAGTATTTTATATTCAATATAAATAAAAATTATTTTTTCCTTCTCTCTCGTCACTTTTGTTAACTCTTTTAATGTATTATCATAACTTGGATTTTGTTCTTTCAATTAGAAGGAAAAAGTTGTTTTTTGGAGAGATTAAATAGTTTGTTATATCATCTATCTTTCATTATCACATTAACTGGTCTTCTAAATCTATTTTTATTACCATCATCTTTTTTTTTCATTTGAATTAATTATTATTAAACTAGTTCTTAACTAGGTCAGATTAGTTTCTAAGACTTATTTTGGTATGTGTTATATCTACTTTTGCATATTTTTATCACTATTAAACATCATACTTAATATCAATATGGAGAAATTTGACATTTTTATACTTATAAGTATTATTTTAGATAAAACAAATTATATTTTTTATCCCAAAAAATGTATAATATTTTTATGAGGCATAAACTCTGGTAATGGAGACATTCCAAAACTAATTACAACAAAAGAAGAATCATTTGAAAAATTAGTTAAACGAATTGATAAGTGGCAAAGTATAAATCACAACATTCTTATATAATTTCACAATATATAGGTTTTAAATATCAAGTTTTAGTTTAGTTGACTTGGCATAACAAAAGAGGTATGAGATTTGTTGGTCTCACGATACTTTACCTATGATGTTACATATCAATATCAATTACTCAGTGATACAACTGAATCAATTTATTAATGTTTTTGTTTTTTAAATGCATCTTATATAAACTGATTAACGTTTTCTGAACTTCTATGAAATTATCTTTTTTATGTTATTAAATTCTCACAGTATAGAGATAGAATGAAAATTATATAGTTTCTTATAACTTTTAATAATGATTATAAACTTATACAAGTCTTTTCTATTAAATTCTTACAATATAAAGATAAAATGAAAATTATATAATTTCTTATAACTTTCAATAATGATTATAAATTTATGCAAGTCTTTTTGTTTTATTGTGATCAATTATTTTCATTAGAAAGTATAGTTATTAAATTACTTTATGAGAAAACTCGTCTAAACACCATAAGGGCTCATCGCCCTACAACATCATAAAGGCTTTTTTCCTTTTATGCAGTACAAGGTTAATTGTTTATACTATTACAAATTAAGTCATCATATCTCAAAATATCATAAATTATAGGTTAAGTAATAGTTTAACCCTAACAAACAATAGTCTTGACCATTTAATCTTAATTAATGAACCAATTTCAAAAATAAGTTTCATAAGGTTGTTGTTACCACTGTTAACACTGAGAGTTCGTCTATTAACCTTGAGGTTTTTTTTTTTTTTAAGTAAAATTGACTTTAACACCTTTAAATAAACCTTAATTAAATCAAGTACCCCCTCTTATACCCTGTCAGCTATTCCAAGTAAATCCAAATGTTGGTTTTTTACTCTAAATGTTGTGATAATATTATTTCTGACCACACACATTTTTTTAATTGAAACATATAACTACTTATGTACGAATTATTCATATTAATCATATTTTTACTTTTAACTTGATTATATTTATTACCTTTTTAATTTTTAATCTTACCTTAAATCTTTTCTCTATAGGCTAATTATGTGATCTTGGTCTTACCTTACATTTCTTTTTTATTGGTTGTCATAATAATAAAAGAATCATTTTGTTTTTGTTTTATATCAATGATATACAAAGCATTAATGATTTTAAGAAGTATTTCAATCAATAATTTAAAATAAAAGATCTTGATTTACTTAATTATTTTTTAGGATTAGAAATTTCATTTAATGTTACAGGATATTATTTATTTCAAACCAAATATACATTAGATTTACTTACTTAAGCAGGGATAAGTGATAAAAAAAATTTTTACTCCTCTTAAATATAATGTGAAATTTTCTCTCACTAATAACACATCATTAAAGGATTATACTCTTTATCGACAATTAGTTAAGAGTCAAGTATATCTCACTATTACTTAACTAAACATGACCTATGTTATACATATAGTTAGTCAATTCATGGTAGTATCTCAGTTTACTCACTTAGCTGTTGTTTTTTATATTTTTCATTATGTCAAGGGAATTGTATTTTATAGGCTCTATTTCTTTATTTAATTGTCACTTAAGTTGCATGCTTATTCTAATACTAATTAAGTAGGAGATCTTACAAATAGATATAATATAATAGGTTATTATTTCCTCTTATAAACTTTACTCATTTCTTAATGTAGTAAGATGCAAACAATTACTACTCAATCTATTATTGAAACTGAATATCAAGCTCTCACAAACATTGCATTTAAATTATTATAACTCTGACAGCTTTTACAAGACATAAATATTACAAACTCATCTACCATGTTATTCATTGTAACAACCATATTGTCATTCAAATTATTCACAATGATATCTTTCATGAGTGAACTAAGTATAATGAGAATGATTGTTATTTTGTTAATTAACACATTGTGTAGAATACTATTTGTTTAGTTTTCATTACTTATATTGATTAGACTACTAATATCTTCATAAAAACTTATCCATTTAGATGATTCTTTAATCTAATGTCTAAATTCAAGTTGATTATTTTACCACCTTAAGTTTGAGTGGAAATGTAATAATTATATAGATTTTTATTAAAATCTTGTAAATTTCAATACAATATTATTTGATTTTAGTATATAATTCTATATAGAGTTCAGATTCATTATACAAATATATTCTAATCATATTAAAAAAGATTATATCAAAGATATGTATAAATGTCTCTTAATATAATTTGGTAAATATCTTGTTCATTTTTTCTTATACTTTTTTCATATTTTATACATTCTTTCATGTATAAATAAATGTACATTTCTTTATATATAAATAAGTGTAGTTTTTTACAATTCAATATACATATAAATTATTTCATTCTTTCGTTTATATAACTTTTATCATGAACTTTTTATCATTCCTTATATTCTGTATTCATATAGTAAGTTAATTTATCATAACTTAAAGTGTATTCTTGTATATGATACATGTCTGTTATAGTGACTTTGTATATTAATCAAGTAAGTTGACCTCTATTTGTGTTTTTGAAAAGTAGAAATAAAATTTTGATTTTGTTTAAAAAGTATATCTATATAAAATATTAAGTTCGACTAAATAAATTCAAGAATGGTGAACTCAAATAAAGATAATTAATTTTGTATATAAAATATCAATATAGCATAAAATAACAAATATATAATATAAAAATTAATTGTATCTACTTAAATTAATCACTTATAAATTGCTTAAATTTTCCTTAAAAAATTTTACTTTGTAAAAAGAAAATAAATATACTACTTCTCCACACTTGCAAATATCATTAAATCCTTTTTATATGTAGTATTTATTACTTCATTAATTTTGTATTAAATTAAAAGGTGTATGTAAGTATAACTTTCCTTTTAATTTTGAATTTGTCATTGTAAATACAAAAATAATAGATTCAAATAAAATTAATAAAGTAATAAATACTACATATAAAAAGGATATAATGATATTTGCAAGTATGGAGAAGTAGCATATTTATTTTCTTTTTACAAAAATAATAGATTTAAATAAATATAAACAATTTTTATATTATATAAAAGATATTTTATATTATATATAAAAAATTAATGTAATATAAAATATCTTATAAATAATATAAAAATTATTTATATATATTTAAAATTCACTAAATTTTTTCTTGAATCTTATTTATGATTTTTCTTAATTTATAAAAAGTTGATAAGATCATTTGACAACTGTATTTAAAAAAAAAATTGATAAAGCATATGTACTTAAGATTTATGAATTTAGAAAAGAAACAACTACGATCTCACTTCAGCTATTACATTAGAAATTTGATTACATATATCCTAATGATGCCATTTTAATCATTGGGTAAAAGAAATGTCCGCGACTAGTTATTTATATTGTTTAAGAACTTAAAAAAGTAAAAAAGACTATAATCTTGCTCTAGTCATTACACTAAAAAAAATGGCGATTAATTGATTGTTTATATCCTAATGACGCCATTAGGTAGATTATAAGAAAAAAGGGAGTGAACAACAGAGATTAATTTAAAAATTTTTAATTCAAAAAGATTTATAATTATTATACCTTATCTCAAAATTAATTTATAATATATTGAAATGATAAGAAAAAAATATATAATAATTTTAATTAAATTTGAAATTAAGACAATGATATTTTAAAATTATTTATAAATATTTATTTTTTTAGTCTACTTTAAAAGTATTTATTGTCACTATAGTATATATGTTCATTCTCCATTTAATGAAATTTTATACTAAAAAGGCAATTATTAATTGTAGGACCAACCAATTAATACATTTATATTACATTTGTGTGCTTATAAGTTTTCTTTTTAAGGATTACAAGATAAAATGAATTACAATTGTAAGATTCTCTTTTGGGCCTAGTGCCATTAAAATAATATTATTTATTATTATTAATGATTAAAATAATTAATTAAATTTTATATTTATTATTAAAATAGGTATTTAAATAATTCAAGTATTATTAATAATGATATTTATGTTAAATATTATTTATCAGTTATTATTATATAAAATTATTTTTTAACAAATATTTTTTTAAAAAAATATAAATAAAAAAATTTAAAAAAATTACCCAACAAAATCCTATTTTTCTAAACTCAACATCAGTAGAGTCCTTAAAAAAAATTTAAAATTAAAAAAAAAAAAAAAAAAAAAACCTCACAATCGAGCATTAATTTTAGCAAAGGAAATTGCGGGCCACGGTCCCTCCCTGCCCATCAATCAGCATAGTGACTTGTCGTCTAGCAATTAATGGACCAAAGGGTCGTTCAAAAAATAAATATTGGTTGGTAAAAGTAATTAAGGGACCAAAACTCATGTATCCATAAACTGGGTGCATTTGCCCCGAAAAATGATCTCAGATCCTAGAGATCCCTTTGTGAGCAACACAGGTGTTTAAAGTTACATTGAACGCGTTGGAACCCAGTGATTCTCCTTCGGAACAACAATTTTAAATTGAATATAACAACTGAAAATTTTCCCATGGCAGACGGTATAAGAGTTGACACTGGACACAAGCAGTTTTCGGGGTGACTAAAATGAAATTAGCACTGCTGCACGTTGTACCTGTACTAAGTTATTTTTTAATTTGTAAAAATTAATAATCAAATTTTTAATTTAAAATTAAGAATTTAAGTTATTTTACTATTACATTTTTTTTGTTAGTAACTGTACCAAATTATTTTTGGTAAGCAAGATGCACTGGGGAGTAGAGAAGCCCCAACGCTCCAGCCCAATGGGCTAGATAATGAGGTGAATGATTCAAGGTCCAAGTCTGAAAACGACTTCCGTTGTTGGGTCTCGAGTTCAAACTTCAAATCTTAACTAAAGCTAACTGATAAATAAATAAAAATAAATAAATAAGGAAAAAGAGGTCATCGCACGAGAGTATATAAATTGGGGAAATTGTACAATCGTAGATTCATCAAAATAAACTATGATGAGTTTGTTTTTGTTCCCATAAACTCGTTACAAAGCGATGGATCCCTCAGATAAGCTGCAACTTTTGGTCTCAAAATCTTTACCGCATTAGTTTCATTGCAAACCTAGCAAGTTTTATTTTCTAAATTTATAATCGTAAATATTTACCTAAGGAAATAAAGTTTAAAATTAATATTTAGTATTTAATTTAATTTCTTTTACCAAAAGGATTAATTGACCCTCTCTTATTTTAGATACAGACCACATTAAGTTTTGATTTCACATATTATTAATTATATATTTTTTTATAATTTTAAAAAAAAATTATTGCATAGATAAATATTTAAATTTTTATCATATACATAATAAAAATTCATGAAAATATCATTAAACTCCTATTCAAGATAATAATAAGTAAATAAAAATAAAAATATAATAACTTAAAATTTTAAAATTTAAAATTATTAAATAAATTTTAAAAATGAATTATATATTAAGATTTAATACTTCGAGAATTTGACACTATATCAAAAAAATTATTCAATTTTTAAATTTTCATTATTAGATAAAATTTAAAATAAATTCCATATCAAATTCTAATAATTCACTTTCTAAGCCTGCTTGCAGGTAGTGACAGGGTAATATTGAAATGCTCACTTCCTGATGTCAAGTCCTGCGGGGATTGCTTAACAAGTCTAAATGCTACCAAATCCCAATCAACTCGTTTCTCAGATAACTGGGTATCAATCATCTCGCAAAGCCATTGCGAAGCCACCAGAAAATAAATCCTTCAAGGCTAATTGCCAAGGTAAAAATTAGTAAATCTCTGTGTTAGCAAAGGTGCTCAATGATTGTGGGAATATTTATCATTGAACGTGTCCGTTAATTAGATGGCTGGAACTTAGAGCCGCTGGGGAACATGTGATGCTCAATTGACTTTACGTAGTCTACCATTGATTCCAACGTCATTGCAATCCTGAAATTGGGATTAAAGTACCAAGGATTCATGTGCCTGGTCACATGAATCCTAATTAACAATTGCAATTGCATGTTCGTTATGGCATTTTTTAAACACTTAAATGTGGTACCTTTATCGACCATCAATTTTTAGGTGGTCTAGTCAATCGAGTAAATTTTCTTCAGATTTAAAAGCTTGTGCTCAGGCCATCAAACATTGTGATCTAAAAGTAAACGAATTGGTTTGTTATTAAATTAAAAATTTTTAATTTAAATTTGTATCAGAATGTTAAATGGTATTGAATATAAATTTGATGAGATTAGGACATATCATTCTTACCTTTTTTTATTTTAATTGGAAAAAAAGAAAAGAAAAGAAAAGAAAAGAAAAGAGAATTGTATTCAGTTTCCTATTTCATCTCTCTAAGAGCACACGCATTTTACCATTTGATGATCTGGTTGGAAAATGAACCCATACTCGAGTAAAGGAAAAAATAATAATAATAAGTCCTGCCCTTGTTAGAAAATCCTACAATGTTGTAAGGTAAAATTTTAAGAATCAATCAATGTAACTGTAATTAAAGTAAGATTCTAATAATTGCAATATAATATATATATATATCCATTACATACACATCAAATAATCTCATCTCCACTATATATATTTAAATTCATGTATTATGTGAGACTACACGGTTCTCATTGAATCACATAATATGACAAATATATTACAATATTGATTGTAATATATTTGTCATATTATGTCAAGACGCAAAAGAAGTCCAAAAAGCAAGTTGAAAATATATTTCCTTTGCAATCCCCAGAGAAGAAGCAACAAAGAAATGAATTCATCCGTTAAAATAGTGTAAAATAGAAGCCCCAGAACTGTGGAATAACATTTTAGTGTACAAATGACAATCATCGAAACAGACAAAAAAAAAAAGAAGGAAAAAAAAAGAAAAAGAATGGCAAATGTTATTGGAGAAAATATAGAATTCAAACGAGCTGAAAAGCATGGAGCGGGAAATCAAGAAAAGAATGGTAATTGGCTTCATCATCTTTAGTACTGAGGATACTCGTTGGTTTTTGGCTATAATATTCTACTTGAGCGATGCATAAATCCCCTCAAAGAACGCCATTTATGTAGGCGTTATGGTGACCCATTTGTCTCTAAAATCTGCACATATGGAATTAATGTTCAAATGTCAGTAAGAGGGGTCTGCTTATTCATAGAGTGAGTTGATTTATCATAACTTAAGGGTGTATTCTCACAGATGATGCATGCCTTTTGTAGTGATTTTATATATTAATCAAGTAATTTGACTTTTATTTGTGACTTTATCATTAAATTTTATAGTTAGTAATTGTGCCAAGTTATTTTTAATTTTCTGGGCTTAACTTTACCCAGTTATTTTTCATAAGCAAGATGCATGGGGGAGTAGAGAAAGCCCCGAAAACGCTCCACCCCAATGGGCTAGATAATAAGGTGAATGATTTGCAGTGGCCTTCTCAATATTGTGGTTTATATCTCGTCCTTCCAGACTTCCAGTTCTTTGTGAGCCAATTCAAGGTCCATATCTAAAAACGACTTGGGCTGTTGGGTCTCCACTTCAAACTTCAAATCTTAATTAAAGCTAATTGATAAAAGATTAAAAATTTAAAATAAAAAATAAAAAAAGGGAGAGAAATTGGGAAAATTGTTCAGTCACTGATTCATCAAATAAACTATGATAAGTTTATTTGTGATCGCACAAACATATTACAAAGCGATGGACCCATCAGATAAACTGCAACAAATTTCCTTTTGGTCTCGAAATCTTTACTGTATTAGTTCCATTGCAAACCTAACATGTTTTATTTGCTAAATTTATAGTTACGATAATGGATATCCACTTAATGAAATAAGGTGAGAGATTAGTTATTAATATCTGGATTTAATTTTTTTAAAAATTAATTGTTCAAGTATTTATGGACACAATATCTCTTCCATATTTAAAATATAGGCAATACTAAACTTTGATCTTACTTATTATTAATTATATTTTTCTTATAATTTAAAAAAATTATTAGATATATAAAGATTTGAATTTTTTTTTTCAAACATGCAGCACACTCATAAGAATACTTTTAAACTTCTCCCACCTAAGATAGTGATAAGTGCTTGAGAATAAGTATAGTAATATAACAACCAAAGCATTATGCCTTTTTTTATTATTTAAAAGTTTATTGAGTTAAGAATTATATAATAATAATAATTATTATTATTTTTAATCTCTTTAATTAAAATTAAAATTTATGATTTTTAAAATAAAAATTTAAAATTTTAATTATTAAAATATTTATTAGGACTTAAGTATTATATTTTTATTAAGAGTATAAAGTATTTAATATATTATTTATATTTTATAAAATTTTTTAATTTGACACACTTTTATGCTGATTCAATTTTAAGTGTAAATGTAAATAAAAAAAATTTGAGTGAGGTTTAGTTAAAATTAAAAAAATATATATAAAATAAATGTATATAATTTAAAATTATGTGTACCTTATATGAACCAAAAAAGAAAAAAAGAGTAAGCATACAGACTAGCGCCGTTTATCACATGCAAGATTTTGTGATCCGGTCAATTGTTGAAAAAATCAATTAGATCAGTAAAACCTTTACAATGGCCCATTTTGAGAGCCACTTGCTCCTGTTTTGGCTGTGAAATTGAATTTCAGTTAGAGATTGCAAATCCCACCACAATGGCCTTCTTCTTCTTCTTCTTCTTCTTCTTCTTCTTCTTCTTTTTTGGGAGCAAAGCGTTCTTAGAAGCTGGACGAGAAGACATTTATAAAACAAAATATCTTTTTAACTCGTTTAATGAGAAAATAAAAGACAGAACAAACCGACTTTTTAAAAAAAAAAAAAAATTTTCTTTTTAAAAGAAGCCGACTCGGTACAATACAAAGTCATCAGTTACCACGCAAAGATGTCGGGTCGCCCGGTCCGGATTGGTTAATTCAACATTAAAAAAAAATAATAATAAAAATAAAAAAGGCCTTTAAATAAAGAAAGCTTTCAATCAAGAAGTCCCTCCATCGCTCTAACCGATTCATCTCTTGGCAGAAAATCTCTCCATTCTTCCGTCTATATAATACACAAAGATCCCATAAATCTTTTGTGAAACCTCTCTGTTTCTGTGTACCATTTCGAGAGCTTTGAAATTGTGGGGTCATTACAATGCTGTAGAGACAGAACATCTTTCTGGGTGTTGATTCTTGTTATGGACTATGTTGTTTCAGACAGCAGCGGTACGTTTTTTTGCTTTGGTTTTTTCGGTTTTTTTTTTTTCCTTTTATTTCGTTGGTTTCTGCTTTTGCGTGCTTAAAGATTGGTTCTTTATTACTCCGTTCCTTTCTCTCTTCGTATTTTTGGATTGGGATCTGAGAATTAGGGTTTATTTTGGTGGAATCATTATGGGTTTTAAATCCTTTTGTTTTATGTATATAAAAATATTATTTAAATGGGTTTTTGGTTGATTTCTGACTGAGGAGGTGTGTGGAACGAGGTTGCTCGGAGGACTAGGGTTTAGGGTTTGGGTTCTGGGTGATTTTTGGCGAGACTTGATTTGGTGGAATAAAATTAGCGCTAAATTTTTTCATGGTTTTTTCGTTCTTTTTCTTGCAAGTTGAATTTCTCTTGTGATGATTGGGTTGGGTCCTTTTTTTTTTTGTTTTTTTGTTATCTTGAATTTTTGAAGCGCTTAGAGCAATGTGAATTGAAGAGGAAGACGTAATGAAACATTTTGGGGGTTTAATTATCATATTGCTTCAGATGATTTTAGGATTGGGGACTGGATCAGCTTTGGTTTTTTTTTTTTTTTCCTCTTTTCATGTATGATGTGTTTAGAAGCTTGCTCATTTGATTGGGTGTCAATTGTTTATTTCTCAACCCAAAAGGGAGTACAAAGAAAATTATGGTCTTCTCTGTTTCTTATTTCTGCCACCAATTGTGTTGCATTTTTGCAAATGGATGATCATGCTTGGTATTTTAGAAATTAGCGGGTGAAGGTTGTGAGGTCTTTAAGAGCACAAAATGCTATTGTGCATACCTGTAAATATGGTTATGCTAATATATTACAGTTATGTGGAATGGAATAGAATTCTGAGATCTGTCTTCAAAGAGAAACTTAGTGGTGCACACCAATTCTTTTTTTTTTTTCTCCCATTGTTTCTTAGCTGACCCTCAGAATATGGAATTGTTATATATTCATTAGTAACTCATAGTGCAAGCAAACATATCATTTGAGTCTTGGAAGTCTGAATAATATTATTAGATCAATTGAACGCCATGGTGGAACAAGAAATACAAAATTTTGGGGAGGTGGCATGTCATCTGCTGTTAGGACACCAATGTAAAGTGAAAGGAATTGAGGGCTAAAGTCAAGAGATTGACAATTTTTGTTATTATTTTTTTATTGGAAGGGGAGATGGGGGAGGGAGTGGCAGTCATAATACTTAAAAGTATATAAACAAAAATTTCAAAGGAAATTTTGAAAATTTTAGAAGTTAGCAACCAAGTCTAAAGAGTAGGTTTTCCTTGATTGGGCATGTTAAAGCAATTGGGGCTTTATCTGTAACTACTGTGTTTGGCTGCATGATTATTTTTCTCTGGTCCATTTCATTTAGAACCAGAGTACTGATACATTTACTTTAAATTATCCATAGATGTTCAAGAAAAAAAAAATTTAAATTTTAAAAAACTCAATTGCAAAGTTGTGATTTTACCATGTTCCATGGAATGATGCTGTTTAAGCATCTACTCAAATGCAGGTACTGATGATGATCTCCCTCCATCCCATCAAAGTGGTTATCCAAGAGGAAGAATTGTAGGAAACGGAAGGTCTGCACTCGGCTCTACCACGTATTCTAGAACGCATACTGACATGGAGGCCCAAATTCATCACCTTGAGCAAGAAGCTTACATTGCTGTTCTGCGTGCTTTTAAGGCTCAGTCTGATGCCATTACTTGGGTATTTATTTTCTCTGTTTGCACATTTTTTGTATGCTCAAATTTTGTGCTTTCTTGATGGTCATATGGTGGTTGCTTTTCCATTCCTTTAATTCAGGAGAAGGAAGGTTTGATAACGGAACTCAGAAAAGAGCTCAGAGTATCAGACGATGAGCACAGGGATCTTCTGACAAGGGTCAATGGAGATGACATCATCCAAAGGATAAGGTTTAAATGCCTTATGGAACACATGAGCTCTTAGGATTGGTAATTGACACAAAACAGCTCACATATTGTTTATGCCATCAGGGAGTGGAGACAAGCTGGTGGACACCAAGCGGCCAGATACAGTGGGGCACCTCCTGTTCATGATGTTATACCAAGTCCTACTCTTTCAGCTTCCCGCAAAAAGCAGAAGATATCTCAATCGGTACTTTTCTAGCATTGTCATGCTACTGGCTTAATAACCGCCATTATTAGCTCAGACTATGAGGCCAGAGGCAAGAAGCCTTTAAAGAATGCTGATTATTTGTGATAGAACTGAGACAGGAGACATTTATTTTCAACAGTTTATTTTTTCTCACTTTCTCAGCAGGGTCAACAATTGCCTGCCATATCCTCTATGCAGTACCCTTCTACAGTTTCTGCTGGACCTCGACATATCCTAAGCCGCAGTTCCTCTGGTGCCCTTGCAGCAAATCAGCCTGCTGAAGTGACGACTTATGATCCATTGATCGGAAGAAAGGTTAGGACCAGATGGCCTGAAGACAACTACTTTTATGAAGCTGTCATAACTGATTACAATCCTATTGAGGTATGAGCAAGGATGTAACACACATATGATAGTCCCTCTAGGCTCATGTTAGGATAGGCAAGTGCAAGATTTGAGGTCTTGTAGCACATCTAAATGTATTTCTAACATGCCTGATAGGCCATAGCACGATGAATGGCTTTACTTATGCATCTATGGAGATATTTATTTGTAGTGAAATGCTTGAGGTTATAGAATCCTTTTTTGAAAAAAAAAAAAAAAAAATCTTCAATCTAATGGTCCACATTTTTTTATACTTATGTGCTCTGTGATATAATTTTTCAAATTGTGGCTTGCATTATTATGTTTTCCCTGTTAGAATTCTTCACTTGCTCGCTGGCTAGTGGATGCTATACTTCAAATGTTTAATATTCAGCTCAAGTCACAGGATTTGAATAATTTACAGGGACGCCATGCACTAGTATATGATATGAACACAGCAAATGAGACCTGGGAATGGGTTGATCTCAAAGAGGTAACTGCATCAGTAGACATTACTTTCATATAAATAATATGGACACGGCAATAGTATGATTTGTGCATGAATGCAAGACATTACTTTGATGTATGTAATTTGAATAAAATGATATGATGATTTGTTCTTGCATGCAAAATGTTCATGCGTTACTTACATTGTTCTGTTTGAACCTGAGATCCATTGGCCTGAGAGATAAGGAAGAGTCAGTGATTTTATAGGGTGGACATTGGAGGCAATGGGCAGATAACTGATGGGTAGACCTATTATAAATTTATTTTGCCAAAACATGTTTTCCAAGTATTTATGTTGTAGGCTGCAACTTCTATGCTGTTTTTGTTGACTAAATATTTAATAGTGTCTAAGCGCTCCATTTATTCTCTTTCTGCAGACAACCACCAGATTGTTTTGATTAGTTATAGGATGTGGGTTGTTTATTTTCTGCAAGGCAGGAGGTGAAAGTCTGGATGGTGTTAGGATAGGTTTCATTTTTCAGTCTTGCCAAGGGGAGAAAGGAAGAAGAAGGGCAACTATTGTAACTTGTTTTTGTCCAACATTTCTATGAATAACTTGTCTAACAGCTTGGTACTCCTATTTGATGGTTCCATGAAACTGCAGCCAGCAATAGCAGAGAGGAGAAGAAGTCAGGAAAATAGAGGGGGTGAAATATCTTAGGAGCATATCATTGACGTGAATATGTCTTAAGTTTTTTACCTGCCTCTGTTTTATGTGTTACTGACATTCAAGTGGAAAACTGTGTTGTGGCTTTGTTTCTAACTGAGCTTGCTACTTATTTTTATTTTCAAATCATTTATTTTTTTCTGTCTGAAGTAATTTTAACCAGGAAAATGTTTGTGCCTTTCTCCATATAGATATCTCCAGAGGATATCCGATGGGATGGTGAGGATCCAGGAATTCATCGTCGGGGCAGCCATGGTGGGCCAGGTCGTGGAATTAGGGTGCCTATGAACCGAGGTGGTCTCATTCCAGGCGGGGGAAGAGGTAGGGGTGCCACAAAGGGTCAATCCAGGAGAGATTTCCCACCGGTACAGAACGGTTTTGTGAAAAAAGTGTCCAATGATATTGAACTGCTCAACACAGACACACTAGTTAAAGAGGTAGGTGTAATAGCTTGGAGTCTGTTTATGTGACATCATGTCTGCTTGTTCATTTGTATCATTGACCTTAAACAGGTGGAGAGGGTTTTCAGTGTCAGTCATCCAGATCCTGTTGAGCTTGAGAAGGCAAAAAAGATGCTAAAAGTAAAGACTACTGTTTCAACACTCCAAGTGCTTATGACATATAAGAATACATATTGGCACTGGTTAATTGTTCTGTATAATGCAGGATCATGAACAGGCACTCATGAATGCAATCGCAAGGCTTGCAGATGCATCTGATGGTGAAAGTGGTAATAGAAATGTTTATTCTTTTGTCCATAGGCATAGATCTACGAGGGCTTTTACTTCTGTTTGCCACATTTTTTATATATTTGATTAATATGTTCGCGATACTTGTTTTCTTCTTATTGTTGTGCCTCTGCTTTTTCTTTCTCCTTTGAGTATTATTCTTTGATCATTATGGTAGTGAAAGCAAAGATTCCTTGTTTTCATCTTTGTTGGTGGCAATAATTTGTTGTTAGAATGAAGTTGAATTTGCATGTATGCCCTGTGGGGCATATAATTCAATTCAAAATTTTCTCAGCTTGGAGAAGAATTGAATCGGCAATCTTAACCTATTTGGTTACTGATGTGTGAATGAGGGAACAACTATTTTGCAGGCTTTACCTTTTTTCTTTTTTTTCCGAAGTACTTTTGGCAGACTTGACTTGAACCCATCTAGTTAGTTAATTTAGTCAAGCAGCATCTACATGATGTTAAAAGAATCTTTGGCAATTTCCTTATTTTATTTTTTCACTTTTCCCCGTCCACTGAAAGGATTTAGAATAATTTTGCTTCACATTAAGCTCAGTTCATCATAGAACAGAAAGACATAAAAAAGGATTTAAGCATGACTAAATTTGAGATTAAGACTTTATTATTGTTTGTTTCCGCTCACTCCTTGTTTGCCTATTCAGATGGAGAACAACCCTTTTTGCACATGCAAGCAATGGAACACGAATGACATCGGTGGAACCAGCTGTTTGAAACTTTGAGGTCAAACTGGCTTGTGATGCTGGGAAGGCATTCAAGCAAAATTGTTGGTTGTATAAGCATCAAATGAAACGACGTCAAATTGCATCAATCACATCCACTGGTTGGATTTTTGCTTGTGTTCTTCTAGATAGTTAAAGTCCTATGTGTCCTTGAAACATACAAGTTCCTAACCTTTTATCAGCTGTAGGAAGAACCACCATTGATTTGGTTGTCAAGGAGTGATTAGTAACTCTGTAGATACATTTTCCTTTAGTGCATTGTTTCATTCAAGAGCCGGCACTGGGACTATAATGTAAGATGTGTTAGTGGATGGCAGTTAACAGTGTAAAAAAAATCTGTTCTTGATTGAAAGAGTGATGGCTTTCGGATGTCATGATTTCTTCATAGCACCAATCCAGCAAATGAATGCATAAACAATCATTCTTTGTTTTGTTGGCAGAAAACAAGATACTTTACCCTGCTACTTCATTGTTGCTCGGTGAAGAGTTGAAGACCGCTCCAAGTTGAGCTAAATGGACATAAAAATATTGTCGGGGAAAGTGCTCATCTAGTACCCATTCAAGTGCTCATTCTTCGGGTGGCCTTAAGCTAACAGGGCTGAACTGGTCGTGACAGCATGGAACAATTGCATGCATGCAAACCATAGTGTTATGTAAATACATTTAAAAGCATCAATTCGTCTGGAAGTTATAATCCTGACCATAAGCAGTTAAGGACATTGCATCGACTCCAAAGAACCCAAGTAGGTTGCTTGGGATGTAACGTATCTGTGGTTAAAGATGGTGCAGAGAAAATATGATTCGTTAACGTTAAAAAGGGTAGCAGCAGGATAAGGCATCGTTCCTTCTGTTATTCTCTTTTTGGACGACCATGAACGGAATTGGGTACGATTAGATTGTTTATGTCAAAGGTAGCAGAAATTGAGGCTGTCCGGCTCTGGGGTAGAGGTAAAGGAAGGGTGTGGACAAGCGTGGGATGTTAATTACAGTGTGGGAAACGCCATTTCCGTAGAGTGGTTTTTTCATATTAAGTTAAATAAGTAATATGGAACAATAGTTTCATTCAAAGCCCTTAAAGCCAAAAAGCTAACAAAATCGGCAGATCGCTCCCGATTGAAACAGTTTTGCATTAAAAAGATAAATTAACCCAAATTAAAAAAAAAAAAGGAATAAAAAAACATATCTCAAGCAGCATATACATATTATCCCGGCGGTCTGGAATAGCTCAAATCCCGCTGCCGCCGGCGGTTCCTTTCAGTGCTTTCTTCAGCTCATCATTCACATCTCCCGCATCCGTCAGTCTGTTGTCGCTACTTCTCCGTTCAATTTTTTCCCTGTATTTACCAGTACTCCAATCCACCGCCGGCGACGTTAGCTTACCTGCCCCAATCTCTCGCCTGAGATCATCCACGGCCTGCTTCAACAGTCCATTCTCCGCCCTCAACAGCTCCAGCTGCCGCTTCACCGTCAGGCAAGCGTCCGCCATGTCAGCATTTTCAAATTCAGGGGCCACCCTATTGGCCAAGGTCTTTGTCCCTTTAGATTTCGAATCCACGCCGTGCACGTGTTCGATCCCGATCTTGTTCATCACCAAGAAGGGAATCTTTCTAAAATTAATCCCAGCCGTCGAATCTTCGCCGCTCTCTGTATCCTCCGCCGGGAACCTAACTGCCCAGCGACAATTCATTACAGCGTGGCTCCTAACCGGCAGCTTCGTCTTCGCCGCCACTTCCACGCCAGAAAACGCCTTGGCAATCCCACCGCCCGTAGGCTGCGGCAAAACCACAATTCTCTTCCATGAGAAGTCATCGCCATTAACCGCCGGAGCCTCCACCACCTCAATCGACGAGTCGTCCTCCGGCGAAGCGCCGCCGTTCTGGAAGAACCTCATGCTCTTGTCAAAAGCCGAAGACGACTGCGATTTCTTGATCGAGAAGTCCCCAAGCTGAGGCTTGAAGTGGAGCATGAAGCTAGGGTTTCCCCGGCTGAGCAAGCTGAACTCGGCACTCATCAGCATGGGGCTGGAGAGAGGGGAACCGTAGGGTCCGGTTCCCGTTTTAACGACAAGAGAGAAAGTGTTCCAGGTGTCGTTGGGGCGGTACGCGATCCTGATGGACGGCCCGGATTCGAAGAAGGTAGCGAGATTGAGAGTGAGCTCTTTGGACTCACCAGCCACAATCCCTGACTGGAACGGCAAGCCGGCGATACTCAACGGCACTTTGGCTCTGAACAGTGGCTTTTGGTCTTCACGGAACTTTAGCGACGCTTTCATTTTTCTTTTCCGTGTTTTTTCTTTCTTTTTTTCCTTCGAGCCAAACAGCAAAGGCGAATGGCTTTTTGGATTTTCAGAGTGAACGCTGATTACGGGAAAGCGAGTGGAAGAATTTTTAGGCAAAAATATGTTGGGGGTAGAATGTAATTTTACGGAAGTAGAAGGGTATGATTGAAAGAAATATTTGAGTTTTTTTTTTTAAAAAAAAATTTAGCGGTTTTTGTTGCTTGCAAACGGAAAATCTAGTAATGAATTCAATATTCGAATTTTGAAATTTTGAAGCGTTCGGAGATTTGAATTCTCGCTGTCTTTCTTAAAACAAATGTTTCGTGTTACTCGACTAAGTCGAGTTTTCTTTTTTTAGGTATTATTTTTAAAATTTTTATTTAAAAAAATCATATAAAGAAAAAATAAAATTTAAATTTTTTTTATAAAATCCATAGAACAATCATTCAAACAAATAGTTATATAGCATTACTTTTTTAAAGCATACACAATCATGTTTCTTTTTATTTTTTTTATGGGCCGTGTCTCTCGTGAAAATTGGTCACTTCTCGGGTGGCTTGCAGTTTTTAGTGTTTGCTAAGACGTTCGCTTCCCCCACAAACATGTAGCTCCTGCCCTGCCTGTGAACAGGAGCACAAAAAAAGAAAGTCTAGATGTCCAGCAATTCGCAACAAAGGGTACATACATGTGTAAAGGGTGTATACAACTCGATTCATACATCCAATAGAAATAAGAAGATGAGTACTGCAATCACATAGAGAGTAATGACCCGTAACACATGCAGAGTTCGTTAGTTTGGCTTCAGAAATCTGGCCCTGCCAGATCCTCCGATCAAATCCATTCTAGTTTTTGATGCTACAATTTTTGAGGCAGTAATAGCCCTTTAATGATGTAATCTAGCGGTTAAAAAAAAAATTAAAAGTTTTAAATTCGAATTTTTGTTATAGCCTAGCTTTTCAGTAATGGAAAGAGCATAGAAGTTGAAGAGATAATAATGTTTTGCGAGGAAGGCTGGTGGGCTACTCTCATTTGCCTCGAGCTTCTATTTTTAGTGGGTTGCCAAGCTCAGTGCGTTGGAGCAATTCCATGAACTAAAATGGCATTCCCACAATTTTATGCTACAAATAGCTATAATAGTTTACTCCTGTCCTTTCGGCTTTTTAACTATCCACAGACGAGCGTTAAGCAAGTGAAAATCTTAGAGATTACTAGTATCTGATATCAAATAGCAATAGAGATAGCAGCCATGGTGAAGAGCAGAGCTGCTTTCAGACCTTGGTTGAAGGTAGCAGCAACAAAATGAATGGCTTGGAGAGCTCATTCTGGAGATTGATCATATATATATGTAGATGAGAGAGAGAAGGGAGGAATATCACCAACAAAAGGAAGCCACAGAGCTAATTACTGTAGGAAGAATTAAGTCCAACCAATCCGGTCGAAGTGGGAAGAAAGCAGCAATTTTAAAAGTTCTATGACGGAGGAAATAACTTTATTGTCACCAAGTGTAACTAAAAGGACAATCTAGCAACAAATTTTGTGATTTCTATCTCAAACTTCAGTTATCTTTCGGAATGTCAAGGTCCACAAATATCGGGCTGTCAACTCCTACTCCCATTGCATTTAGACCATTGTCAACATAGACAACGGTGCCAGTGATAGCGGAAGCCAAGGGTGAAGCCAGGAAAGCAGCAGCATTCCCCACCTCCTCTGTTCAATTGAAATTCACGATTAGATAACACGGGGAACAATTGAATGGAAGACTGATGCGGGAATGTAACCATACAGGTGCTTTTAGTCACTTGTTGCCAAACATTTTTCAATCCAGTCATTTGGTTGTGGGTAAACCCGGATAAGCCAAGAGATCATCATTTCATGTGACCAAATTCTTTTAACTTCTAAAAGTTGATAAAACACTTCCTCTTCCCACCAACGCCTAGTAAATATCCATTTCCGTCCATTTCTATGTAACAGGAGCTTTAGAGTGATTCGTAACTCACCAGCAGACAGTTCCTTCTGAAGAGGAGCATTGGCTAACGAGTAATCAATCATCATATCAATAAAGCCTATTGCTTTTGCTGCACGACTTCTTAATGGGCCTAGCAAGCACAAAGCAATGAGAGATTCATGCATGCTCAGCAGAAAATAACTCTTAAGAAATCGAGAGTTTTAAGTACAATGGGGCAAATTCTGTTGATTGTAGCAGACGTACCATCTGCTCAGAAGGTGAAAATAGGGGAAAAGGAAAAAAAAACAAGCACTGCTTGTGTGCCAAGATGTTTATGCATCCTTTAAATACCACCCCATTTTCCTCCAACAGCCACTGATAACAAATGCTTTTAAGAGCAATGCCAATCAAATCTTTTCCAACCATTTAAAATGATTAATTTCAGACATCACAATAGGATTAGTAGCTAGATCCAAGAAGGCGAACTCATGTGGAAACTGATGTTTTAACCACATGTGGAAACTGAATTGAGGCAAAATGGCTGAAACAATTCCACAACATAAATCCAACTGAAGATAGTTGTCTCAGCTGATCCCTATAGAATACAAGCAAATCAAAAGGACTCGGGGGGAATGCTACACAATTCTGCATCTTGTCATCTACCATAAATTTTCCTAGGGATTATCAAATGATAATGATATTTGAATTGGTGTAACATTAGAATAGTTCATGAATAAAGATTAATAACATTCATGTTCAAAATCAAGAAATTGCATTCAGCCACAAACTTCAGGTTAGAAATCAAGAAATCTCATGCTTCCATGAGCACGAGCTGCAGTATATTAGAAAGACATGGTCATATGCTCCCAGCTGGTCAGACTAGTTCTGTTAACATGGAGTAAGTATTATACCTGCAGATATCGTGTTGACCCTGATGCTGTGTTTTCTTCCAGCTTCAGAAGCCACCACCTGAATCAAGCATGAGCAACAGTTGGAAAATTTTCCGAATGTGGGTAGAAATTGCTGAGAATGCAATTTGGTGCCAAAAATAAGGAAGTGAAATAGAAACAAAACACTCACGCGTGTATCACTCTCCAGAGCAGCTTTCGCTGAACTCATGCCTCCACCATATCTGCATAAAGAAATTGTAAAATGGTGTCCAACAAAATGAAATACTAAGACAGATGGAAGCATGTTCAAAAGTATCATACCCCGGAATGATCCTTTCAGAAGCAATGTAGGTTAGAGAAATTGAAGCACCACCTGTAAAACCAACACCAAAACTCAAGGTCTAATTGCATTGATAGGACGATTGGGTTTTCTTTTTCAAAAATACAGGCACAGGCATCAATAAATTTGCACTCTTTCTACTGGGGGAAGAAAAAAAATGGAGATAAACAAACTGGGAAGTAATTTGGGTGATATACCCGGATTCATTATTGGAACAAAATGCTTCAGTAAAGAAATAAAGGAGTAACTAGAAGCTGAGATGGCTGCAAGATATCCGTTTCTTGATGTCTCCAGAAGAGGTTTGCTAACCTATGCAAGTTAGCTGCTTCTGTGAGCACTACAAAGTCTTTAAGAAACATCACAAAAGAAAAGAGTGCAATAGCAACAGACCTCTGGACCATTGGCTAGTGAGTGTACAAGAATGTCTATGCTGCCAAAATCATTTTTAACTGAATCAACAAGTTCCTGCATGAAATTATCAGTGATTATCAATTGATTACATGTGGCCCCCTATCATTGAATTGTTGTTGTGCAGAAAAGGAAATCTCAGGCAAAGACAGCCCTACAAAAGAGCAAAGGATTCCGTAAAAGTGTGATGTATTTCAAGCTTTGCAATTAATGAAGGCAGATTGAGTAGAAAGCCGACTCCACTTCTATAAAACAGTTGATGTACAGTGAAACTTATGTTGAAAGAAAAGGTATTTTACCCGTGAAGTTGCAACATTTTAATCCATGCAAATATGTTGTCGAACAAGAGAAACTCATCAAGCACAAGATATTACTCAATAGTCACTATAACAGAAGTGATACCTGTACTGTCCATTTTGAGGACCCTGAATAGCGTTTGTTGCTTTTCACCTGTAGAAACCCACAATTAGATGAACCTAACCAACAATTAGTTTGTTTGCTACAAAAAAATTAGATGAATGTCTGCCTTTACATCTTCAGGTACATCCTCAGGACTGTCATAAATTGCATCCATGGGATAAACTTTTGTAATCTCCATCAAAGAGCCATCTGGCAACCTGAAAATGATATTGTATTAACATTTAGCAGAAAGCAAGTCACAGATCAAAAACCTAATTTAGTCTGCACAACTTTCCATACAATTCCAGCTTTCTTACAGGCGAGATTCATCGAATTTTCCACACCGTAGACTGCTCTCAAAAATATTCAGTGCCTGCAAAAGTAAAAATTGTTTATTAGAAACTGTATAACATTTCGTTGCATGATTGTCTGAAATCAGAGGAATTACGTTAGATCAATTTACATACAGGCACCCATGTACCAACAATAATTTCAGCACCTGCTGCAGCAAGGGATTTTGCTATTGCCCAACCATATCCATTGTTATCTGCTATGCCAGCAATGAATGCTCTCTTACCTAATAAGAATTGTGTCTATCTGGTTAGATATGCCAGTTGTTCCCTTTTTACTTTGTATCAAATTGTCAGGCTGACTAGGAAAAGCCAAAGTATAGAGAATAATCTCTTATTCTCAAGTGATTTGAAGACAAACATACTATCAAAATAGTTTTCCAAATATACCTCATAAATAGCAAAGACATTCCATGTAAAAGTCTAAGCACAGTAAACCTGTCTACACTTCAAGGAGGTAGAACAAGTAAAATGGGGAGTAACATGATAAGTTATTTATATCATTTCCATATTTCTTGCAGTTTTCCCATTGAACCAATTAATTCAGAAAGCTACAAAGTATGAGGATTGTGAGGGGCCAAAAGGTGCCTATCATTATTGTGGGAAACATGAAATGTTGTAAAATACCAAAAATTATTTCAACAACTTGGTCGATTAAGTTCATAATGATTTGGAAAACATGCAAAACGATGGAGGAACATGACTTCTTAAATGCAAAGTAAAAAGACATAAATGACCTCTCAAGTCAATAGGCAATCCTGGCAAAGGCTTGTTCTCATTTGCAGAAGACATTGCTGTTGTGGCAACCATTCTAGATTTCACAGGCACTTGAGTAACACTCTGAAAGAATGGCTGCCTCGACGAGATGTGAGAGGAGCTTGAGAGCCTAGTCCAAGATGCCACTTTACATTCAGTACTGAGGCTTGCTGTGGCTTGTGTAGTTCCTTTATGACGAGAAGAAATGCACGGGTTGAGCACTGCCTTGTGTGAACTAGGAGTTGCGGTCGCAGCCATAACTCAATCACCAAATCCTAAAACACTTTTTTGGAAGAAGGACAGGACATATTATGTATATAATTAAACAGGGACTGCTATTTACCTAAAGATATTATATATAACTTGTTAAACCTAAAACAAAACATGGAAATGTTTTACTGATGAAGGAAAATGATGGGGGGGGGGCAAAAAAAAGTGCACCTTAAACTCATATGTCACAAAGGATCACCATGGGAGGTATCCAGAACAACAAGTTCAAGGTAATCAAGATAACTAACACAGCTGATACACTATGTTAATAATTTGAAAATATAAATAGAAAAGCAGTTTATGCTGAATCAGAGCCATCCAATTGATCCACCAAGCAGAGACCACCGAAATTAAAAACAAAAATCAATTCAGTTTATGGCTCGCGAGCAAAAATTTTAAATCCCTGGGGACAGAAAGCCTTAACATTCAATCAATTGTTTTGAGCCAACGAACAGGGTCAGCATCTGTTGTGAACGTCAATAAATGAACATGACAAATAAACAGAAAATTCCGGTAAAAGAAAAACAACAGGCAATGAGTCCATCTGGGTAGCAAAAAATCAGGGAACATTGGATCATGCATTGAAAATTCGACTGACTGACAAGACAAGATCACAACAACAAGAGCACATAAAATGCAATTGCATTCAATTAACATTTAACAATGAACAAAGATCACAACTTTGACTCAATATAAGGTCATTCCAAGGTCAGCGAACTGAGTGTTTTTAGAAAACAAAAGAAAGGAAAAAAAATATAAAGATAAATCAAATACTGAACTCACTTCTGCGAAGCCGAGATTGGAGGCAGAAAGAACAGACAATAGGAAGATTGTGGGGGGTTTGATGTGTATACATACGCAAGGCACTAAGCCAATGTGACGTATATGATGTGGTGTGTTTGTGAATGTTAAAAAGATAGAAAGAGAAAACAGAGAGTTTCGATGAAATCAAGGTTTCTGCCTTTTTGGTTTTTTTGTTTTGGTGCACAGTTTCTGTTGGCGTTATGCAAGCCTCGGAATTGCCGAGGGAAGATTGGTCAGAGCGATTTGGTGTCCTGATGGCCGTTGCGGCCACCACATGAAAAGATCAATTTACCCCTGCTTGTAGCGATTGATGCAGCAGGAAAGGAGGTTAAATAGACTTTTAACATGGAAATTTCGAGTATAATTTTCAGTCATCCATCTTATGACAAACTTGAACACTCATTTTTCAAGATCAGATGGGAGGGCTTTTTTTTTTATCAACTAGGAAGGGATAAGATTCAAGATATATGTTTTCCATTCAAAAAGAAAAATTCAAGTATATTGCAATATGCTTGGCTACTTATTAATAAATTAAAAATATTGAATATAGAACTAAGAGTAAATAGATTGCTCAGATCTCCATTTTAGTTGTGAAATTTTAAAAGCACTCGTATAGTTTCTCCTAAATTATTTTGCGAGAATGCTTGTTTTATTTGTTCCAACTATTGATGATTGTTAAAACTAATTTGCTGTTCTTAGTGGCCAAAAATTTCAGAAAGTCGACGTTTGAGTAGTTGCAGAATTACTTTGAGATACTCCAAATCGAAGCAACTACAAGACAAAGGTATGTGACAACTTTGTCAAAGGTTCTTGCAGCTTCGGTCAAAAATGTCACTTTGAACATGGGGCTGCGGAACTGCGGAAGGCATGATTTTTGCAACTATTCTAGTTCTTTCGTGGTACAAGCTTTTGTGTAGGCTTGCATGGGAGAAAACACTATTTTTAGGTTACAGCTTTGCAAAAACTTGTTAGCCAATATGATGGCATTATGGCAGTTGTGGTTTGACTTGTTTCCTGTCAAAAAAGCAAAAAAAAAAAAAAAATCATAGGTTCATTACTGTTCTCTTTGCGGAATAGGACGGTATTTGCTTTGTTTTTTTTTATTTTTTTATTTTTTTCAATTAGAACTCTGCTTTGCCTTTTTAGTTTTATATTGACGTGGTTTTCTATACCCAAGTATATTTTCTGTCTAGTATGGAAGGAATAATAAAGAGCTTAGCCTTTTCTGCGAGTGAATATTTCACAGGATGTCTTTCATTGTACGCAGCAAACGGAGCGAGAATGAACTCATTTCCTGGAATTTGAATTCATGAATGCCCGATTATGTTTCCATGGTTTGTCGAGTGCAATTTCAGGGTAATTGGGCTGCTCTGCGAGCTTGCGCAACGATCTGAAATAATGTCCTATGGTTCTATGGCCGGACTAACCAAATCGCATACGCTCCCAAATCGGTCAACAAAAACGCTCGCCTATTTAGTTGTCCTAGGCACACTGACCAAGAGTTAAATAAAAAAAAAAAAGTAGAATAAAACAGCGAATTGTTCTCCCTTATTTAGTTATAAGAAGATTGGAACCGAAACATTACAAGTCCACCGCAAGCAAAAACAAAAAGCTTACAACAGGAAATGAAAAACATTGACACAAAAAGAAAGCGTTGGCAGTAGTAGACCACACACATGGAATTGTTTTTTTTAATTGCTTCTTAAACTAACTAATAGCTGCCGCCAGTCCCGAACCCGGAGCCAACATTGCTGCGAGTCCCAGTGTTTTCAGTCCCATATCCAGTCGCTTCAACATGGGTATTGTGGCCCGTGGTCTCTCCTGGCATCCCTGTTGGGCGAGTCCTCACTGCGCCCTCTTCCTCCAGCCCAACGTATGACTGCCCGGTTCCACGGCCCGGCATGGCCGACATTTGGTGGGTCCCCAGGCGTTGGCCGGTGGCCCCAGTCGTGGAGTGGCTGTAGGTCTCCATGCCACTACCAATGCCACCTCTGCTATAAGCATCCGCGCCACCACCAGCCCCATATGGCCCACTTGTAGTATAGCGTCCCTGGCCGCCGGATTGGCTGTAGGTATCCATGCCACCACCAATGCCACTGCTGCCGTAAGCATCCGGGCCACAACCACCAGACCCATATGACCCACCAGTAGTATAGCATCCCTGGCCGCCGGTGGCCGAGGCAGCCTGTCTCGCCGCCGCGTTGTGCTCACGCGCATCCTGTTTGTTCCATTCTGCTTCGGCATGCCTCCCTTCCTTCTTCTGGGTTGCCATTTCTTTTCGTTCTGGGTCATTTGCCGACATCCTCTCCACCTGCACGATGTCCCATTCCATTTTTTTTCATTTCCACTTACAAAAAAAAAACATAATATATATATATATATATATATTATAAGTAAAAGACCTTTAAACAACGAATTGCACACGTCCCTTTTAACTTTAACAACATGCAGTTGCAACCTAAAAAAGATCAAGCAAGCACTGGGCAACACGCACATGATATTTTAGACGTGTTAGGAAGTTTATATGGTAGATTATGTCAATTCCATATCATCATTAATTAAAATTAGATTACCCCAACCCCTTCTGACACAGACTTTAAACTAAAACATTAATCATGGCACATCAACTATCCGTAAAATTAGGTTCAAAATAAGTCTAAAAAAAAAAAAAAAGAGCGAGAAAGAAAAGATCAAAAAATTCAATAAGACACACCTTCTCTTGCATGGTGGCTTTGGTCTTCTCCAAGCCAGACTTGGCAGAGGCAGCAATGTTGGCAGCGGTTTCCTTCATGGACTGCATTTTTCTTTTTCTTTTTTTGCCACACTCAACACACTTCCTAACTCAGATTTATTCGGGGAGATTAAGGTGGTCATTGTTCCCTTATATAGACACGAGTCAGTTACTGGGTTTGTTGACACGTAGCATTTGCAGAGGGACACGTGGATTGCTAATGAAAGCTTTTTGACTGTGCCTCTAACGGGGTCTCGCCACCTGGCATCAGGATAACAATGCTGTTAGTTATTTTCCTAGGGCGGTTGAAAGGGGAGTTCCCAAAACTTCGGAAGACAAAGACTCTCAAACGAGTGTACACGTGGCTGGTTTCTCGCAAATTGTGTGGAGACTAGAAGCAGCATGCTTGTCGTCTCCGTCTGTTGCGATCTGCCTCTCCCCCATCTTCTGGCCCCGATTTCCCCATATTTCGAGCTTTATTTTTGTTTCTAGTAAAATTGATTGAGGACGCGTTTGCAGGGTCATTTTTTCAGGGCAAAAAAATATTTTCTAAGAGTATGTATTTCTCAAACAATTTACGAAAATAATATGTTTCAATTAAAATAAAAAGATTTTTTTTCGACCCGTTTTCATGAAAAATAACTGAATTTCTTCACAGAAAACTGACACATGAGACCCTTTTTTTTTTTTTATGAAAACAATTACAATGTTTTATTTTAAAGATATGTTTTTAGTGGCTGTTAGGGGTAACAACACTGATATTGAAGCGTGTGAAAGCGCGAGAGAACCTTCATTTAACCGCCCAAGAGAATTCCTTTTGACAATTTGCAATTAAATAAAATTAAATGACATGGAAGGCGGCTCCCCGTAAGATGCTTTTTATTCATACATGTCTGGCAGATATGAAAATGAAAACGGCTTCATTAACCCTCATTTTATGAAGAAGTTCCTTCTAAATGCATTATTTCGGTAAATTATTTCTAAAATATATCTATTAGATAAATTGATTTTTTTTTTTGCTACATTATTTTTTCGAAATGATCGCGGCTTTGTATGTGTTGACATAAAGGAGAAAAAAAAAAGGTTTTTATGTTAATCCATTTTCTAATTCATTTTTGGGTACATTTTCTGTCACTTCCTTTATCAATTGGATTCAATTAGGAATTTGGGATGACTTTTCCATCGTACGAGTTAAGATTCATTAGTGGGTGATGCATTTCCTAGAAAACTTAGGTAACAAAAATGTTGCTGTTAATTTAGATTAATATATTATTAAAATTATAATAAAGGTTAATTTTAGTGAAATTTTATTTCAATTTTATTATTTAAATATATATTATTATATAAAGACACCATATATACATGTCTCTCTTATTAATTTGTTATGTTAAATTAATAAATGAAATATATCAGGATCTCATTATACATGTTTCTCTCATTATGCTCTATACCCCACTTTTACTACGAACTCTTTCTTTTACCAAATGATAACAGGATCTCATTTAAGTAGACTTATAAGAAGAGGTGCTGCTCATTAAAAAGAAGGATACTATGGTCCATGAACCTCAGACCATATCCTCCACTAGCGACCTACAAGATCGACAAACGGATAAAGGTCAGAGGTTATTTTCAAAATTGATACTCTAATGCTTAGTGGAGCAAAAAGAAAATGGAAGATATGGAAAACAATTTCGATTAACCCCAGAAGAACATACATTGGAGAGAACAATTTATTGTTATTTAAAATTTCATGGTGTTATTGTTGCTAATATATTCTAAAGACGACAGATAAAAATGACTTGGGCTAGGGGTGTACCGATCGGAGTGGTACTAGATGCTTGGGACATTTGTACGGTTGATTGTTGGGCTTGGCACCTCTGTGTAGGGCCCATGGTAGTCGGCAGTTCGAAGCTTCGAGGCCGGCTATATCATGTCAGCTGTCATTTGTGATGGGCCAGCGCGAAGGTCTCGGCCCAATACGTAGCTGGGCCAAATCCTTATTAATTGCTAAGCTCAACGCAAATTATTTAAATTTTTAATTTTAGATATAAAATTTAAATTTTATTCTTTGCGAACTCAACCAAAAAAAAAAAAAAAAGGTGCTGTAAGGTATAATCGTATCTTGGTATAAAATATTTACATTTTTGGATGTGTATATTGTATTCCTGTAAAAAAAAAAAGGAAAAATTTGAAATATTTTTAAAATAATAATAATAATAATAATAAAGCTCATTTATAGTAGTATCGCTTGCCCTCCTCCAGTCCTCAACTCGCCTGTAAAGTAAGTTTCTGGGCTTGAGGTCTTTCATACACTTTCCTCCTTACAACCAGAAAATAAAATTTGTTTTACCAAAAAACAAAAAACAATCAGAGGAAAATTAAAAGAAGTAATAATAACTAATTTTATTTACTTTCACTGAAAGTAGAACTTGAAGAAGGAAAAATAAACATCATAATTGCAATAATGACAAAAATTTCAGGTTACTCTCAGAAATAAATTAACTAATAACTTCGAGCCCATTAAATTAAGACCTACAAATTAACTCTTGAAATTCCCAATTGCTCTCTAATTGTTGCTGCGGGCAGTGCTAATTGCGCGATTATTGATCTGAAACAAATGGTCTCTTAATCGCATGATTGGTTAGCTAGTGCCGATTTCATTACCATTGATTAACGAATCCTTGGAGCTGTCTAAAAAAACCAGCAAAATTCACAAGAAATTTTCATCCCGCGATTTAACGAACCCTACTCGTAACCCAAGATTGTTTAGCCTTTTGTTCCCTAAAAAGATTCTCTGGGGCGTACAAATCCCAGCAAATCCGGGTTTGTTGTATAAAAAAAATGTGGAAAATGCTTCTTCCACGTTGATATGGACGCACACCACAAGAAAGTTATTCTTCTCCGGGATTTTGCACACCCCAACGTGATAACGTGACAAGATTAAATATATGCTTAATTTACTCGGAAATTCATTTAAATATAGTACCTTGAACATGGGGGAATCTAGGAACACTTTTGAGGAGATTTGAAAAAGAAGTTCAAAATTATTAGACGTCATGGTTTATTGTTAAATAAATTATTTATTATTGTTATTATATAAGAAGTTATGAATTTGTTTAAATATTCAGTAAAATTAAATATGTTTTTGCTCTTCTAATGAGTATAGTCTTATTGGGCGAAGGTGTAGAATATTTTATTTATTTATTTATTTTTAAGAAAAAGCCCAAAAAGAAAGAAAATGAAGAATGAGAGGAAAAAAAATCGCTTGCCACCATCACATGGCTAACAGCGGCCGTGGGGGAAGATAATTAAACCGGAGGGCTTGAGACAGAAGGTACCTTTAATTACTCTACCCCAAGTACATCATAGGCAAGAGAAATCCTCGTTTGTGCATTAAAAAAACAAAAAAGGGGGTTCACGGATGGAGCTGATAACTTGTAAATTATTCTTTTACCACACAATTGTTTTCGTAAAGAATCTGAAAACAACAAAGCATCTTTTCTTGGAAATCCCATTCCTCGTGGCCGGACGATGTACGCTGTTGTTGTAAAAATTAATCATCTTGTGGGAGACGTCAGAATTGAACTTGATCAACGACAAGAGATCAATTAATAAAAGAATGAACAAGACTGCACAAGTGACTCACTACTCGATCTAGGAGAGGAATTAATTAATCAATAACCAAAGGGAATAAATAATAAATCAAAATCGAAGTTGGAAATTGGAAATTGGGACTTCAATTATGGCGGCTAAATTGGTCGACAGTGGCCCCAGAGAACAAATGAGTAATTTTCAAACGCCATGCCTGCACCTTTATTGGCATTTAGGCATGAGGCAAACGTTCGGGCAATGGATGCGATATTTGACTGTCTATCTTACACGGTACGTATTATTTTAAATTTAGTGAAGCGAACGTGTAGATAATGCATAAAACGATGTTCATTTTTCCAAGTTTTTGTTTTTGTTTTTTTTTCCAAACACGTGCTTGCACGTAAATTCGCTATTGGCAGGCCACCCTCGTTTTTCCAATGAGCTATAGCTATAGCCGTTAGCTCCGACTTTTCTCTCGTTGCTTATTTCAACCGATTATAATGAAGCGAACGTACAGGCAATGATATTGACTGTTATCTTATACTGTACATATTATTCAAAATTTAGTGAACTAAATGTTTAGATGATGCGTAAAACGATTGTTTTTTTCTTTTTTTTTTTCTTTTTGGTATTTACATACGACAATACTGATCGTTGTCTTTGCCGTCTATCTTATTAAAACTTGTGCAACTGGGCATGTATATTTTCTTTCGTCCTTTTCATTCAGCTTATTATTTTTCGATCCCATAAATCAACATTGTGCCAGAACCATGGATCACTAATTAACGTTTTAGAACCCCAATTATTATTTCAATTATTTGTGTAGAAAAGGTAGCTTGCGGGCGACCAATTTAAATATTTTGTTCATCTTTAATATCTGGCACTTAGATTTCAATGGTGACATAATAAAATTATTCTCCTTTTAATAATTGACATCTACATAGAAAACAATTAGAAAATATTTTACTATGAAATAAAAAAAAACTCTATGCTGCGTCACTTGTCCAGGAAGCAGCCTTTACAATTACTAAAAAGCACTCAAAAGGCTCGATCTCGTTTGTTGCCTCTTTGAATGCATGTGCAGGGCAAGAGAACATAAAAGTTTTAAGAGATAATGGTCCGCTGAATGGCTTTCTTTTTGACCCTTTTGATGTCCCTTGGTCATTCACTCGTTGCATTCAATAGGGTCGACTGCATTTCAGGCACGCTTATCAACGACACTAGATTCCCGATATAAGCTATGGTTTGCCCCTAGAGAATGGATTTCCCGTAAATCTCCTCCAGGCATGGGTGAAAAATCAGCAATTTGGCGAAGTCTGGACCAACATCTCTACCCATTTTCTTAATTGGGTTTAATCAAAATGTTGACTTTTGTCACCCTTTGAGATTAATTCTACCGAAGCATATTCCACCTGGATTAAACTCTATGGTCCTTAATACCACGACTTCTTTTACCAAAAGAAATTAACGTTAAAAATTATGCCTAACCGACTAAATAAACCTAACTTAGATTAGGAGCACTCTATCAAAGATTAGGAGCACTGTATCAAAGAAGAAAATCGTTGATTGCCATGCCAATTTCATCTTCCAGTCAAATTTTGCAATTGAAATGACCAATCAATTGCGCTTTTATGTCAATGAAGGCTGACTATAAATGGAGTTACCCTGTGAAGTGAGCCTTTGCTAAATAACAAACATTTGGACAAAATCTTGACAAATGAGTTGGGAATAAGAATGTTTTAAAAAGTTTTTATTACGCGTTAAAAATAAAATTTTTATTTTACATATTTATAATATAGTATTTATTATATACTTTATTAAAAATATTAAAAAAAACTTAATACAATAGATAAATTAATTATTTTTTATTATTAAAAAATTAATTATTATAACAATAGAGACACTTATCATAATTATTAGTCATTATCTTCATCTTTAGTATTTATAAGTCATCTTTAACTATTATCTTTATTCACCAATATTATCTTCACCTAAGATAAGAATAGTCAAAAATAAAAATAATAAATAATAATAACACTTAAATAACAATATAATAATAATAATAATAAATATAAATTAATTATATTTTACTTAATTTTATAAATAAATAAAATTAATTATAAAATTTATTATATTATTTTTATGTGTTATTATGTAATAATACTCAAAAATAAAATCTACATGTTACTAACAAAAGACTTTTTGCATTGGAGTTTTATTATCATGCACAATTTCTTATAACACTTAATTTATCTTTGTATACACATTCATGATCTTTTTGATAACTATGATTATATATATATATATATATATATATATATATATATATATATATATATATATGCTAAATAGTCATACAATAACTTTATATTTAATATTATATTTCTCTCAATTTATCCTTATTTTTATTAAGATAAACATAAAATTAATTTATTTTTAAAATTTTTTTAAAATATAATTTAAAATTTTTAAAGTTGTTTTATTTCAATTTTAAATAATTCTATTTCATTTTAATTTAAGATAATTTTGAATAAAAAATAATTACATTATTAATTTTATACAATAATCTTATGAGATGCATATAAATTAATAAAAATATACATGTTGTATGTATTTGAGTTTTAAAATTAATTTTAAAATTTTGAAAATTATTTCAATTAAGTATTACACTTTTGAAAATTTTTTAGTTATGTATGGTTCACATACATAATTAATAGTTTGACCTTTTTTTTTTTAAATATCCTCTATTAAAATGAAAAAAAAATAACTAAAATAACAAAAATTAAATAAGTTTAAAACTAATTTTTCTTTTTTTATTTATTTCATTTCTAACTAAATATTAATGATATTGCCTTCTCTATAATAATAATAATAATAATGATAATATTTTTTATATAATAGGTAATCATTAATGGATTATTAGAAGTCACCGACTCTATACATCTTATATAACATTACAAAAAAGGGATAGTGAATTGAATCTAAAAATTAATAATATCTTATATCTTATCTAATCTAATATTTAAAGTTAAAAAAGATAATGAGTAATGAATAAAAACTATATGAGTAAAGCATAATGATTAAAAAGGTAAAAATATTAACTTTTTTAATTTAATAAGTAAAAGATAATTTTTTCAAAAAAATAAAAAATTAATAATTATTAGGAATAATTATAATCTTTAACTACTATATCATTAAAATTAACAAAAAAAAATTATTGTATAATTTTAGAGTAGAAGAAACATTGAGATTTTTTTAAAAAGGTAAATTTACTAAGAAAGCAAGTTGTTTTGTATAAAAATTAATATCAAAAGTCTAAGAGGTTAAATTTTAAAAATGGAATCAATTCCAATAAAATTACACAAAAAATATTTAACCCGCATAATACACAATACACGGATTAAATTCAAGTATAGTATATATACGAGAACACAATATATAAACTTACTTCTAATAATTGTGCGAGTTCATTTTAAAAAAGCGTTCAATTTATGTGATCTAATTTTACTGTTTTGTTTTTTTGTTTTTTTTTTTTTTGGGTTTTATTTGACGGAGGTAACGGTCGGCAAACTGGCCGTCCGAAAGATAACGTTTGATACGAGGAAGGTGGGTCCCACATTCAGAAGGTAGCCAGATTGTACAGACATACCGCAAGCTTAAATACAGGCCTCGCCTCCTCTGTGTCATCGAGGAGGAGAGAGAAATTTCTACAGACGCAGAAAGCGGTCTTTTCCTGGAGACGAAGGAATCGCCGTTTCTCTCTCTCTCTCTCTTTCTTTCTCTCGCTCACAGACACGCATAGTCAGGTATGCATTTTCCGTTCTGTTCTGCCTCTGGTTTTTTCACGTTTTATCTTCAGACAATTTATTTGAACCTGAAAGTCACGTTGTTTGCTAGATCCAGCGCGAAATGCATTGTGTTTGTTTCTTTTGTCTTTTGTAGCTTATCTAGTCAGATCTTACGTTGGCTTGGTCTTCCTGTTTGATTTGGTTTTCGTTTCTTGCAACTGATGTGGATTGTTTGGGTTAGGTTCTCGTTGCCTTTCCTGGTTAATGCGATTGGGTATAACGTTTAAACATTCCATTTTTCGTCGTATTAACAATGTCCAGATCCAAATAGCAACGTCTTTACATTTTAATTTCAAGTTGTTCATTGAATTTGATTTTTCCCTTTTTTCTTTTTTTGGTACATTGCGTTTAATTATTTTCCTTACGTGCATTCGGCTGCGCGCTTTGGTGCAATGCACGAGGCATAATATGAGTATTAAAGTTTTTAATACTTTTTGTTATTTTTTTTTAAACGTTTTTCAAAATATTGACCTGTTCCTCGACGGTGTGCATTAGTTATTACTTATTTTATGCTTTGGAATTTTAGGCGCCGTTGGCCAGATTTTCGTTTTCAATCGGCTTTTCCATGAAAATTCCTTTTTAAAAACATTTATGAGATATATATTTAACCTTAAATTTATATTTTTATTTTTTGTGCCTTAAAAAATATTTTTGGTCCACGAGAAATTAATAATTAAAACAGATAAAAACTCAAAGGATAAAGTATAGATATAAAACAAAACATAATCAGTAACATATAATCTAGGAAAAAAAAATCAGAAGCCCGTGTTTTTGTCTTCTGTCTGAGTTATAAACTCCAATAAATAAGATTTAGGGAAGCCGTGAGGCTCATGGTGTTAGGCCCGAAAAGTACAACATATACGGCGCAAGGGGAATAGTTTTAAAATGGGGTAGGCCTAAAATTTTGACCCTCCCATCCAACCTCTCTGTATCTCTGCCCTCCACGGTGCTTTCCTTCAATTTCAATAGGGAAATGATTGTAAATTAGATAAGACATTCTGTTCTCTAACCAGCCGACCTTGCACGTGACTTTAATATAAGGCCGTCCTTATTACGGATCTGTCTGAAGGCCTAACCATCCAAGTCCTGGGGCTTGCATTTTCGCGCCATTAAAATAGTTAATGGCGGGGTTCCTATCGAGGACGGTGAAGCTGGCCGTCGTTGTCTCTTTTGTAGAAATCTGTCTTCGTGTCTTTTAGTGGATTAATAGAATTGTGGGACTCATTCTAGACTTTTTTTTTTGGACTAATTCACTTCTAATTCCTTGGAAGATGCATCGTGGGTGTCCCACATTTACAAAATTATGCGGTTATGGAAAATAAAAGTATGTAATTATGATAGTTAAAAAATTAAAAAGAAAATCAGATGTTTATCTTATAAAAATTGTAAGTTTGAATCTCATTCGGGGAAAAAGAAAAAGTTCTTTCTGTTGTCACGGTCTATTAAATCTCTTCGAAAACTAGAAAGAAAAAAAGGTGAGCCGAACGGTTGTGGGTCCGGAATCTGTACTGACCCGGAAAGTCCTGTCCTACGGTTGTCTAGCAATTCTCTTTGTGGTAGCTCTTACCTTGCTCATCCTTGTGTCTCGATTTGTTAATATTAAATTCTCACGTCAAGTTTTCAATCGTGAAGTTGTAGTTGTTGGCGGGTGTGATCTTTTCTATTCAATACGAAGAATAATTTCATAGTTCCAAAGGTTAATAAATTTTGGATTCCACCAACAAGTATGTCATATAATTTCTTCTTAGCAATGTTAATGTTGCGGTGCCGGCAATAATCAAATTCTCAGTAACTGATATGAGCGTCGTGTACTCAATTGGATTAGTGGGTCTCACTCTGACCTTCTTTTCCGCATTAATCTTCTTCTACTTCCGCCAGTTGCTTTGTAATTCTTTTTCACATCTATTTCTCTTTTATCTTTTCTTTCAAATGTTTTCCTTTTCTTAAAAGATAAATCTCTTTTTTCCGTAACCACAAGGTAACAATGCATTATAAGCAAAGCGCGACTGTTTTGTCGTATCTCATGTCCAGACCATGCTCCGGCTGGACGAAAACAAGAAAAAACCTTCAGGGCCTATGGGCATGTATTGAGCCACGATAGGGCTTGATGTCCATGGCGGTTGCCCTCGTGACCTGGTCCAAATCATGGGCCAGCCTGGCGGCCTCGGAAAAAGTATTACCGACTTCGCCGATGCTTCAGCAGGATCCGTAGATTCTAAGATTTAATTAAGGCATAACCTTTTGCATGTGTCATTGCGTGTGTCATTGTTTGTTAGTAAGAGCACTTCCTAAGTTAAACGTATCTAATTTGAGTTTTAGTCATCAATAAACTGAAGAAAAGAAAAAATAAGGTCACTTTCTCCCCTCTCATAAGTATATGTTTAAACGGACTAAGGCATGTTGTTCAACCGTAACTGCCCAACTGTCCTAGAATTTGTACTGTACGGAACTTATTGTTTATAATAATATAATTGATTAATAATGAGTTAGTCAATTAATTATATGATACTTGATTGAGATTTTTTTCTTCTTTCTCTACTGTTGCCCATTTATTCTCTCTTTTTCTTTATAGTCTTTTTAGTTCCTTTTCTGTTGGGATGAAAAACATTTTCTATATTTTTTGATAATAACATTTTTATTGATTTTTTTTATTAAAAAGAAAATTATTGGTTTACATAACCTTTTTCTAAGAAATGCAGTATTTCTAGTGCAACAGTCCGATGAAAAAAAACAAAAAAAAAATGGTAACAAAAATTATTGGCTCAGGGAGCCGTGTTCTAAGAAGTATGGCATTTCTAATACAACATTCCGATGAATATTAAATAAAATAAATGGTGTTCCTAGTACTGAGTCTAAGTTTTTGGTTGAGGGTAAGTTGAATGAATCTGAAACTAGTTGGTCATTCATGTAGAATAAAAGTTGATTGATGAACCACTTGTCCTTGTGGTACTAGGATTGTAGGCTTTGTTCAGAAGTTGGTTTGAATTTGGGTTCGATCTCTGCTTATTTAAGTTGGTTGATTCTGAATCCGGACAGCATGGTATCTTACTCTGTTGCTCTGTTTTTATTTTTCCAAAGTCGTTTGAAACAATGGGTGCCGGTGGCAGAGTTGCTGTCCCTCCTTCCACCAAGAAGCCAGGATTGGATGCCAAGAAGCGAGTTCCCTGCTCAAGGCCACCATTCTCACTCGGTCAGATCAAGAAAGCCATCCCACCTCATTGTTTCCAGCGTTCTGTTCTCCGCTCTTTCTCCTACGTTGTCTACGACCTGGCCATTGCCTTTGTCTTGTATTACGTTGCCACCAATTACTTCCATCACCTTCCTCTTCCTTACTCATCTGTGGCATGGACTGTTTATGGGGCTGTTCAAGGCTGCGTCCTCACAGGCATTTGGGTTATAGCCCACGAGTGCGGCCACCATGCCTTCAGTGACTATCAATGGCTTGATGACATGGTTGGCCTAATTCTTCACTCTTGCCTTTTGGTCCCTTACTTTTCATGGAAGCACAGCCACCGTCGCCATCATTCCAACACGGGTTCGCTTGAGCGTGATGAAGTATTTGTCCCCAAGAAGAAATCTTCCATGCCTTGGTACTCAAAATATCTCAACAATCCACCGGGCAGAGTCTTCGCACTTGTCCTTACACTCACTCTTGGCTGGCCTTTATACCTTGCATTCAATGTCTCAGGCAGGCACTACGATCGGTTCGCCTGCCATTATGATCCGTATGGCCCTATCTACAATGACCGTGAGCGGCTCGAGATATATATTTCTGATGCTGGCGTTCTTGCTGTCACTTATGGGCTCTACCATCTAGCTGCAGCAGAAGGGCTTGCCTGGGTTCTCTGTGTTTATGGAGGACCGCTGTTAGTGGTCAATGCATTCCTTGTTATGATCACATATTTGCAGCACACTCATCCTGCATTGCCACATTATGATTCGTCAGAGTGGGACTGGTTAAGGGGAGCTCTGGCCACTGTAGACAGAGATTATGGAATCCTGAACAAGGTTTTCCACAACATCACAGATACTCATGTAGCGCACCATTTGTTCTCAACCATGCCACATTATCATGCTATGGAGGCTACAAAGGCTATAAAGCCAATTTTGGGAGAGTACTATCAGTTTGATGGAACACCAATCTATAAGGCATTGTGGAGGGAGGCAAAGGAATGTATCTATGTTGAGGCAGATGAAGGCGACCAGGGCGAAGGTGTGCTCTGGTATAGAAACAAGATATGATGATAGGAAAAAGAAAACTGATGTGGCTCTGGGGAAGTTTTAGTTTCCTGTTAGGAATGTTGGCTTCCCTTTCCTGGTTATTTTAGATTGTTAGATTATTGATTCGAATATAACTCAATTCTAAATTGTGCTTCTTGTTAAAAAAAAAAAAAAAAAACTTCTTTTGACCCTAATTTGAGGTCCATTCCTTGTCCTCTCTTGTTTCTTCGGTTGAGTGTTTTGGGTGGTTTTTTAGTGTTTGCATCTCCTCGGCATATTACTAGTTATATCATGGTTGAGTGAACTCGCATATGCTGACCCCCTTTTTTTTTTTTTTTGGTCCTTTTGAGAAGGAACTCGCATATACTGACTTTGAAAACATTGAAATAAAAAATTGAAAACATTATTTACTTATTTAATTTTCAAGAAAACGAAATCGAGAAAGTGAAGTCAATCTGATCGTCACTGTGCGGGTCAATCTGGAATAGATGGCCGTGGGCCTTCAACTCGGTGACCATACAGATGACTCACTCCAAGGTTCATCTTACCTGAGCAGGCCTTTGGTTCTGGGTTGCCCTTGGAATTTGAGATCACCAAACTGCACGGGCCTTATTGATTCGACTTGTCCTTTATGCTTTTGGAGGACATCGTTACAAGTCCATAATTGTCTTTTTCAATATGGACATCGACATTTTCTGATCAAGTGCAATGAATTCCACAATTTTAGTAAATTTTTTTTTTATATAAATCCAGTGGACGGTGGAGACTGGTGAATTCAAGAAGCAGAATAGCTTTTGACGACATCGGTTTGATCATACTTGCCTAATTTTTCATCTTTTTAATTTACGTGGGTGTTTTCGTTTAAAATAAACAATAAAGAAAATCGTGAAATTGGTTTCCTGATGAATGAAGGAGACAATTCACACGAGACTATGGGCTCTACACAGTGATTTAAGCCAGAATAGTTTATGCACATGAAATAGACTTCCTTAAGTAAATAAACTCAATAACTTCGCTAAATAAGAAAGAATGTATTTACTCACGCTCAAATAGTTTCCATTAATCGGAAACAAGCAAGCAAATTGTGTTGTTTGAGCACAAGGGGTTATAATAAGATAATCACACAAGCTAACGTGCACAAACCTAATTGAGTGTGTAAATGCCTCCAAATCCGTCTTTCCAATGATTACCAGACGCAAAACGTGGAGAAAACAGCTGGGAGGACAGTGAAGGAAAGAACCACAAATCTAGCGATAAAATGTATAAAAAAAAAAAAAAACAATGAAAAGTGCAAGAAAGTACAAGAAAGCGTGAGGAAATGCTAGAAAACAGAAATTACAATTAAAACAAAAGCTAAACAATAGTAACTCGCACACTTTAATGAAGCACGTTCGTGTGTTGTGGAGAGTTGATCTCTTGCTATTTATGGTTTTCGAGTAATTGCAGCTTGACATTTATACTCTCCCTAATTGTCATGGGTTGCCTTCTTATTGTCTTCTATTGCTTCACATGGTGGAGGATGTACCGTGACCATCTGTGGCTACGTCGTCTATCTATGTATTATGATTCATTACTTTCTTCCTTAAAATCAATATCTTACACTATATAATATTTATATTTATATAATTCAAAATTCTTTTCTTTTTATCTTATATGAAAAATGGGTTATATCTCACTATTTGTAACATATTCGTCCGTGATATTCTCTTTTATCGAATTTATCAACATCATTATCAGGAATCGGGACTCTCCTTATTTACTTTTTGCATATGAAGTATTTGATAAAAAATACCAAAATTAGAGATAGAGTCGGATTAATTTTAATATTATTTATCATAGATTCATTATTTTTTTTACAAAAAATAGTCTATTAGAGTATATAGTATATACACTTATATGATTTAAATTTTTTTTTATTTATTATAGGAGTTAAGTTATACTTAATTTGTTTGTAAAATAATTCATTACCACCGGTGACACAAGCGTCCGTGACATGTGTCTCTTATTTGTCTTCTAATTCCATACATTGGTCTTCCTAGTCCTCCATAGACCAATCTTAGTGGATCGAAAGCAATCTAATCCTGGCTTTATTTACGCCTTGAGTAAATCTTATTACCAACCATTTCGAGGCCGCTGGTTTTTAATAGCAACAGCTGGGGTGGTTAATCGACCCCTTGAATTGTAATGCAAAGTCCTTATTTCCCAACTTTTCAAGCAACATATCTCAACAATCATATTCTTATTCTACATGTGACGAAAGCCAATAGGTTCATGCTGCTTCGGCAGTACGAGCGGCTTCTAATCGATTCACTCAAGGAGACCTTCGAGATGAAAACCAAAGGGCACCATCCATTGTAAATCCTAAGCACACGTAAAGGAGTTGATCGCCTAGGGACTAAGATAAATGACGACATCGAGCAATCTGTAACATGTGCAAGAGTACTGTATGAAAATAAATCATAACTCATAGTCAAATCGATTTTCTAATAAATAATAATAAAACATGCTAGTAAGAATTGACTAATTATAGCCATTTTGCAATATTTGTGTTGGATTTGAAATTGGATCCTCATTTGGGCTGAATAAGCAGTTGTTTTCTATGCAAATAACTTGTGACTGTTAGACAGAAAGACGGTCACGGACAATGACAACAAAAGATGCCTTTCTTTTCATTTCCTAAACAATGACCGAAAGACATTTACATATATTCAAAGCATCTGATTGAGTAAATTCAAAAGTGATAAACTTTAAAGAATATAATAAATTTTATACTATAATTTTACAAGTTTATATTACACAAATTTTTTCATATTGAAATTAACGTCAAGTATCATATGCAAAATAAATAACCAAAAAGCTTACAAAATCAATAACAAAATGTTCTCGGCACCCCAATAAGGGGTAATTTGCAAAATCGCACTGGCCATTGAAAAAGCAAATGCAGAAAGGGATACAGTGAAGTGATAAAAATATGAACTTTTTTTTTTTAGTTAAATATCCATAATGTCCTTAAAACATTTTGTAATTAGAATTTCTTTCTTTTTTTTTTAAATTTTCCTTTCTTAACCATCGAGGCTGCTGGCTACAGTTAAGGATACAGTGAGGCCATACTTGCCCATTTCATAATTTTGGGCATATCTATATATATATATATATATAATCTAATATTAAAAATAAAATTATATATATATAAAAAAAAAAACAGGTGGGGATGTGCAGAAGCCTAACCGCCTGAGGTTGGAAACACGTCAACCACTGGGCCGTCTCTGACGCGGACACGGACACCAAAACAAACCGAAACACGCCTTTCTGTTTTGTTTCAGTTTCGTTGGCTCCCGCTGAGGAGACGCTGAGGGCACCTTGCCACGCGGCGATTCGCGAATCGCGATACCATAATATCTGATGCGGTGGGCCGGCCCCGCCGGCACGAGACTCTCGTGTGTCGTGACCTCAGCGTACTCTCGTCGTCCGATCCCCCCCCCACCCCGGGGAATCTCTGGTTCACGTGCACATCCTACGGTTACGATTCCTCTTCCTCCTTCCCTCATTATTTGCAATTATTTTCTTTTTCTTTTCCCAAATTTGGCCGGCTAATCATACCTTCCACAAAAAGAAAACATATATCTTATTTTACAATTAAAAACTCTAATTTTAATTATAAAATAAGATATAAAATTTATAATAAAATAAAAAAAATTATTTTATCATGCAAACTGATATCTAATAAATTTTTCAATAAAAAAATCGTATATAGATACAACAAAACTTTCATCAAATTATTTTATATAATAATTTAGATTAATAGGAGAAAAAAAAAACAACTTTGGTATGGTTTGCCATCTGGTATGCTTACATTTTTTTTAATTAATTATTAATCATTAATTAAAGGCATCCATCCAGCTGGGCCAAAAATTCCCCTTGACTTTAGCACCTGCTCCGCCCAAGAGGAGAAAAAAAATAATAATAATAATAGAAGAGAAGCTCATATACATTATTCCATGATGGACATTATTTTAGTTGAAAGGGAAAGGATAAGACAATGACACGAGATGCAAGTTCGAATCGCGAAAATATGTTGACATTATGGTTAATTAATAAAGTCATTAAAATAATTTCATTTTAATGGGAGTGTGTGTGGGTGGGGGGGGGGCGGGATTATGTTGTCTTGATCCTTTCAGCATTTTGCGAGACATCAAAATCAGCCGAGGCAAATTGGAAATTGATTGCGTGTGTTGGAGGGGGGGGGGATTGAGACTGTTAGGATACGAAACCTATGCACTCCGTTTAGAACTCCAGACAATCGCATGCACAATCGGCCGGTTTTTGGGCATGTAGACAAAGGGGAAAAATGCTCGTCGAGATTTACGCTTGGAATAAACGAGTGAGATAACAAAACAAACTTCACCTTTTTGGCATTAAATTAACTCCAGAGTGAAAGGAACGATGATTTGAATTTGTTGCTTTTGTTAATTTCCTCCCAGAAGCCAGGCTACACGCCCAGTTGCAAAGGTAAACGACACGCATGACGATCGTTTGACAGCTTCTTTGATGGTGTTTAGCTATTGAAAGTGTGGTCTCAATTCTGGGAGAGGGCAACAGGGATTTTTTTTTTTTCCTTTCATTTTATTTTATCTTTTTGAAATATTTCTCTAACATGATATCATTGGCTTCCGTATGTGTAAAATCGTAGCTAAATTATATTCATAGAAAAAATATATATATATATAACAAGCACCCTATATTATAATATTTTAACATTTATATTAATTCGTGCGTGCCTCATTGATCAAAATGCCCCTTTAGTTAAACTATGTCAGCAAAGTTGCATTCAATGACTGCACCCAGTCGGGTTAAGATTGTCAATTTTTGAGGAAAGTTGTGTAATTAAATTCATCTCTCGCGGCCAATAGCCTCCAATAATCTCCCGTTGCTCTTGAACATCGCGTACAGAATTGGTCGTTTGCGTCCCGGTGGAAAATAAAGGAACACATAAAGCCCAAACAGGTAATTACCATGCGATATTAAACACTGTGAACGAGTCCTAAGAGAGAGTGAAAGTCAGACCGGTTTGCAGGACCGTTAGTTGCCATTTTCCCATATTACCTCACTAGGCTTCTTATGGCTTAAGGAGGCATTAGGAGTTCAATGTACAATTGCTCAAAAGGTAACATCTTTGTGATCAAAACAATGCAAGTAAGCCTGCATATACAAGCTCTCTCTCTCTCTCTCTCTCTCGCTAGGTTCAAGATGCACATAAGCAAACACATGTAAGCCAATCTTATTTAGGAAGATTAATAGGACAAAGGGATCCTGCTACTTTATGGATCCTGTGGCCATTTTGAGTTCATTTTAGCAGACAAGGGAAGGGGTTTCGTACAGTCCTCTGTCCCTCGGTAGACAGCTTGTTTTTCTCTTCAAAATTTCACCTTTGTCCTTTACCATAATATCTCTTCTTCAATCATTTCTCTCTATATAATATTTAGGCTTCCCCACTCCTTTCTCCTAAACAACGACTACGCTAACTCCCTTCTCTCTTCCTCTTCTTTCTCTCCCTCCCTCCCCCTCTCTCTCTCTCCCTCTCACAAGGCTTCCAATGGAGGATACAACGAAAAAACAACCTTGTGTGCCCACCTCAACTGCATCCCCACTAGCCATTCACAAAGACTCACAAAAAATATCCAAAGCGAAGCCAAAAATTCGCATAATTCACATATTTGCTCCTGAAATCATCAAGACAGATGTCGCAAACTTCAGGGAGTTGGTGCAAAGGCTCACAGGGAAGCCCACTGAAAAGAGCTGCAAAAGGAAACAAAGAGCGGCTAGAGCCAGAAGAGAAGAAATCCAGTCCGGAGGTATTAATAATTACTCAGTACATCACGATCACAAGCCACTGATGACCAAGAAAGTGGAGCTAAGAAATGGGTTTGTTGGCTTGGGGTCCAGAGACCACCGCCAGACGGTTAAGCAGGAGGAAGATGAGACGTGGAATGGTGCAAATTCCGGGGGTTTCTTGGGGGGTTTTGCTGATTTGGATGGGTTCATTCAAGACCTTGGTGAATTCCCACTGATGCCTGTGGATGCTACCCGAGTGCATGGGCTTGCAGAGACTCGAGTTTCTCCATGATAATTAATGTGTTTGTTGTTGGTTCCATATTTCCTTGCAAAAATTTCCTGCTTGTGGAGGCTTTTCTTCTTTTTTGATGGGCATGATTTAGATGGTTTAACAATCGCTTCTACTTCAAATTTGTCTGCCTGCCTGTCTAATTTTCTGGGCTTTCTAATTCACATGGACTGTACATATAAGGGAAAGCTGATCACTTGCAGAGGTATTGCTCGTGCGTCTATCTTGCTCCTGTCGGATGTAATTTTTAGTAACCGATGAAAATATTTTCGTTTTATTTAAATTGCTCTTTTTTTTTTCTTGAATTTTTTCGGTTTTAACTCATGAATGGCTTTAATTTGTGTCTTTCATTTAGATGTGGCACTTGACTCTTTCTCGGTCTTTATCTGCGAGGCGCTGCGCTCTCGTTTCTCTGGCATCCTCTATCTCATTGTTTGGCAGACCAAACATAAAACTGGCAAAACTATTGGATAAATAGATTGCTTTTCTTGCAAGACTAAATCATGTTTTCAAGATTTGATTTTTATTACAAGAAGTCGTCTCACATTGCATGGTGCGTCCAGACATCTCAAAGGCAGCCCAAGAAGATGAGAAGCGTCCTCCTCCCTTCTCTCTCTCTCTCCCTCTCTCCTCAAAAAGATTTTTTATTTTTTTTAATGATCATTATTGACAAAGCAAAAGGCCTCTTTGTTGAAGTGGGCCCCGTTAAGCTTCTCCCTGGAATTTTGCTGAACTTATTTTTAATTGGATACCCAAAAGTTTCACGACCTTTGGGAACAAGAGAAGGGCATTCAACTCTGACGTAGATAAACTCCTTAATATATCAAGCAACAATACATCTATCATTTCTGCCTTTTACTGCTTTTGGAGGAGATTTGTTCAATCTAACAAAACTAGACTAATTTGCACGTGGGATTTACACGCCAGACTTTATCTTCGTTAGTTAATATTCATGGAGATGGGGCCGTTTGAAATGTTAATTAATTATCATTAAGTCTTTTTACAAGTAACTGCTTAATTGTATATTACATACTATATATATATATAGACAAAGAGAGACACCCAATACACAGACAGAGCTTAATAAACATATGGAAGAAAAGCCCAGCTTGTGGCCAAGGGTTACATCCCCAATTGTCCAACCTGCATTTTTGGTATAATCTATTTACCCAAATTTGCGGCCGACGGATTAACATTGCGACTTGACTTACTTAAATATCAATATGTATCGAAGTCAACATTTTTCCTAGAATTTTATTTGCAACTTGCAATATAGAAAGTTCGAAACATTGGGCAGCATGCCAATCGGTTCAAGTTTAGCCCCGACGACATCCACGTGTAAACATCATTAGCAGATGACACGACAACGAAAAAATTGCTTAGACCCGCACAAATTAGGAGCTGCGACTAAGCCGTCTGCGCTCTTGCTATACACTCATCATCAAAAAAAAAAAAACAAAGAAGATAAGCCGATCCAAGCCATTGATTCAAGCCAACAATTCATTGGTTTAAGCCGATATAGATATCCGAAAAAACAGAAGCGCCGCCTTCGCAATCATGAATGAATCTCTGTTGTTTTTACTAAACATTATTGTTAATGTTAATAAAGAGTTTTTCACATTTCCCAAAAACAAAGAAATATATATGTATATCTTAATCCCCTAATGGCAAAAGAAGGGTCTTTATTTGATTAAAAGTTTCCTACTTTTCTTAATAGTTAGCAATGATTGTAATTCGTAATTTACTCGGTTTTGGGGCCATAATCAATAACAGCTCTATATCACGGAGTTAGATATTAGCCGTGTTAACTTATACGACATTTAGTCGATCTTTGGAGTAGTATCCTCGCGACACCCAAACCTTTACTTGATATAGATTTTCTATTCCTAATTTCTACGGTACTGGAAAGAATGAACAGGAAATGAGAACATCCCTATCAGTCTGTGATATATGAAGGGGAAAAAATTCGTCGATTAACCCTTTACTTTGGATCTTTTTACCCATTACATGTTACGCTTATTACTTAGACGACAGACAGGGTACAAAAATGTCCGAACTCTCCCCTGTTATTTTGGTGAGGTTTAAACTTCTTGAGCTTTCAACATGTACGGTATGACACATCCAAGCAGGTATCCTGAGGAGGATTTTCAGAGATTAGAGAAATACTGAGTACAATAGCTTCAAGTTTTCCACACTTAATCACCGCATCCAGTTTTGATTAAGTTACCCAAATCTGACAGAGATCTCCTGCAACAATACCTGAAGTTAGACGAGGAGCAATTAATTCTAGCAGACACGCCACAAACCCGCCGGCATCTTTGAACTGAATTGATGGCCGGACATTACGATAATAATTGCTTTTTTTTTTTTTTTTAAATGGAACTCTTTCACAAACAAGGATCAATCGAATACTACTCGGGGAGACCAGCCAAATGGCGGCTGTAGTATTGCTCGGGGAGCAAAGAAGAAGAAGAAGAAGAAGAATGGCAAACGCGCGAGCAAACTAGGATTGGCTGTTGCCCGTTGACAAGCAAACGCCACCGTTCGTTCCTCTTGAAAGAGGAAAAAAAAAAAGTTCAAATTTTTATTTTGCAGCTCTTAAGGAAAACGGTAATATTATACAATCAATCAAGATTTTTTTTTCTGTAAATTATAGAAAAATAAGATAATACCTCATTATTTTGATTAAAAAATTACATTAAATTTATCTTATATAATATATTGGATCGCGTTAATTATAAATAATTATATAAAGTGAAATATATATTTAATTTTATTAATTGTTTTAATTATTAAATGACAGAAAGTAAAAATTGATTTGTATTATTTCTCCCGTAAAAAAATAAAATTGTAAAATTATAATGGCTTTCCCTGCCGTTTCTTCTAACAGAGCAAACATCCACCAAGTCTAAATAGAAAATAGAATAAAAGGTAAAGGCACACAAATTTTTATTTTTTATTTTTTTTTTTAAAAGGTGCAGAAGAGCGAAATTGAAGACTCCGGGACTCGCAAGCAAAGCGAGCCCAAGCCCACAGATCACAAAACACTGAGTAGGCCACTAGGGCCATTAATTCTTCTTGTTCTTCTTGGCGTTGGTGCTTTCCCGCCATGGTAGCCAAGGAAGTCGACCGCCCGGAGAATGATCTCCACAGAAAGCAATCCATCTATCAATGCCTTGTTAGCATCTCCCGTCACACACACACACACACACTCTCTCTCTCTCTTTTAATTTAAAAGATATTCCCTGTCTGTCTTATGTTTCAATAACACTACTTTTTTGAGCTCTGCTTTATTATTATTTTTAAGCTTTAATTTTTGTATTCCTTTATTATTATTTTTATTTTATTTTTTTGTGTCTGGTTTATTTGACTAACAAGAAGCTAAACTGCAGGATGAGAAGTTTGAGATTCGAAGCGATACGTATAGGCAGCAGCAGTACAGCCAAATATACTTTGCTCGTCTTCACATGATGAGGACTCTGCTCTATTCTCTTGTTCCTAATTGGAAACCCCATTTGCCTGGTAACCCCCTCTTCCTTCTTCTTTTTTTTTTTTTCTGGCAATCTTTGGTTGTTTTCGTGTTTAACTGAGCTTGGTTCTTGTCAATTTTGTTAGATTTGGTTTGATGGATTTTTGGTGGGACTAGACTTGCTAATGTAGAGGGTTTATGTTTGGATGAGGCACTTGTGAGTGTAAAGTTTGGGTCTTTTTGTTGATTTTTAATATGGGCTTCTTCTTGTCTTTGTGATTGTTTGGTGTATGGGAGGAAATTACAAATTATCTGGGTTTAGGGTTTTTGGACCTTGGGGAAATATTTTCTGTCTGGTTTGGAAAATCTTGGCACTTCTGGTTATTATTTAGACCATGTGGATCTAAATTGTATAGGTTGATGCTTTAGTTCTCACAATTTGGATGATTTTGTGGGTGACCACCGACTAGCATTACATGGTCGCTGTCATATTCTGGTAAGTTTATAGTTCAAATCATTCTCAGATGGGATACCATTCCTTTTTTCTTTTCTTTAAGTTTGCAGAGGATGAGAGTTTGTCATGAATTTGTTTGTCATATTTTATCAAAACTGAGGAGGGATGTTGTATAAGAGCTTAAATTGGTAGCTGTGGTTGGCTGCTTGGATTCTTTTTTGATTGGTTTATTATCGGTAGAGTGTATAGAATCTTGAAATGTGTTGGTATTTTATACGGCTCTAAGTCCTGTGGAATATTGCTGAAAGCATCCACTGGCTTTTTTTTTTTTTTTTTGGTTGCAGTTTGTGCAGTTTTGGGACTGGAAGAGGGCAAGGAATGCATCATTGTAGGAACCCTGTACAAGCACATGAAACTTAAGCCTTGTATTCTTGATGAGTACTCTAAGGAGGTGTTTGTTTGTTAATAGAGAAAGATTTCATACCTTACATCATTGAAATTGTTATACAAATTCTAGGTTGTAACATTGTTCAAACTGAAAGCTTGACTGCTGTTACAGAGATCTGCACAACCACTTGTCAAGCCTCATAATTTTATGCACCCAGATGATCATCTTATCTTAGAAGATGAGACTGGAAGAGTTATCCTTGGTGGTATCATACTTTCACCATCCATCTATGTCACAGGTAGTTGTCATGAAGAAGTAAAAAAATTGTTATCAGGTGGCATTATTGTCTTTCTGAACCTATTTGAAAGTTACTAACTTTCTGTGTTGCAAGTGCCTCAAGGTTTTTCAGCCAATATTTAAGGCTCTTTATCCACACACTTTTGGGGAGTAATACCATGTGAATCTTAAATATGTCAGGCTGTGATACTTCCTTATCCACACAGTTTGCAAGGTCTTTTATCAACAAAGTTTTGGGAAGTAATATATGTAACCCTTCGATTATGTCATGCTGTAACGCTTCCTTATCTTTGATGGGCTTTAATTACTGATCAATTAGTCATGAAAATTACTGAAATTGTCTATGTTTTTATATCAGAGCTGATTCCTAATCTTTTTCCTAATTTTTTCAAAGTTCTTTTCACCAAACAGCTTTGATTAAGAAAAATGAATTGTCTTGTGAATATGTTAATGGTTTTGCATGTATACATGAATGCATGAAATGAAAAAGGTATTACTTTTCATTTGTACCCATCCTTTTGTACTCAATTTACTGTAAATTATTTTGGTTTCTTCAGAAATACAAGAAGGTGAATGAAAAAGCTCTAAAAGTTACATGTTCAAACGAGGGATTTTTCATTTACACAATACTTGATGCATTTAATAGGTGTTATCATTGCTTTGCATGGAAAAGAAACTGATGCTGGTAACTTCCTGGTTCAAGATGTCCTTGAAGCTGGTCTAGGACCTCAGATAGAGCTGCCACTTAAGTCAAGTATGATGTGCTTAGCTTTTTTGCTTTCTTTTTCATTATTCTTTTAGCTACTCGTAAAGTAATGCATGGCAAATTTTTCCTTATCTACCTACATCCTTTATAGTATGTACATAGTGCACTAACCTGCAAGTATAATTTGTGGATATAAGTTCATAAAACAAAAGATACATGGAACTGGAGCTTGAAATACGGTGTTTAGAGAATGGGTTTCCATAAATTAGCAAAAAAGTCAAAAAAGTGAGGAACATGAAGAAGGTTTTATACTGGAAATTCGACTGTAATTTTAAGTTACTTCCTTAGTAGATAGTCACATCACCACCATGTCAAATTGTAGAATTTGTCCTTTCTTAAAGTTTGATATCCAGATTCTGTTCAGCTTGCTAATCTGTTGCCTGCTAAGTTGGTTTAGTTTTTTATGAAACTAAAATTCTGTCTCTGTGCATGGTATATGTGTCATACCTAATTTACTTGCATGGCCTTTTTAATTGCATCTCTGAACAGGAGAGGATAAGTACGTTGTTTTTGTTTCTGGACTGAGTGTTGGGAGCAGTACTTCTAACCCACTTCAATCTCAGCTTCTTGTTGACCATATAACAGGGCATTTAGGGGATGAAAAGGTTTTTGCAGTTTCTTTCCCTTTCTTTAAGCCATTCCACTGGTTATCTTGTGGCCAACCATTCTAGTTTGCTTACATCATTTGTCAATTGAGCAGGAACAAAGTATTGCAGCAGACATCGTTCATGTTGTGATTGCAGGGAATTCTGTGGAGATTCCAAATGACCTTCTTAATGGGCAGGTAATCTTTATAATTGACAAGTAATCATTTCATATATTCTCTGCTCCTTTTCTCTGTCTGATGTTCTTTTAGTTTTTTGTACTTTTCCATTATCTTTCTAAAAGATGTTTGCCTTTATGTTCTCTGCTCAACTAATATTTTACAAAAATGAAAACTGTTTATTGTGCTACCCATTCATTCTGCCAATGCATCTCGGTAAAATTTTCAGAGCTCATGTGAGAATTCAAGTTAGAAAAAATAGTGTATTGCTAAAATGTCAAATAAATCAATGAAAAAGTACCGTGTCTGTGGAGAATTGAACGTGTTTTTACTTCTGATACAAAAATTTATAAGCAGGTAATGTGAGTATTTGCACAGTATTATATAGGTCCTGCTTTTTTATCATAGGACTAAAAGGTTGGATATCTTTTTTCCAGTTTCCTTTATCTCTGTTATTTTTCTTTGAAGTTGTTCAGAGAAGACTTCTCATTAACGTAGGTTGTCATTTGGTTTTTTTCTTTGTTTACATCTCGGAATTTTTGGGTTTTTCAATATTTTTGTTCTCCCAAAATCCTGAGTGTGTACTATCAATTCCCTATCTCTATTAGTTTGGACACAGGATAATTTTTCTCCTTTGATCACTCTTCAGACTTTGGCTCCAAAGGATCAAACAATGTTGTCTGAGCCAATTAAGGAGCTAGATATCTTGTTGACTCAGGTTGTTCAATTACAATGATTAATAGCTTTTCATTGTTGTGAAATACCTTCAAGCTGGCTTCTTTTGCTTCACATCTTTCCTTCTGTCCAATAATTGAGGCCATGTGGACTAAATACACGAGTTTAGGTTGCTGCAGGTGTGCCTGTGGATATTATGCCAGGACCCAATGATCCAGCTAACTTTTCCTTGCCTCAGCAGGTTGACTTTTTTTTATGTGCTCTCTTTTTTGAATATAAGTAGTTAAGTACATAAGTCTAACTGTACCATTGAGAAATTCCTTTTCCCCCTGTGCTGGGTTCCTTTCTCTTTCAGCCTCTGAATGGATGCCTTTTCCCTGAATCAGCAACTTACTATACTTTTAGGTCTTGCACTAATCCTCATTGCTTTGAGCTTGACGATATCAGGTGAGAAGTCAATAGTCAGTATGTTTCAGACTATGATCCTATATAGCCGGACACATTTCGACAACATAACCTTCTCTCTCTCTCTCTCTCCTCCCCCCTCCCCCCCAGATTTCTTGGAACATCAGGTCAGAACATTGATGATCTTGAAAAGTATTCAGATGCCAACAACAAGCTTGAATTTATGGAAAGGACACTAAAGTGGAGGCATTTGGCACCAACAGCTCCTAATACTCTTGGTATAGCTTTCACATAACACTATCCATTTATGTAAATACTCTCTAATTGTAATTAGTTTGGCTGTTCATTTTGTGATTCATGTTGCTAGTCTGGTTTTTTGAATCTTAGACAACTTGTTGCATTCTCTGAAGAAATCAGGGCTGCTTGGAACTAGAATTTCTTTCTCAATAGTTTGTGTTTAGAATCCCCTGCCATCAATTTTGTGCAGGATGTTATCCTTTCACTGATCAGGATCCTTTCCTGATTGAGACCTGTCCCCATGTTTACTTTGTTGGCAATCAAGATAAATATGCAACTTGCCTGTTAGAAGGTATTCTCTTCTAACCTCATCTCTAGTAATTGCAATTTTATTTTGCAAGTAGAGGGAAAAATCTTTTTTAGTTGGTTATTTTTGTGTCCCTTTAATGTTCATTTATGGCAATTGAAAAATGCAGGTTCTGAGGGGCAGTTGGTAAGACTCATTTCCATTCCCAAATTCTGCGAGACTGGAGTAGCTGTTGCGGTAAATTTCTATATCTGAATTCGACAATGATTTTGAAATGTTAACCAAGGGATCTGGACTGACGCACACAAGTTTGTTGAATTTGTTAAGCATATTGACATATCTTACATCATTAATGCCTGGGAAGGATTTGGGTCTTGAGTACACAACTGGCCTAGCCAAACAATGACATTTAATGTTATGTCTAAATTGGAAAGGAAAAAGAAGAGAAAATAATGCAATGCACAGTAAAGGTTTAGAGGGGAATTAAGTCTATAGTGGTATCTTTGACAAAGTCTACAAAAGAGGCAAAGCAATAAGAGGATGGCTTGAGTTGGAGAAATTTGTAAACACAAAAGAATTAGGATTGCCCTTCAAAATAGCTGTACTCTGCTTCAAAAGGTTTCAATGGACAAACAATTCTAGATAATGAACATATGGAACGTGGTTGTTCTCCTTCAGCACAGAAGACAATACCCAACTTTGTGATTAATTATGATTCAACTACTTAATAGGGTAACTGCAGAGAGAGTCGGTGCAAATATGAAAAGAAATTTGAAAAAAAAAAAAAGGAAAAAGAAAATAGAAATTCAAGCATGTAGGGAACACTGGCAATTCGTCCTATTTTTTCATACACTCTGGTATTGTTACCTTCAATACATGTTGAAAATAGCCACCCATTTTTCATGATGGTTTCTCCTTATTTTGCAGCTTAACCTGAGGAATCTTGAATGCCATACGCTCACTTTTGGGACTCAATTCAGCTCATAGCAGTACGGTATGCCATTTCATCATTATAGTTGGGATTCCATAAGTTTATCTTGCCATTAACTCTATCTAAATAATGGTTATGTAAATTGAGAAAAGAAAAGATATAAACATGCCTTCACTAGAGTGAAGTTAATGAAACAGTCTGGATTGATCCGAGCATATGATGCATTGGAGGATGCACTTCATTTCTCTGTTTCTTCTTTTTGGTCATCGTTTGTCATTGTGACTTTTGATGTTGGTTCAGCCAAGCCTCAACCGGGTTCGATGTTGCTCTTGAAATTAATGAAACAGTCTTAAAGATTTTGGAACTGAGGCCGTTTGAAGTAACTTTACAACACAAGTGACTTGAGTTTTTACTTCTGCACTATTGTTACCTGAATCCTTGTTTATAATGAAGTTCTACAACCAAATTTCAAGATGTGTTTTTGTTATCTAATCCACGCAGGAATGTGCATATCGAACTCCTGTTTCAGGGTTTCTAATATGCTAGATGTTCTTGATCTTGAATTTGGAGAATCTCAGTAAGATATTCAGAAAATGGCTGGTCTGTTGTTTTTTGTATGTCGTTAGAATCTGAAACTAAGCAAGCAAACCTTTGTGGAGATCACTGCCTCAAGAGACAGAAGCTACGAGATGAATCTGTAAACCTACTCCGTGTTTCTTTTTCTTTTTCTTTTTTCTTTTTTTTTAAATAATACTTTTTTAATATATTAGGAGACTTGTTGGGCCATGAGTAACTGTGTTTAAATTATTCGTGTATGTACATTAGAAACTCAGGACAACTTTCCTCTTATTATCTCTTTTTAGGTCTCAAGGGTACCCACAAACATAAAGAAAAACTTGGAACATGAAAAGCATGGAATTGTTTGAGCAGAATTTTAAACACAATAACCGAAGTATTAGACTTGTATATAAGGCCTTCCAAGGTTCATCTCCAACCCGAAAAAAGAAAAAAAAAAAGAAGAAAGAAAAAGGCCTTTTTAGATGCTGGAGAATAGGCAGCGGGGCACACTGCTTTTTTTGCCTACGTGAGCCTATTGCATCTGCATGGCTATAAATTCACGGCCCACAACAGGGGCGTCGTAGAGATGACAGCGGATAAATGAAATCGTCATGGTTATACAAAATAAAACATAGTAAATAATCGAGGGTGGTTCGACACAGAAAACGCAGGTGTACCCTGTTTCCTTTTTAAGGGAGAGTTCAGTGTAATGTTTTCTTTTTAAAAAATTTTTTATTATCCCGTATCATTATGTTTTATTGTTATTATTATTATTATTATTATGTTTTGTCCATACCTCATTTTGTTTTAAGAGGCAAGCGTAAACAGCCTTTTTGCATCAACTTGTAAGCCCACGATTGCAAGGCCCAGCCTAGAAAAAGCTTCAAGTTCGTGGAGAACTATGCTGTTGGATTTGACTGAAAGGAAGCAATGTGGTCAGCAAGAACGAGGGTGGCGCGGCAGTTTCACCCAATACGGAATTTGCTCTAAGTCACGTGTCAATGACAATTCATTGTAGACATCCCCAACCCCAACCCCAACCCCAACCCCAGTCATTCCCATCACCAACGGCTATATTTTCTCCTCTATGTGCCCCAATTATTCAAATCATTCTTGTATCTTGCCTCAACGGTCCATTTCCCACTTAAAAGAGTACTAAAAAAGCAAACTCATCACTGCCCAACAAAACTTCCCTACATTTATACATGGATCTTTATTTCTCCTTTCAACCATCTCTCTCTCTCTTTCTCTCTCTCTCTCTCTCTCTCTTTCTACACAAAATGGATTCCGATGCTAATAAGGTTCAACATGTGATCAAGAAGCCCTCTGATGAGCTGCCAAGGAAATTTGCTGGTGAAGATGATGATGGGGTTGAGGCAAGGAAAGAGTACTTGTCAAGGGTGTCAAAAAGGAGAAAGAAGCAGGACGTCAAGAAGAGAAGGTGGTGGTGGATGTGAGAGCCCATCACATTATAGTAGTGTAATAGTAGGAGTACCGCATTAGTGGAGAGGAGGTCACTCCTTGCTCCTGTCACAAGGAAGTCTGCATTGCTCATGCAGCCTGGGATCGCTGATACTATTAGGCCACGCCTCAGAGCAAGGGATACCAAGAAGAACATATCAGTCTTGGCGGCCATTGAACAGGTCCGAAAAAAACGAAAATTGAATTGAATTACTGTCGTATTATTGTAATTAAACTACTCTGACTTTGCATTTTGGCTTTGATAATTTGAGTCTAATTCAATTAGAAGTCAATCAAGGCGAATTAAAAGATTTAAAGGTAAGAAGTTTTCCTCGATATGTTGACTTAATTTCAATATTTGCGCATTTCTTTGCCATATTTTTCATACTATTGAAATAAATGGTTTTTCATCCATATTTTTCTATGCGGACACTGGAAGGAGCTTCCAAGGTACTTTTGGAGACGCATTACAATCGACATAGACGTTTGATCAATGACATGGTCTAGCTTAAGAGATCCCTTTACATCTTTGTTTGCTTTTTATTTTTGCCTTAAATTACATGCCAGACGGGTAGAGACTGAGGGGGAACTTGGATGTGCTTTGTAGATTAGCTTAGCATCACATTGTTAGGAATCAGTATAGTTAATTTATTTTGAGTCTTCGTGTGAAAGAAGTGTTTAATAAATTAGCTCAACCTAATATGAACTGCTTCGTCTTATGGTCGAGCATCGAGCAACAGCAAGAGCTGACCTTGTTTGAGAATCATTGACAAAACTGCATGCTTGTCCAATTTTGACAAAAACTAATTACCAGTAAACTCTGGTCCTAACGCTGATGATGCAGATGAGCATTGGGGTTCTTTTACCTCGGTGGCAGTGGTGATGGCAACAGTATTCTTAATTGCAACTGTATTTATTGGTGAGCTTATAGATTAGATTCGGTTGATAATGAAAGTAAACCTAAAAAACAATAACACCCTTGTGAGCTATGACCCCAAAAAAAAAAAAAAAGGTTTCACATGTCACTTGTGTTCAGATTGGCTTGGTGCGTCTACCCCACTAATCAAATCTGATCCACTAATCCAACCATTTCATTGTAATCATAAATGATCGAGATTGGCTTGATGCCTTGACCAGTTCTATCTTCTTCTTCTTTTTTTTCTTTTTCTTTTTTTTTTTAAATTTGGCAAGAAAAATAAAAACAGAAGAGGAAAAACTTGCCAACGTTGTTTACTTTCTAAACCTTGTTGGCCTACTTAAATTAAAGTGACTGCGAAGGAGGATTTTGAAGTCCTCTTGTAATTTCGTCATCGTTAGTTTTCTGCTTTTTGGGATTGCCAACAGGACTAACCAACTATACTTGAGGAGGTAACAAATTCCCTAATAAGTAATATGTGCAAACTACAAAAGTGAAATAGTTTGTGTTATGAATATTTCTTCTTATTCTTTTTTTTTTTAACTTGTAACTTAAAATTAAGAATTAAATTTTGTGAAATGCATGCATACGACTACGCACATTACGTCATAAACACTATGATTCATGTCTTCATTTTAAATACCTTTAAGTTTTGATATTAGTAAGATAGTTTGAATTACTTTTGATATTTTTTTGAATTCTAAACTGTAATTAATATGCCAAATACTGTTATCCAAATTACAAATTTTATTCAATTTATTTTCAATAAATTTAATAATTTCCATTTGATTTTAATCAACTTCGTCGAATCAAGTGAATTGGAGAGTTATGATTTTACCCCTAGTTTGAATAAGCGAAAAAAAATATGGAGCAAAAGAAAAAAAAAAAAACAAAGGAAAAGGGGGAAGGAAAATAATATTAAAATATAAAATTAAAACAAAAAGGGAGAAATTGAAAAAAGTGAAATAAATTTTTATTACCCCTCAGTCCCCAATGTCAAAATTTCCTTCCCACCACTTCCCCCACCGCCAGCAACTACTCTTTCTTTATATTTCTCTCTCTCGTTCTCTCTCTAAAATACCCCATTAAAAAAGTCCATTTTCTCTCTTGAAACCAAAAACCACCAGCAACGCAGGTTCTCTCTCTCTCTTTCTCTCCATAGCATCACTCATCAATCTCTCGCTCTTTTTCTTGGTCATGAATTCTCTCTCGAGATTTCTATTCACATTCCAACTCAAGACTCTGATTTGAGTCCCTCTCTCCCCTCAGGTTTTTCTCTGCCGCTACCCATCAAAAAGTGACCCAAGTTGCAAACTTTCTCGTCTCAATCTCCCCCAAAAATCGAATCTTGGGAGTTTTTCTTTTTCAGCTTCTGGGGTTTATAGTCTTTGTGAAAGAAAGAGGTCGGGGAGGTCTTCTCCAAGAAGGAAATGTGGGATGTTCTCTTGGCTGGCAAAGACGGTAATGGCGTGTTGGAGACCTGTCAGGTTATATGCCCGTATGAACAAGGATGATGATTTTGATGACAGTGACGATGCTACCCTCAGCGACGGCCATTTCTGGTCCAGGGACCTCGAGAAGCACTGTTGTGGCGACTTCTCTTTCGCTGTCGTTCAAGCTAATGAGGTTATTGAAGATCACAGCCAAGTGGAGACTTCTCGTGATGCCACGTTCGTTGGTGTCTATGATGGCCACGGTGGCCCAGAGGCTTCTCGTTTTATCTGTGACCATCTCTTCGTTAATCTCATGAGTGAGTTTCTTTTTTTCTTGCTTTATATTCTTTTTCGTATTTCTTTTGATTTTTTACGTTCAGTTTCATGATTATTGTGATTTTTGGAGGAACTTGAATAGTTGAAGTTTGTTGGGTTCCTGGGGAATTTGAAATTCATGGCAATCATCAAGTTCTATGGTTCTTTTCTTGTTCTTGTTCTTTTTAGTATTTCTTTGATTGGGTGTTTTTTTCTTTCTTTCTTTCTTAGCGCCCGGGGGAGAGGAGAGTAGGGGTGGATAGATGAGCACTGGAATTTGGCTTGGTGAAATTGTCTTATTGTGCTTATGATGCTAACAGTGGATGAGATTAAGGGGAATTGATTGCTAGTTGTTTTGTAACAAAAGTTTAAAGATTTGTGTTTCTGTATACAGTGTGTATAACTGAGATTGTTTATCTTGGTTATGCGAGGCCAACTTGTGGTGTTTGGTGCATGCCTGTTAATTTGGTTGCTTGGTCTGCAATGCTATGCAGTGTAATTTATTAGAGACTGGCATTTGTGCCTCACCAAAAATCTGTTAAGTCTATATGATTGCGTGGGGGCAATTTCTGCGAACCCCATTTTTATTGTGAAGAGGAAAATGACAAACTCACCAATTTTGCAGGAAAGAACATGTATTTGATTATTAGTCTATTTTCTTTTCTGTTTTACTTTTACTTCTCCATTTTACAACTAGAAACAATAAGTCTTGTCCATTATAGAGGTTCAGGAAATAACTTAAGGGTGATTTTTTGTCGTGGCATTATTTACGGGGTGTTTCTTCCTCATGGTATATTTTTGTGCACATTATTTCTAGTGGAATCTATGATGAACCATAATGAATTGTGGGCTTTTTCTGGCTGCAAATTTATATATTATTTTGTAGGGCTTGCTAGAGAAAGGGGGACAATATCTGAAGATATTTTGAGAAGTGCTTTCGCCGCTACTGAGGAAGGTTTTCTTGCTCTTGTGCGTAGGACATTTGGAATTACACCATTGTTTGCAACAGTGGGTTCTTGCTGTTTGGCTGGAGTGATTTGGAGACGGACGTTATATGTTGCGAATCTAGGTGATTCTCGAGCTGTAATTGGTTGTCTTGGTAGATTTAATAGGATAACCGCAAAGCAGTTGACTACGGATCATAATGCGTGTGTGGAAGAGGTGAGAAAAGAACTTATATCCTTGCATCCAGATGATTCAAATATTGTTGTTTTGAAGGATGGAGTATGGCGTGTCAAAGGCATAATTCAGGTGTGGTTCTTTTCTTATATTTTCCAATCATGTTCCTTTTTTAAAATCCTCTATTTCTGTAAAATTTGTGCTGATATTGTTTAGATATATTCAAATTAATGTGAAAAATTTTCCTGCTTGATTAAAGCAAGTGCAAAACACATGTGAAGTTCATAATCTTTCCAGTTGTCTTGCCAAGGCCATTTCATTGGCCAATTTAGTAAAATTTTGTAAAAGACAGCATGCTGATCGGCACCTTTGTAGAACATAGCAGCATTCTGCCCTTCTTTCAGGGCTTTCCTTTGGGTGGGCTGGGAGGGGGGAGGAGGATGGTTGGTGAAGAGGGTTTGGAATGACAGAGGAGGACGGCAATATGCCAACACAGTTGATGGTCAAAAATTCAGAACTACTTTTCTTGCAAAACAATCATGTCAGGTTTGCAAAACAAGCTGTGCATTATGCAATTGTAGTTGTTGCTAGTTATAAGTTCCTGAATTAGAAAATTTCTTTTTCAATTTCATGCTATACATTAGTCGCTGGAATACCTTTGGTGTTTACCATCTTCTCCTTTTCTTGTGTGATGTGCTGTTATTAGGTTTCTAGATCCATAGGCGATGCACACCTGAAACAGCCAGAGTTTTCCCTTGATCCTTCATTTCCAAAGTTTTACCTCCCCGAACCCATTCGCAGGCCTGTGCTATCATCAGAGCCAGCTCTATATTCCAGGGCTTTACAACCTAATGATAAATTTGTCATTTTTGCATCTGATGGCCTTTGGGAGATTCTGACAAATCAGGAGGCTGCTGAGATCGTCTACAATAATCCACGACCAGTATGTATTATTTCTAATGCATCCACTTCAACTGTTTATGTTTGGTCATTGAGGCACTCATTTTAGCTTTTTCTGTTGTCCTTAGGGAATTGCAAGAAGACTGCTTAAAATAGCTTTAAATGTGGCAGTGAGGAAGAGGAGTATGAGTTATGATGGTCTGAAGAGGTTACAAAAGGGGGAGAGGCGGAAGTATCATGATGATATAACAGTAGTTGTCATCTTTATTGACCATGAAATGCGGGAGGAAAGTATCTCAGTTCAGGAGCTTTCAATGCGAGGTTTTGTTGACACCATTGGACCATCAAGTTTTAGCACTCTCCAAGGGATCAAAGCCTAATCAAGTCCATTGTCTGAGTAGCATCCAGTACTTGATGGAAGTACATTGGCGTAAGGCCCAGCAAGTTTTATCTTCTCATTCAATTCTTTTAACATACAAGGTTGACTCTCTTTGATATGTTATCTATGTTGTTAATCCTTGTAACGGAGAAGCCTCAGGATTCTTTTTGGTTTATCATTCTGGAACCATTGTACACTCTGAATCTTACAGAACTCACACGCACGGTATCAATAAACTTGGCTTTGTCATGCTAATTTTCTGTTCACTCTTTACACAGGAGCAGTTAACTGGACTTTAAATGCCCGGAAATAAAAACTAGCACAGAAGTCACATAAAAATTGAACTTAATATTTTATATTAATTTGATATTCAGATTTGTTTATAAAATTAAATAGGAAATAAAATAATATATATGTTGAATGGCATGATATTTTTATATAATAAAATATCATATTTTTAAATAATAAAAATATTTAATTTAATAAAATTTAAAATGCAAAATAATAATAAATTTTTAAATTAAAAAAATTCTTCTTCTTTTTATTAAGATGCAGTACAAAAATAAAAATTAACATAAGACCTCTTAACACCAAAACTCAATATTTTATATTAAATTTATATTCATAACAAGTTTATTTATAAAATAATATTCAGATATCATTATATAAAAATAACATAAAAAAATTAAAAATATATAATATAATTAACTAAGAAATAATAAAATTTAATAAAAAAATAAGTGCATATATATATATATATATTAAATAATGTAATTGTCTTATATAATAAAATAAAATATTTTTATGTAGTAAAAATATTTAATTTAATAAAATTTAAAATATAAAATAATAATAAATTGATAAATAAGAGAATTTTCTTCCTTAGTCTTTATATTTTAGTATAACATTTGATGTACCTAAAAAAAAAAAAACACAAAGGATAGAATAAAAAAAATGCTAAAATTCATTGAAAAATAAAAATTAACACCATAATCTATTAAAAATAAAAATTGATGTGAGAATTTACCAAAAAAATAAAATATTAATGTCTTGAAAAATAAATATTTATTAAAAAACTTACTAAACAAAACTAATTTTAATATTTTATATTAATTTAATACCTATCTCATGAGATAAAATTAAATTATTTTATATAGAGATAATTTAAGAGACCATATAAAATGTATTAAAATTAATTAAAAATAAAATAATATTTATGTTATATAATATAATATTTTTATTCTTGACAAAATTTAAGATATAATATAATAGTTAATTTTAAAGTAAGATAAATTCTTCTTATTCATCCATCACCAACTGAGGGTGATGAATGAATAAATACAAGCAAATATTCCAAGCATATTATGGAATCTCATAACTTGCTTCAAGTTGCCTTTTATTTTAAATAGAAAGACTCTTTTACTTATGGGCTTCCTCCAAGGTTCATTGCCGTGGATGTGGGCGAGCTACAGAGACCACGGAGATACTCTCAGACAATTGCAAAACGAATACAGCACGTACGGAGTGAGACTTGCACATGAGCTAACGACGGACACGAGAGAGGAAAATAATTAGAGGTTTTATTTAATTGAAGGCTGCTATCAGAAACAGTAACTCAATGAATCCGTGAAATTAAACCAATCCAAAACAATTACAACACACGCAACTCTTCTATAATCCAATAAATAAAAAATAATAAATAAATAAAAAATCGCTCGCCCTTCAATATCATCGCTGTCTTGTCAACCCATTAACAGTGCAAACACGAGAAAAAAGAAATACAGAATAAAACTTTTTGCAACCACTTGATCGGAGTCTTTTTCTTAAATACAAAATGTATGGTATGTGATCGGGTCACTGGCCTCTTGATTTGCGCGATTAGAAGCACTTCCTGTGGACAATTGATGGCCCAGACTCGTCGTACTCGGCCTTTGAAATCCACATCTGCACGCAAAACAAAGCAAACGCGTCGAATGAGATCAGAAAGGCACAGCACCGACTTGATAATGCAGAACTCACTCGTGAACTGAGGAAAGCATTAGTTCTGATAGCAAACGAAAACACTTGAATCTTAGAAGTTCTATTGTCATTGCTATAATACCTGCTGGAAGGTGCTGAGGGATGCCAAAATAGAACCTCCTATCCAGACACTGTACTTCCTTTCCGGCGGTGCCACAACTTTAATCTTCATGCTACTTGGGGCTAGCGCCGTAATCTCCTTGCTCATCCTGTCGGCAATGCCTGGAAACATGGTAGAGCCACCGCTGAGGACAATATTGCCATAGAGATCCTTCCTAATATCAACATCACACTTCATGATTGAGTTGTATGTGGTCTCGTGTATGCCAGCAGCTTCCATTCCTATCATGGATGGTTGGAAGAGGACTTCAGGACAACGGAATCGTTCAGCTCCAATGGTGATAACCTGTCCATCTGGCAACTCATAGCTCTTCTCCACGGATGATCCTGTCTTTGCTGTCTCCAGCTCTTGTTCATAGTCCAAGGCAATGTATGCTAGTTTCTCCTTCATATCCCTGACAATTTCACGCTCTGCAGTGGTGGTGAAAGAGTAACCACGCTCAGTCAAGATTTTCATAAGAGCATCGGTGAGATCACGGCCTGCCAGGTCGAGACGCAGAATGGCATGCGGGAGGGCATACCCTTCATAAATGGGAACTGTATGGCTGACACCATCTCCAGAGTCCAAAACAATGCCTGACAAAAGCAAATTGACCACGAAACTTTTGAATTCAGGCTAGTTATCTCTATCAACAAAAGACCCAAATTTAAATAGTTTTTCCAAATAAACTGTGAATTCATAAAAGAAGCCCATTGGTTTTCCAAAGCATTAGGGTGATCACAATAGACAACACAAAAATTTCCCAAAGACAGATCTGAATTTATTTAATCATCAATCAGAAATTAACTCTCAATATCTCATCCTGAGGTAAATCATTGATATCTCTTTGCGGGAGCTTAAGAAAATGCAAATCTCCACTCCGCCAACAATCCTAAACCAAGATACAAAAAAGGATATTTTCCACTCAAGCATATCAGCACATTTTCAATAACAAAAAGATAGTTACTCACCAGTTGTACGGCCACTAGCATAAAGGGAGAGAACGGCTTGGATGGCAACATACATAGCTGGGGTGTTGAAAGTTTCAAACATTATCTGGGTCATTTTCTCCCGATTGGCTTTGGGGTTGAGAGGAGCTTCTGTGAGGAGAACTGGATGCTCTTCAGGAGCCACACGGAGCTCATTGTAGAAGGTGTGATGCCAAATCTTCTCCATGTCATCCCAATTGCTAACAATACCATGCTCAATTGGGTACTTCAAAGTCAAGATACCTCTCTTTGATTGCGCCTCATCACCAACATAGGCATCCTTTTGGCCCATCCCAACCATCACACCAGTGTGGCGAGGGCGACCCACAATGCTAGGGAACACAGCCCTTGGCGCATCATCTCCGGCAAAACCAGCCTGACAGTTTCATCAACAGTCATAAATAACATCACTTTCCAAATAACAACAAGTTTATCAAAAATTTCAGATTGCACATCTGGATATCGCATATGGGTCAATGTACCTTGACCATTCCGGTACCATTGTCACACACGAGTGGCTGAACGTCCTCGGTCTCTGCCATTTCTCAATACCTGCCAGAAAAAGATCCCAACTTTACATAAAATGTCGATGTTAAAAGTCACAGCTAAAGATTCCAATAAGAAATCAGACAACTTAAGATACACTATTCTGATCCAAGATTATAATAATCCAATGGCTGAAGCCAGGGTCACAATACACTCCAACCTTCCATCCAAGTTGCATAAACCAAAGTGAAAAAAACAAACAAAAAATACACACTAAAACATAAAATAAGAGAAACCACATTTCATCTCTACAAGAGAATGCACAAAAACAAAAAAAGAAGGATCGAAATTCTGAAGAATCAGATCAAAGGTAGGATTAAAAAGATATGGCCTTTAAATTTAAAGCAGGTAAAAAAATGAGTAGATTTGTTTAAAAAAAGACAACAAATTGTGAGCTGAAATTGGATCTTGATACAGAAATCCCAGATCAATATAACTACAAAAGACATTACACAAATCAGCATTACCTTCCCGTAGCCCTGTTGGATTAATGTGTCTCTGCCTCTGTCTCTCAGCCACTACCACCTGCCCTCTTTGTTTTTTTCTTTTTTCAGAAAAAAAAAAACACAGAGAATGAGATGAAAATAAGGCCCTTCACATGCAAATGCACCTTAAATGAACCTCAAATTTCATCTGGATTCATCTTGGCCGTTGGCTTAGAATATCTAATAATCTACCGATCCCCCGTGACGCGTCATCCTCGTGGTGCACACAGCTGGCTCGCTTTCCGTTATTTTGCCTATTCTGACGGGTTTGCCCCTTACGTGAACCAAGGGCATGCTGGGGCAATTAAAACCCAACTTACTAAGGTTAAAACAAAGTAATAGCTTTTTATTTTTTATTTAACCTCAAAAACTCCTCCTAACCCTTTTTTTTTGTAAAAAAAATTAGGCTTATTATTATTAATATGCAATCTAGAATATTAAATTCATAATTATTGTAATATTTCAATATCATTAATTATTTATATTATACTTATGTATTTGATGTTTAATTTTAATAATTATTATATTATAGAAAATATTTAGTAGTAATGCATTAAGATTTTGAACTAAATTTTATCTAATAACACATTATTTAGATGCATATTAGAATTTTGACCAAGATTTTATCTTTATATATATAATTTATATTCTAAATTGCTCAATTAATAATTGTAGAAAAGAGAAAAGAGAAAAAACTACGGAAAGGGAATTCTAACGAGATAACAAGTGTGACACCTTTTTCAAGCTTCCCGTTAAATCCAACAAAACATTTACTACCATTTCGGCTTGGAATTGTGACAACCATCCTAACTATAAAAATGGAAATTTCACAAATGCCCTCTTCTTTGGACATTTGGAAAAGACGAGGACATGACTGTCATATTGAGTAATGAAGGGGGCCAATTAGTCCTACAAAAGTTCCCGCTAACTAGCGGAAAAAAAGGCCATTTCTATTTTAGATGCTCCTTTTCGACAGCTTTTTCCCAAGTTGAGTTGTGTGCAAGAATAAACAAGGCAATTTGCCAACTCAGCATTCCGTTTTCCAACTGTCCATCAGATCATGTCGGCGTGTCTGCTCAGGTGCTCGCCACTCGCACCGCCCCATCTGTCTACCACACCTTCATCCTCGCCTCCAACGACCGAGTCTTCGCTGACCAAGATAAATGGTCAGAGATCAAACGGTAAATACGGCGCATGTCTAAATGGGGCATGACGTGTCATGCGTTACCACCCTTAAAATTATAATTGAACACAATACACAAACGTGGTCACCTCTCACGCGTACCTGGGATGCCCCAGGGAAATGGTTGACCACTTTTGATTAATCTCCCGCTAATTTTGGTTGAGCTTTAACCACCTTTTCCTTTTCCTCTCTTTTTTCTTTTCTTTTTTTTTTTCATTTTTATTTTTTAAAAAATGCAAATGGCATTCTATTTTTGTGATAATCAATCTTCAAGGACAACAACAGGAGTGAGAGTCTCCAATTAGACGCGTCTTGTTTGTGTAGGCTGCCAAAATTTTATTTAATTTTCATTTATATATTCTTTTACATAGTTTTTCTTGTTGGTTAATATCTATCATAAGCCAACAGAGAAAGGGGATAATCAGTATTTACTTGGATGATCTCACCCTGTACACATAAACGCTAGTAGGAAGGAGAATTCGGTGCAATGAAATTGAAACAAATAAAAACTTTGTTAAGATTCAACGTGGGGTGACATGAAAATTGCTGGAAACTTTTAACTTTCACTCCGAGTTGACCCAATTCCTCGGCGATTACTCCCAGAGCTCGCCGGTGGGAGACCAACAAAACTAAGTTTAATTAGCTGTTCCAATCGCAGTTTGGCGATGAACAAGCATCATTAGTTGTGCCCAGAGATATCCAATTTAGAAGTTTTAACTGCCTTGTACATGCGACTAGGCAAATTGACCTATTGTGGTCGACCATCACTGTGAGCTGGGCCCCGCGAGTGAACAGAAGACTTCATCGAGCTATTGTCTTGCAGTCACAAAAGACTCTCCTTGAGAAGTTGATGGCAAGTGGGGTTGGCTGCAGGAACCCCTTCTTCATATTGTACTACAATACGCAAAAATAAGAATTATTTTCGTTTTTGGTCAATAGTTTTTATTTATGTCCAATCCGTGAATTTGATTGATCTTTTCTTTGTAGTAAACTTTTTTTTACTTTTTAATTTTTAATTTTTTGTTTTTTATCTACGATTTACAAATAGCATTTGGTACGCAGTTTAATATTGCAGCCCAACACGGACCAATGAAGAATAATTTGGGCCGCAGCTTGAATAGATCATTCCCAAAGTGGACCAATCCAAAACCCGAGCGAGTTTTGCTGAGTCGACACGCTCAGAACTCGCCAGCTCGCCAATGCAATTTGTTTCGACGCGCTCTAGAGCAATCCTCTCTTGTATTTCAACTCTGTTTCTGTGTGCGTGGGAGATTTGATTCGCAAGAGATGATGAATGGCGGCACAAAAGCTGCCATTTTGTTCCCTCAAAACAACTGTTTTCGGCTGCGGACTGCCCTTTTTCACTCCACTCCTGTTCTTGAACGCAAAAAACGCAATTTTGCTTCTTCTGAATATGTTAGTCCCTCTCTCTCTCTCTCTGCATGTTTTGATGTGCACCCAATTGCATATTTACACTGTTATTCAAGGATAAGGTATCACATCGTTGATTTTTTTTTTTTTATTCTACATGGTTATTGCTTTTCGATGTTTTAGATAATTGGGGTTGCTTTGGTTTATGAGAAGGAAAAGGGGAAAAAAGTTCCCATCTTGCTGTTGTTTTGAATCGAGAATTTGAAAAAATATGAGGCCTCTTGTTTGACGTCTTCCTGATATTTATTTTGGTTACTTTGATGTTTTCTTCCTTTGAACCGGAATGGATTTGCATGGTTTTAAGATTTACCAGCAAAACTGACAGGACATTATATCTTCTTCCTCTGTTTCATTGGAGCAAACTTCTTGTCGACAGTATCTTTTTGGCTTTTAAAAATACGAATCATTTCTGTGGAAGGAGAAGCTTTAGAGAAGATGATGCAATGTTATTAGTACGGAAAAGGAAACTGCTTAATAATATTGGCATTTGGCATTAGCTTTTAGGCTTCATTTTGTATTTTCACAAGAGATGCAAGGGTTGGTATCTTGTGAAAATACATGGTATTTTGCACTTAAAATATTGTGAGATTGGTGATGCGACAGACTAGGATTTGCAAGAAAATTCATCACCAATATTCAAATTTTGGAGCATTAGCCAGTAAATTTCTGTTCTTTTTTTCTTTTTGGCCACATTTTCCACGGGTTAAGCACATCCCATTTAAAAGTCCATTTCATCTTTTCTTTCTATTAGTTTATTCTTTTTGTTGCTTAGAATACCCTCCCTCCGCCCCCCTCTCTCTCTCTCTCTCTCTCTCTCATGATAAAACAGATACTCACTGACCAACTGTGATTATTCACTTGCAGAGATCCAACTATTATTCACGAAGGTCCAGGAACTTTTACTCAAAGCAATCATTACTACGCGATGGCAATGTTTTATTAGACTACCTACTTGGGGTACTTTGTCATGATGTTGCCAACTTGATATACTCTTATGTTTATTTTATTCAAAACTCATTCTTCATTTTGTGGACCATCTGCTTGACTGTTTCTTCTCGTAGTAGTTGTTATTGTTATGGTTCAACTATTAGAGTATAGTGAATCGGGTGGAAATGCTTGAATGTGGTCACTACTCCTAAGTAAGCTAAGCAGGCAACGATAATCATGCCTATCAGCTTTCTGTTTATTATTATGCGACAAAAATGGAATTGATCTTTATCTAGAATCCTGACCAGCTACCATGTGTCATTTTATGAATAGTCCTTTCAAAAAGCATTTTAGAAACATGAAGAGTTTGATTGATTGTCGTAATGAATTAAAATGACCACTGTTCATTTTCTCTGACATGGCATATACGGAGACAATGGTTATAATGAACTTGTTGCTTCATCCAATTTGGCTTTTTTGGAGTTGCACTCAAAGTGCAAAGTCCAACTATTTGACAGGCCTTTCATTTCCAGGATAGCTGTTAGCAGAGTAAATTGAAGCTTATTATGCACCTCTTGCTTTGGGTCATTTTTGAAGTCAGTATCACTCTTAATCTAGATCTGTAATTTCCTCTGGAAATAATGTGGCCAAAGTTGGACCTTATTGCTGGATGTATAGATTTGTTGCTCTTCTGTGATTCTGTCATGCTTATTCAGAAATAAAAAACAAGTCTCCCTAAAATTTGTAAGCATGAAATTTCAATTTCTCATGTTAGACTTTGAGGCTTTAATTTTCAATCACTGTGCTTCCTGGGTTATTCTATATCCTCCATTGATCTTGACAAAAACATTGAGTATCTCCCTAATAGCTGTTACATTTGCATGGTTGATGTATCCTATGCAAGAAACATGATTAAGAGATAAATATCAGAAATTGGATGAACAAAGGGTGCACTGAACTGCATTTGCCTGTTTCAGTTACTCGTTAGCTTCTTGAAAACTATTGATAATCTCAGCATGTTTTCTATAACAGTGACACTACCTAAATTGTTGACCTACCCCTTCTCTCAAGTTTTCTTAGATGAGATGTTGCAAATTGCTATTTTTCCCTTCTTGTATCATTTTAACAAGTTTATGTGTAGGTTATCATAATTTTGGTCAGTTCTCCCTCATTCTGTCATTTTTACAAGTTCATGTTTATTTTATCATAGTTTGATCAGGTGTCCTTTTTCCTGGTACTGTTTTTTTTCCTATTTTTGTTTTCTGCAGATTGCTTAATCTACATAACGTAAATTTCTTTAGTTGTAGAGTTGTTTCATTTGCTGGTCCTTTTGCACTGTGCATCACAGGAGGTCTTTTTAACTTTTTGCTGCCTTTTAACTTGGGTTTTCAGAAATGGAAATATGATTTTGATGAGGAAGATGCACATTCAAGCAGAGACACTTCGTGGTTTAGAAAGCAATACTCTAAAAGATCCAGTAAGAAATGGCCTGGTAATCAGGGTAGCAGGCGTTGGGTAAAAAGTAAGAACATTTGAACTGCTTTTGCACTTAATATATTCCATATCTATCAACATTTAGTCCTTAGTATACTTTAGTTAATATGATTGTTCAATTTTCTCTATGCTGGTGGTTCACTGGGCTGATTTTTTTAATAGAAATTTGTATAGTGGTTGGGCAAGAAAAGCATTATCGACGGAGACATGCAGTTTTCTATAATATTAGATCGTTTAGTTCATTCTGGGTGCAGTTTTTGATTTATGATTTGACAGTTTGCTTATGTAATAACTTGTTTGATTTGTTACTAACTACACTGAATGCTTCTCTTCATTCATCAAATGGATATTGACTTCTTATTATTACAGTCTTAAGTTATATTTTACTCTTGCATTCAACCCTTTCCACTTTCTGTATCCACATTAACATTGGTGCGTTTTTTGAACTCTTCAACAGAAGGTTTCCAGTTTCATGAAGATGATTATGAATTCGAAACAATTTTTGAGCCTGGATTTGGTGGGTTCCACTGGTCCTTCATAAATGAAGAGAGTTCTCAATGGAGGAGCTCTTTTGGTTACTCTAATAACCATAGGAGACAGCGGAGATATCGGGTCGAAGAGGATTATAATTCATCATCAGAGTCTGAAAGTTCAGAGTCAAATCTGACATCAGATAGGATTGCCCTTGGACTCAGTCCCTCCGGTCCTCTAAAAATTGAAGACGTCAAAACCGCGTGAGTTCCTACTAGGGTCTATTCTCGACTTGTAGATCTTACTTTTACCCATCTCTGTTTTACCCTTGATTTTTCTCTTGTCAGGTATCGGGCATGTGCACTGAAATGGCACCCAGATCGTCACCAGGGCTCTTCCAAGGTAATAACCATTTGTTAGACTCTGCCACATATGTTTTGAACCATATTGGCTTGAAGAACAGGTCAGCCCTGGAAAATTAGGTTGAACTTATTTACTAAAAAGCTCTTTTGTGTTGGTTGAAATTTTTGAGTACATCTGGATAGACCATTCAATAAAAAGCTGCTTGATGTTTCAAGCTTTCTATGTTTCGATCGAATATATAATTTTGTATTGCACAACGCAGCTCCTGAAATTGTTTCTTTAAACAAGACTGGTTTTGCACCTTTTTTTCCCTAAAATTATCCCATGTTAAATGATGCAGAACGAGAGTATGGAGAGCATCCTACATCGATAGTGGATATAATCTCTATGTTCCATTGCTTGTCACATCTTAACAATTTACCTGGTGATGAGTCATCATTTATGTATTTAAACAGGCTACTGCGGAAGAAAAATTCAAGCTTTGCAGTGCAGCATATCAATCTTTATGCGACAAGCTGGCTGCAATCCAATGATCTTTGTCCTGGGGATGAGAATCTGAGTTTCACATCTCTTCGGCTCACTGCTCCGCGTGGCATGTTGGCAGACATGACGGAGTCTTCAATTTTTTATGGTTGCTATTTGTCGAGAGATAGCAACGTAACCAGTATAATTGTGTCAAGTAGGTGTACTATAAATTATCATCCAGTCGAGGCAATTGCAATCGATTTGTCCTTGCTGAGTGTATTATTTTTTGATAATCATAAGGTTGTAGGCGCAAATCCAGCTTCGATCGAACATAAGGATCATTACTTCTGATTACTGCAATGGCAGAGCATATCATTTTCATTGCTGATCCGTGTGCCTTGGTTTCAATAATATGCAGTTTTATAGAGAAGTGCAACGTTTTCCATTTTTCTCCTTTTCGGGAAAGCTTTTCGACAAAAAAAAAAAAAAAAAAGCAGAATGCAATTATTTATTTATTTTTTAATATTGAAAAAATATGAGTATATCATTTTGTGGAACTCAAATTAAAACTTTATCCTTTGAAATCTTGATTTACAGAGTTCTATCATTAGCCTATTATCTGCTATTCAGCAAAATAGGAGGGCAAATACTCCATGTTTACAGTCACATCATCCGGAGTCTGCAGATCGATTTTAACGATTCTCATATAATTTAACTTTTAGCCCTACCCAAGAGTTCAAATTCAATATCCATTTCTGGATTGACGAGAAAAGGTGTGTCTTTCAATGCTAAAAGCGATACAAATTCTGGGGACATCGTCGGGGTTGGTGGCTTATCGATGGAAACCAAATGCCACTGCGACCGGCTTTAGCTCAACCTCCACCTACCCATTTTCCCATTCGTCTACTCCTAGAAGTCGACCCACCACCGCCACAGAACATTCTCTGCTATTTCTGACCCCCTTTTCTACGCTCATCAGAGTCAGAAGAAGTAGAGCTTGCTCTTCGGGGACGATTCGTGTGCAGTCAACTCGGTCTGAGTCCAAGATGGACGGCAATTCTCCCTCATCAGCTTCGTCGTCGACATCATCTGTTGCAGTTCCGTCGGCTGTGAGTCTTTTTGTACTGCCTTAATCCTTTTATATGTTTTTTGGGTTTCTTTTTCTTTTAGTTCTTGAAATCTTGAGACTTTTTTTGATAACCGTGGTTATGGGGTTTTCACCCGCAATCCGGCTACATTTTGGAGCGTCCACTACACTTCTGGCCAGTGTGGCCCAAGTTAATTCAAGCGGTGAGGTTTTGAGCTTTGATCTCTCAAATTTCTAATCCCCACAATCCCACAAAATCCTTTGTCAATGAATGCACATATGACTTTTTCCTTTTTATTTTTAATGAATGCAATGTTTTGATCTCGGTTTTTTAGCAACTGGGCAATCGAAGATTGAATCTTGAACCCAGTATTCTGTGTTGTGTTCAAATTCTTGGTAATGCTGGCTGTCATACTCATAACTGATTTAGTGAGAGAGTAGCCTAAATTACATTAATTTGATTGGTAATCATTTTTTACCATCATCACTTATGGCTTTTCTTTTTTTCTTGATTTGTTACTTTTCTTTTCTGTTCTTGATTGAGGCCTTCAAGGCATATGTGCTTGCAGAAACCTTGCGATTTTTTTTTTTTTAATTTTTTCCTAAAGCATACATTTATATGTCTGATCTTTTATTGCAAATGGTTGGTTGCTCTTGCAACAATTGCATTCTGAGCAGGGAAATGCTCGGAAGATCAATTTCTGTCAATGGTGTGGCGGCCCAACTAAGCATGAAATACCTGATGGAGAAGAAAAGATAAGAGCTATTTGCACACATTGTGGCAGAATTGCCTACCAAAACCCCAAAATGGTATCATAGTTCATTTCATCAAATTCTGTGGAATATTCCTGTTATCATTGCTTGGTGCATTTCTCATGTGCATGTCTTGGCATATGTTTCTTCAGAAGAAATGCTGGTGAATTATCTACAAATTGATTTAAATTTTACAAGAGATTAAGCTACAGAAGGCTTTGTAGGGACACAGGGACAATAGGTCAGTGGAGGAGAATTTTGCAGGGCAGATATCCAATGTAGAAAAACTGGATGCCATTTAAAGATGATATGATGTTGCACAATTTTGTGTAAAATAGTGGAAGTGTAATTGTCTGGGTTTTTTTTTTTTTTTTTTTTTCAAGGAAATATGAAAAAGAGGAAGATAACTTATAACCATGAATGTCAAGAATTATAAAGTTTGCATAATTTATTAAAAAAACTTAATATCATTGTTGAAGCTGGAGTACTGTAGAATTTACCTGTAATTGGTGTTTGCAATCATATGAAATTATGAATGAATGCCTATTACAGATGAATGGTGTTATTATGAATGAATGCCTATTACAGATGAATGGTGTGAGTAACAATCATGCTGGCTGTCCTTGCGGTTAGAAATGGATGTGACATTGTTTGAAGTTTCTCCTTGAACGATGGTTTTTGTCCATGCAAAAAACCTTGTGCTGTCAGAGAATTGCTTTTCATGATTCAGCATGCACTAGATTGTCATCATTTTGCATGTTGCTCATTAAAGGAGAATTATTTGTGATTGTATATCACACAGTTATGAATATGATTTATTTTCAATTGATACATTTAGGTTGTGGGATGCCTCACCGAGCATGATAACAAGGTCCTACTCTGCAAGCGTAATATACAGCCATCATATGGCCTTTGGTATGCACGTGCAGATTGTTTGCTTGGTCTAAAATGACTTTTCTGTTATTCTATATTTACAGTACTGGTTACTTCATTCTAAAGCAATTCAACCATAAAATAAGGTTTCCTGCGTTTGCTATTTATAGTTTATGGTGCTTGCGCTTCTTCTTTTCTGTACTGTAGCTAATTGTATTCCTAAAATATTCACCATATACAAGTAAGAAGATTATATGCTGCTGACATAGGACCCTTCCCGCTGGTTATCTGGAAATTGGTGAGTCAGCTGCAGAAGGAGCAATCAGGGAAACCTGGGAGGAAGCACGTGCAGAAGTGGAAGTGGTGTCGCCTTTTACTCAGTTGGACATCCCACTTATTGGCCAAGTAAGATAGGAACCCCACTGGTCTTGTATTAATCTTCTGTGGATTTGCTGAAGGTTTCCATGTGTTTTTCTTGCTTTGCCTGGAGCAGACTTACATAATCTTCTTAGCCAAGCTGAAGAAGCCCCATTTTTCACCTGGTCCAGAGTCATTGGAGTGCAGGCTTTTTTCAGTGGATGATATACCTTTTGATTCTCTAGCCTTTTCTTCAATGTTGGTTACCCTAAATCTGGTAAGAACATATGTTAAGCAACGATATCTAGTAATTTTTTGCTTTTACTTTTTCTACTCACATATTTCTCTCCTGGTTGCAGTACACTGAAGATGTTAAAAATGGAAGACTAAAATTTCACTATGGTACCATTAATAAACGGTACTTCAACACTCATACTTAAATTCATCCATATTGCACCTGCATATGGTGTAATTTTGTTTATGTAGTGCAGCCTGACTTGTCATTTCCTGTTTATCACCTTGCCAATTGCCATACATTTTTCTGCAACCTCTTTTTCTGGCAATTTCTGCCCAGAGTCAGGGTTTGCTTCAACCTAGTTGGAGATGGCCAATAACTAGCTGGAGCTCACAATAACTTGCTTCATCAAAAACCTTGTTTTATATTTTGGGCATGCTCGGTTTTTTGGTTTTCTGATGCTTTTTTTTATTTGGGCAGGCCTGGTACCCCTCCCTCAGACATTCGTGCCTATACTCTTGATTATCATTTGCATTCATGAAAAGTAGTGATCCGCATCTCTTGCCTCTTATAATACCGATGCTCGAAATGTTAGATAGTTGAAATTGGAATCTCTGTCTTCATCTCTTGATGGAAGCTGGCGCAGCAAAGCATCATTCGACATTTTCTGGCCATTGAATAATCGACAAACATGGTCTACCTCCATGGAGGCAATCCCTGTTACCCGTTGCTTACATAACTGTTTGATTTTGAGCATTGTCGCGTTTCAAAAAAAATGTATAGATATACAGTTGCATCCTTATTTTTGACATGAAAACATTTTGAACAATGAGTGAGCATTAGTTCCCATGTTCATATACGATGTTGGCTGGTTGCTGTTATTGTATTTTACAAATCTTGAACTCCATAATCATCGAAACAACTCGCAATGCTTGTAGCAACTCCATGTGTTACCACGACCGTACGAAATTGGCCACACGTACTACTGTCCGTGCAATGGCTTTTTCTTCAGTCACAACTCGCAAGAGGGGGAGGTTAAGAAATAAATAGAGATACCATAAATATGAGTTATTGCAAATTCAGTGATTTACCCACCAACCCCGCTGATGAAGCACAAATATTTTCTAAGAAGAGAGTAATGTGGTCTTTGAGACTGTAATTATAGATGGTAAATACCGGGGAATCGGTGGTTTTACAAATATCTGAATTCTGAATATTTTAAATTCCGTATATATTCCAGGTCCGGTTGAATATCGAGTTTATTAAATTTTAAATACCCACCATCTGGTTGGATTTAACGACCCGACCGAACCCAACTCACAGTGAAACCTGAAATAATACATCTTTCCCACGTTGATTTGTAACGTATGGAAGAACATACAAAACAACTACGCTTGACTTTGGGTTTTGGAGTCTCGAGAGTCCCACCAGCGCCAAGTCTCAGCCTTTAAGGCCTCTTCAGTTCAGAGCCGCCTCCTTTCCCTTTACAAAAATTTCTTACCGTTGCTTCTTTCTCTCTAAATCGTCACAAAGATTCTGCTTGATATATGCTAATTAAACTATCTTGAAAAAAAAAAAGAGAAAGAAGCAATGGAGAAGAGAGAATCGTTCGAGTACTACCGTGCGCAAGAGTCCGACCCGCAGAGTCCATGGGGTGGAGGCGATCGCCGGTACTCTTACTGGCGTCAATCTTCCTTTCGCCACACCCGGGAGCCGCCGCACACGCCAGTTTCCGTCGTGTTAAACGATTCCGCGAAGCCTCTGCTTTCGCGCACTGTCTCCAGCATCGACATGCCGCCGGAGATCTACTCCTTCGGCGGCGGCGGCGGATACGGAGGCGGTTTCGAGGAGGAGGAGAAGGAGGTTGTTAAGGACTCCGACGAGGGGAAGAGCGGGAAACTGGCGGTTTTGTATTGGACGATCTCGATTTTTAGGGCTTTGAGGTCTGGGAACCGACAAATGAAGCGGCTTTTCGTGTTGATTTCGCTTAATGTCGCGTATTCCACCGCAGAATTAGGAATCGGGCTCTTCACTGGGCGTGTTGGTAATGATACAGAGATCACTGACTGGTCAAATTTACAAAACTTGCGCTAATCGATGCCTGTTTCTATTTTCAGGTTTGGTGTCTGATGCATTTCATTTGACGTTCGGTTGTGGTCTCTTAACATTTTCTTTATTTGCGATGGCTGCTTCTCGCAAAAAGGCTGATCGTGTTTACTCTTACGGGTAAGTTCTAGAATTTTGTATTTGCGATGGCTGCCTCGATTGAGCCTTGATCACTTGCGCTTTAATTTTTATGATCTTTAATGTTTTTGTGGAAGGATCAACTGCTTATTGCAAAATTCTTGTTGCCAGATACAAGAGGCTCGAAGTGCTGTCCGCCTTCACTAATGCTGTAAGTACATGACAGTCCCTGCACGCAAGTCATATGTATGCACTTGGAGTGTCTCTTCTTGTACATACATAACTGTGAAAGCTGCAGGTGCCTGTGGGATTGATTAACGTTTGTTGCCGATTGATATTTGTGAAGCAGCCGCCCCTTACCTTGGTGCAGGCCAGGCACCATTACTGTTGGGGTTGGAGATAATCTCACACTGCAACGTCACTGGTCAAAGAAAAGATTGTTTTGCATTCATTAGCTTAAAAGAGGCACCATCAATTAGAAATCTATATCAGTGATAATTTCTCTTTGTAGTATGACTCACCAAAATGTACATAGTTTTTCTTTTTGTATGGAAATAGTATCTGAGAGCTTGTTTATAGCCAAAATGGCTGCTTGTCTCTAACACTGAAGGCACACATCCATTTCAAAGTTGTTTGTTTCCTTTGTGCATTCATCAAAGTTTCTAGGATCATAAATAACTTTATCATCGCACTAACATCTTGGTGTTCTTGATTTTGCTGCTCATGTAGACAGCTGTATCTCTTGTTCATGTCATTCTCTGTGGCTGTGGAAGCGCTTCATGCATTCATTCAAGATGAGTCTGAGCACAAGTAAGCTTGTTATGTAGATTCTGTTAGCAGTATGTGATTTATGATTTTCTTTGTTGCATCTTATGATTTTCACTGCAATGTCATGTTAGTGATGCATGAGCAGCATGAACTTTGTGTTTCATTCTTTTATGTTCATTGTTGTTTTCTGCAGAGATGGTACACCATTTACACTAGTAAATTGTTTTGTCTGTTTGTAGGCATTATTTGATTGTTTCGGCAGTGACAAATTTGTCGGTGAATCTTGTTGGTGTTTGGTTCTTCAGGAATTATGCTCGTATCAATCTTGGTAAGTTTTGAGATGTTTCAATTGAGTCATCTTTGTTAAAACGTGAATCAAATGTAAAAGGCTTATATCTGCAAGACCTTGCCTGCTTATTTTTCCAGTTGATAATGGTTTTGATAATATTTCCTCATGAATTTTTTTATGTCTGGTTGTAATGTTTGTTATTCCTAGTAGTTTTGCTAGTTCTTCTTCATTTTCTTCCTTTAATCCTTCCCCTTATAAGAGTAATTGCTGCAGTTTACAGAAAAGCCAAAGATATTTGTTAAAATGTGAATCATATGTAAAAGGCTTATATCTACGAGACTTTGGCTGCTTATTTTTCCAGTTGATAATGGTTTTGATAATATTTCCTCGTGAATTTTTTATGTCTGGTTGTAATGGTTGTTATTCCTAGTAGTTTTGCTAGTGTCTTCTTCATTTTCTTCCTTTAATCTTTCCCCTTACAAGAGTAATTGCTGCAGTTTACAGAAAAGCTGAAGATATGAATTACCACTCAGTTTGCTTGCATGTTCTTGCTGATTCTATTCGCAGGTGCTCTCTCTCTCTCTCTCTCTCCTGCTTGGCGGACAAAGAAGCATTATTATGCATGCTTACTCCTTTTCCTGTTTCTGCTTTCTTCTTACTGTATCCATGTTGAGCTGGTGTACTCTTTTCTATCTCAGTGCAGGTTTGATTTTGGCATCCTGGTTTCTGTCCCTTGGGTATTTTGCTACATCTTTTATTTATAATTGCCAATTTATGGCTCTTACCTTCTTCTGTCCTCTCTGTTTGTCTTATCTTATTATTTCTTCTCTTTTTCATTTTGCTTTTTTTTTTTTTATAATATTCCTGTAATTTCTTCCCTCTCATTGCAGGGTTAACAATGCTGAAGTGTTGTGTTTAGGGCTTGTTTCGGTTGCAGTCTTTTTACTCGTCATGCCGCTCTTTAAAGCTACTGGCGGCATCTTGCTTCAAATGGCACCGGCTAGCATTCCATCTTCAGCGATGAGCAAATGCTTGAGACAGGTGAAGGTCCTAGAAATGGTGATAGGTTGTCTGCTGTTTAGGTGCATTAGCAGTGTTATTTATCCAGACTGAAAAAGATTTGAGTCCTAGGTTGTTCAACATGCATAGTGATGTAGTTTGCTTCTTACTTGGTTCTCGCCACAATTAACATTGCTTAAAATGCCAAAGCTAAATGTTCCTTGTGATCTGCCCCTACCTCCAGGCTGTGCGGTGGGCTCGAGAAAAAAAAAAAAAGAAAAGAGAAGAAAAGAAAAGGGAAAGGAACAACTGCTTCCTCCAAAATGTACTGTTTATATGGTTAGATTTCATAGGCAATATTGTTTGACTGTGTATATGTTTCTCTTGTTATTTTCTCTTCTCTCATGGTTAGGTTACTTCTCGGGAAGGTGTCACGGAATTTTCTCAAGCTCGCTTTTGGGAATTGGTGCCTGGTCATGTTGTTGGCTCACTCTCCATACAGGCAAGTTAACAAAAAGTTAACCTTGCACAAGTTCCATCATCTTTTCAAGGTTTGTTTGTGGCTTTTGTTCCAGATAATAATGAAAATTTTGAAACCAAGAAATATTCTTTTGGAAAATGAATATAACAGGTGAAGAAGGGTATGGAAGATCGCCCAGTACTGCAGTTTGTTCATGGTTTGTACCATGATTTGGGCATACAGGATCTCACAGTGCAGACTGATTACGAGTGAGGTTTAGGCTCGCAATTTTTGGCTTCTATTGTTGGCGGATGGTAGGCACAGCCTTATATTGGAGACAAAGATTTGTATTGGTCACCGCTTGTCATTCTAAACAGGTCCACTACAAATAATCCCAGTGTATAAATGATGAAATCTCCTAGCAAAAATAATTCTCAGTTTCTATTTTGTTTCTGTGACTCTTATCTGCTTCCCCTTTGTTTCAATTATCTAGTAAAGAGCTCCCTTTTAGTAGTTGGAACCATCTCATTGCTAGATAGTTCGGTAAAGCTAAATGCTTTTTCTGGGTGGAAATGTTTTTCTTCTTGTTTGCTTGTTTGTGTCTGTCTTAAGTATTAGCTTTGTATAATGTGGATGCATATTAGGCTTGTTAGTTGTTTGCATGGGATCTGTAGACGCACGTTAGCAAGCTCAAAACATTGTTGTATTGTTGCGTTTGTGTTAGCTGTCCAGATTTGTTTTTTGGGTATATCAGAATAAAGCCGTCCAGAATTTTGAAAAAATGCATACACATACAACTTTCAATTTGCTGTAGTATCTTGTGAGTAGAACTGTTGATAATGAAGCCTTGATTTGATTGCTTGAAAGAAGTTTGACTCCACTTTTGTTTGAAGAGAAATCAATGGCTCACCCTAGATTAGGGGAAAATAGATCATGGGCGACCAAACATTGTGAAGTTTGTGGTCCATTGAAGCTTCTGCGCATTTAAGGAATGAGAATTATACTTATCCTCTTCTTCATTGTCATTGAAGACTTGGCAATACAAGACTTGCGTTTGTAGAGGATTGAGACATGGTCCATCGGATGCGCAAAATCCTTGTTGAAAGAGGATGAGTTTACCTGTTAATTTCTCACCTAACAAGCCCCAATTTTTGTCACGCCGTTTCTGATTTTTCTGAGGTCATCCATACACAGCGGATTTTCATTAAGAACTCGACGCCATCGCTAATAATTCAATCCAATGTGTTTTTAAGCCTTTATTGGAGATCAAAATTAGCATCAGTCAATATGGGATAAAAAAGAACAGAAGAATTGTAAAGCGCCCCGCACATCCTTTCAACGTTAATGTAACTAACTTTTCCTGGTCTCCAAACAAAAGCAAATACTACAAACGTTTACAAAAGAGAGTGATATTTACAGGCACAGAAGTGGGAATGATGATGGAAAACTAGTCACCCACCCAGGAATGTCACTGACATTTAAGAAACGACAAAAACCAAACAATAAGAGTCCTATGTTGACAGAGTCATTATTGCTCTCTACTTGTAAGTGCGTCATACCATGGTCGAAATGGTCACCAAAACCGCTCTGCTCGGCTCTGCTCAGAAACTGCGGTATTTTGGTTCATCTACCGCCGAGCTCTGTAAACGGGTTTAGCTGGCTTCCTACCAGAGAAAGGTCCATATCTTTAAAAGATGGAGGCAAGGGTGGCCATATAAATGCAGGCCTCTCCGCAGGCAGTTCTGGCGGGGGTGCTTCCCCTGTGAGGACCTGCAGAACAATTTTCATGGAGGGCCTCTTGTTTGGGTTCGGATGGCAGCAGGCTAACCCCAGTATAAGCAGACACTCCATATTTTCCTTTTCGAACTCGCAATTCAATCTGGGATCCGCACCATCAACTATCTTTTCCTTCCTGTAAAGTTCCCACAGCCAATTTACAATGTTATTGCCGTAGTCATTTAGCTCCCTTTGTCCTGCAGGCTTCCTTCCGCAGGCAACTTCCAGGACAAGTGTGCCAAATGCATAAACATCTGTTTCAACTGTCGCCCTTCCGGTAAGAATGCACTCTGGAGCCATGTAGCCGGGTGTTCCTGCAAGCTCTCTTGTTGAGTGGTGAGTTTGTTCACTCGGTATGATTGTGCGAGCCAGGCCAAAATCTCCAAGCCGAGCATTGAATTCCAGATCCAACATTATGTTGCTGGCTTTAATGTCTCTGTGAAGCACCCTCTTCTCGCAGCCATTGTGCAGGTAATCCAGCGCCTGTGCCACTCCAGTTATTATACTCAGCCTTCTCTCCCAGCTCAATGTTGATTCCTGCATGCCTGAATTTGGAGCATAGAAAATGTATTTGTCCAGGCTTCCGTTGGGCATGTACTCGTACACCAGGAGGAACTCGCGACTTTCGTAGCACCAGCCGATTAGCTTCACAAGATTTCTGTGATGGAGATTGCCAATTGTGGTCACTTCTGCTATGAATTCCTGCTTGCCTTGGGTGGATTTCTTTGAGACTCTTTTGACAGCCACCTCTTTGTTTCTCAAAATTCCTTTGTAGACTGTTCCGAATCCACCTTTTCCAAGCTTGTTCTTGGGGTTGAACTTGCCTGTCGCTTGGCTCAGTTCTTTGAATCGGAACTTCCGTGGAGCAGTTGAGGAGCCCCGGATCGCCTCTTCTATGCTTGGATAAGGATCTTCTACGTCCTCTTTGTTGTATTTCCTGTTCCAGTACAAGAAAAGAACAATAGCAAACAACAGAACCAGTCCTACTGGAACCACAATCCAAACCCATATCGACTTATCATCTTCCATATCAGAGCCACTAAACTCCCATGATCGTACACAGTTTAGTTCATTATAATTGCTTGTCGAAGCAGAAAATCCAACGAAAATCTCCTGTGGAAGATATACTGAGAGATCAATAGCCTGAAAGATGACAGGATTCTTCGTGTTCTCCCCTACAAACACGCTCAAATTTTTCCCGTCATATTGAACACTTACATTGATGTCTATACCCGCAGAAATATTGATACCGTGGCTGTTCAACGAGACCTGTTCAGTTGAGTAGATGCTGTTTATGTCCAAGCCAACATGATTGTCATCAATATCTTGTGGAAAGCTTTTTCTTGTGTCGAATTCTATTGCCACTATCCCAGCCTGAGCAGAACCATTGGATTGAGAATTTACAATTCCAAGCCATTGTCCACTGCTATTGGCGGGCAGAGAGTCATCCCTAGCTAAAATAAAGGCCAAGCCTTCACCACCTGGGGTTGTTCGGTTCAAGATGTTGAGCACAAAGGTGGTGTTAAAAGAAGCATTATTGCCTTTGCTTCTCCGCAACCTGAATGGCCTTTTGTACAAAAACCGTCCGGATTGATTCTCTGTACTAGTAGCTTTATACCCATCATATGTAACTTGGATGGCACCTTGAGCTATGTTAGATCCATTTTGGATGAAATCAGAGCGATGAGAGTCTTCGAATGTCGGATACCTAAAATTGAAGCAGCCTGCTTGGTTAAGGCTACCAATCAGGAGGGCTGCTAGGAACAGAGAATTTATTACAGAAAAAAAGCGCATATTGCTAGGCTGATCAGAATGATGTTGAGCACAATTGGCAGAGTTGTTTCTGGTTATGGTTGAGAAAAAAAGTGCCAATGGGGGGAATAAGGGTGAGATTGAAAAGCTCACAAAGGCGGCCTCTTTTATCAGCAGCAAGGCTGAAAATTTTCTTAAAAAGAGCCTGGTCAACCAAAAGACTTCACACCGGGAGTAGGCTTCCTTGCTTTTTCGGTGTATATATTTTATGACTTTCTTGAAGCTAAGTAGGATTTTCCTCTTCTTACACCATCTCTTTGGATTTCTGGGCAAGAAAAAAAAATATCCGAGTATTTTTGCTACTAGGAAATATTTAATCATTGTAGACGCCGCTTGATTGATAGATCGTAAAGGCCAATTAATGCAATTATAAATTTTAGAATTTAATATGTGAGATATTTTAAAATTTATTTAACAGTTAGATTGATTGATTTATTAGCATTATATTAAAATTGAGTGACACATACGATTCAAGTTTTCTTCACAAATTTATTTACAATTTCATAAATCTTTATCATAAGCCATACTGACGCTGCACTCAACAACTTCATTTGTTTGATTGGCATTTTTCCGAGCCTTAAAATCTTATGTGTAGAGATTCTTCAGGTTTCAACTTTGAATATTCCAAGATTCGGCGAGGAAAAATTCTTCACATTGCGCATAAAATATTCTAATGAAGCCATTCAACATGTTACATTGGGCAAGTCGAGTTATTGTGTTGGTCAAAGCTCACGTTTAGATCAACGAAAACAAGTTTTGGCCACATGGTTGTTGTTGACACAGCCATTCTGGTCTGCTGAACTGCAAAAGGCCGCACTTTTCTTCTTGGCAGCGTCTACAAAGAACCTTCTTCGTGCGATGGAATTCGCGTGGTTGATTAATCAACAATTCTCTCATAGTTTGCCTTCTGATCAAAATGGTAGGGATCCCAATTTGATCTGAATGAGCACAATTATTTGGGTAGGTTGAGGGGGTTTGTCATGGCTACTGTACATGCATGCACCTAAAAGAAAGAAAGAAAAAAAGAAAAGAAAAAAAAAGGTTGACTGAGCATGTAATCGCCTGATCCAAGAACCTATTACACTTGCTTCCATTTACACAGCTTTTTTTTTTGCAATCAAATGATTCTATGGACCCTCTCTCTCACTTTTATCTTAATTGAAATAATCAAAAGTAACACTAGCAAATAACTTCTCAGAACAAAAAATTAATGCAATCGGTATTGACAATTGAAAAACAGAAGTTTTGTAAGGTTGAATTAAAAAAAAAAAAAAGCACTTTGCAAGTATGGTCTAGATTATTATACATCATAACTGCTGTCCGCCTTTAATTAATTTCATCTCAATTAGTAAATTACTGACACCTGGCTTAATTTATAATATTTATAAATTATATTATGTAATAGCTCAAATTTTGAAATAAATATGAAATTTTAAGATATCATTTAATAAATATGTTTAGTTTATTTCAACTTATTATTTATACGCACGTCACTTAATAATTCAATTTTTATCATATATTTAATCCAACCAACCAACCAATTTAGTTCAGTGTTAATGGAATTCAATATTCAAGATTGAGCTGTGCAATTTATTTTCGTCGTGTCATGTAAATACAATGACCGTCACCCATGTACTCATTGCATATGACGCTTAATCGAAGGGTTATTTGACAGACATAAATGATCACGTAAACATCACAACGCATTAAAACATCAGGATGCCTTGGCTCCAATCCAAGGCCCCAACAAAAAAAAAAAAAAAAAAATCTATGTTTCCAGTTTTAAGCGGCTTGTTTATTATGTCATTATGAGAAGGTGAGGCGGACCTCATATACAATTACGTCGTCGGGAGCAGGAAATATGTACCCATCAAGCTTGTCATACCTCAGCATTTAAAGATTCAAGATTGCCCAGGTTGTAATTGTCAAGAAAAACTTAAAAAAAGACTACAAGCTGGCCAGGTCCATTGGGTGTTCCCCACCCCCCCCACTGCATCCCTATCCATTGAGCGAAATTTAACCGAAAATGGCTTTATTCATTTTGTTGACTTGAAATAAAAGCTTTTGTTCTTAATGTAATGACAGTCGTAGGCCTAGAAAAACGTGTCCATTTGAACTTGGCTCCGTCCTGAATCAATGGCTTTCCATATTCAATTCCAAGCTGAGCCCTGATGACGTTGGAAAGTTTTATTTTGATTTTTCTTAAATACAATTTACTCGTGAATTTATATCATATAATAAATAAAATTTATTTAAAATTATATTAAAAATAAATGTAATAAATACTCTTAATATTATAGATTATAATAAATAAAACACAAAAAGAAGAAGTTTTTAATTGCAAAATATTTTGTGGGCACTGCCAAGAAGGAAACTTCATTGGAATTGGCTTCATTTGATTGTCAACAATTTGCAAAAGAAAATTCGTACCTTAGCGTCTGATTGACGAATTCTTCATCCCTCTGCTCTGCGCAAGCGCTTGCCAAGAAATTAAATTAACCATTAAAGATTTGGTGTCGAGAAGATATGCTTTGCTTCAGTACTATGTTACGTCGCATTTGCATTTATTATTTTCTGTCTGTCTGTTTCAAGAAAACGCAAGCAGATTGCATATCCACTTCAGTTTTTTATTATTTACTTGCCATTAATTTATATGTAGTCCGAGAGAATGAGGCAGGGCTCGCACTCGGTGTCTCTCACTCGGTTCTTTTTTTTTTTTTGCTTGCCAAACATCGAATCAAAGCCCAACCAACCTAATACGTTTCTCAGTCTCGCGAGAACATTGGACATGGTAGTTTCTTAGTATTGTGCCTACAACCCGCGTACGCCCTTTTCAAGTCGCCGTGGAGAGTTCCATTCTATTGTAGTGTGCTGGTCGGCCATGGAGAAAATGTATTGCGCATTAGTCAATACGCTTTTGCCATAGTAAGACAGCATTATAAACAAAGAAAAAGAAAGAAAACAAAAAGGAGTACAGAAAGTCAATGGTTATAGAGCCACCAAACACGTCTAATACAGTTCCATTAAGAAAAAACAAATCCCAATTGGAATTTTAATTCAGCAAAGCCAAAGTGGAGAAAGTTCAAAGGATATAGATGAATTCCAACGAGTAATTGAATTATTGATGTCTGGTCCTGTTTAGTTTACTTGTTTGGTATTGACGTTATTATTTATTATTGTTAATTGCTAATTATTGTTATTGAATATAAAAAATAATAAAATATTTAACTAATTTGGTATTTGACGTTGTTATTAAATAACAAAATAATTAATTAAAATATTTAGTATCTGTCAATATATTGTATTAATAAAATTATTTTTATTTTATAATTTTTATTTTTAAGATAAATATTATAGAAATAATATAAAGACTTTTTTTACTTAATTTTAAATTTTATAAAAATATTAATATTCACAAGATAATAAAGGAAATATGGTGTTTGATATATTTTTTATAAGTAAAAATATTAATGAAAAAATTGAAAAAAAATTACTTGAGAATTATAAAAAATAATTAAAAAAATCATATCCATATAAATATTAAAAGGGGATACAAACTTAATATACGTAACAAGCAAATAAAAATAATAATAACGTGATATATATAATTTTAAAGTAATTTAATTTATATAAATTATTTTAAATACTATTTGAGTAGATAACACGTACATCTAAACTATTTTTTATTAGCACCAACTACTCTGAGAGTTATATAAAAAAATCAACATATAGTACAAAAAGTTAACCAAACACCTTTAGAGTTCCTGTTAATGGTTGACTGACAACCAATAGCATCGAAAAGTTAAACCAAACAACTTTAATCTCTTTCATATGTACATAAATACTTCTTATCGGTGTGACCCAATATACAAAAGGAAAAGTTGACGGAAGAGAAAAATGCAAACAAAGAGTTTGAACAAGAAACCATTGATTACTGCCTGTTTTCAATTTTTTAAGAAATTTGTCTCTAGGGATCTTTATATTTTGTCAAACTTGTGCATAAAGATACCCTAATGGCGAAATTTCCTTGTTTGACATTGCTCGGTCTCATGCCGAGCTCAATGGGTTTTGGGTCTGATGAGAATAGAAAGACATTAATCTCATGACATTTTTTCACACTAGACGGAGATTACTGCTATTCAAAAAAGAAAAGTCTTAGGAGTACTCATAATTTGATGAATTAATTGTATGCAGCGAATAACTTCTTTTGAAAAATAACAAGAAATAGAAGGAATATTATATATATATATATATATATATATATATATATTAAAAAAAACTTCAAAAAATATTTTTTTTAATTATTTATTGTGATCGTGATATTCTTTTTTAATCAGTTTTTTTTTATTCTATATGTACAATTAGGCCACAAAAATAAGTCTCCCTAGTAGGATCCTTCAAAAATAAAAAATAAAAAATAAAAAAGAAAAAAGAAGAAAGAAAAGGGAAGTTCTTCTGACTTCATTGGAGTGTAGCTGACTCGGCTACAACCGGTTCGGCGTTGCCAATTATGCGACCAGGCGATCACTTCTGTATTGGTTGAGTCCATCGGTTCCTGATCCAAACTATATGGATCTAGGCCGAAATACTCAAAGCTGGTTAGTATTAGTTCGGCTTCATGGGCCCAAAATGCCAGCCCGATGGCCAGCTTTGATCCTATTACATATATGGGATATACCCAACAAAAAAATAATAATAATAAACCTTTGTAAAGTTTTACAGTTAAGCCTTAAATTTTTTGTATTTTTATTTAAATTTTATTTTAAATAAGTTCTTTTTATATGTAAACTAGTTAAAATTGTTAGTAATTATATATTCATTAAATAGAAATTAGTAATAGTTTGACTATTTTTTGTAAAAAAAGACTATGATTTAAAATAAATTTTAAAAATATATAATTTAAATAAAAATATAAAAAATTTGAGAATTTAATTATAAAAATTTATAAAGATTTAGGACCAACTTTTTATATTGTAAATTGTTATTTCCCTGATTATGCCTTCTTCAGCGGAGTTTGTATTCATTATGAGCTGGAGTGGCCGGAGGTTGGAAGAAAGATGAATAAAACAAACAAGAGATTCACGGGTATTTTTTTTTTAACTTTTTTTTTGGTGTTATCTGTTTCTTTTTTATTATTTTTTTAATAATGGTTTTCCCAATCACGGGGCGTGAAATCTGAAGCATAAGCAAGTTCAATCTGCCTTATGACCATCATAGTTCGCTAAACATTTTAAATTCTGAAAGTGCTTTTACAATTCAAACAACGAACACATATGTGACTAGAGAGAAGAGTCCTGCCAGACCATGCTGTCCAACACATTGAAACATAAGCCAACTGGCATATCTTCGGCATCTTTCTCCCCAAAAAATATATGGCCCGTTCAAAAGGTCGAGTCTTCACACTCCGATCCGCTGGCATTGATGGAATTAAACGAACAGCTGTAATAAGTTGGAATTTGCCAGGCTACACAGCCTACAGGGCTATCCTGTCTTCATGTGTTAGAATAAAAATCCAAATATCCATATTTTTCAACGACAATAGGGCAAAATGTTTTGGGTACATGATTCAGAAGGATACTGGTGTAGGCGTTTCTTACGATACAAGCGAAAGGAGCAAAAAAAAAAAAAAAAAAAAAAAACCATATTTTGAACTATCTATAAATTTTACTCAACTTCGTAAACTTTTATTACTTTGATTTTAGTTGACTTGGGACATATACTTGTTGAATAAAATTTAAACTATAATAAAACGATACTTTTCTGAATTTTTATTTGTGAAAATTCAATTACCACAATACAGGATCTTTAAGCGAATACTAGCAAATAAACTGTAAGGAATCGACATACCGTCCATGTCGGTTCCTTCGTCGGAGGCGGAGGTGAAGATCTCTTTACCGATCCGTGTCTTAGAAGATTTCGTCTTTCCTTTTCAGATTCTTTCCTTTCGCGTCTACCTACCTTTCGTGTCTACCTTCCTTTTCGGTCTCTCTCTTCCTCTCTCAATTTTCTCCGACTCTTCCCTTTCCTTTTCTGATTTTCTCTAATGGCTGAGCAAGTTACGGGAAAACTTAATGATAACGTTTATATCCTTTCCATAATGGTTATCATTAATTAGGAATTAATACCATAATTAAATCGTTGTCATTAATTAGGAATTAATACCCTAATTAAATCATTAATTAGGGAATTAATATCCTAATTAAAACGTTACATTTTCCTTCCGCAACGTTTATGATTTAATTAGAAATTATCCCTCTTTTCCGATAACAATTATTCTACCCGTAATCGTTATCTATTTCCCGTAACAATTATCTTTAAATAGGGAGAGTGGAGGGATTTTAAACCCAATGACCCAAATTGCCTTTATGTCCAACCGACCATCATATTGGACCTTTTATATTGGGTCATACTTTAAATAACAAGGGCCACTCATGTTAATTAATCTAACAATCTCCCACTTGGCTCTTGTTATGATTTGATGAATCAACAACAAATAAGTGTGCACAATCCTTAAAGATCATCAAACCACGATACTTAATTGAATTAAAATGATTGGATCATGGCGGTCACATGTTCTTTGGCGACATGATTCCTTCCATGTATCACATGATCATTATAATTCATAATAACCTTACTGAGGAACGTTGAAACTTTAATTGTCATTTTCGAACATGCCACTAGTTATCTCACAACTGTAATTGTATACAACTAAATAGAGATAACAGAGCGTAAACAAAACCATAACTTTAATTGAATTCACAAGTGTTACAATAATATGAGCAGTACATAATATTGGCTCTTAAGAGAATGCGGACCTATCCAAAATGCCCATCTCATCAACATGTCCAATAAATGTTTTTGGTGGCAAACCTTTAGTTAATGGGTCCGCTATCATCAGTTCAGTACCAATGTGCTCAATAGACACTCTACGGTTTTGCACTTCTTCCTTAACAGATAGATATTTCAAATCCATATGTTTCGCACCTTTAGAATACCTATCATTCTTAGAGAAGAAAACAGCTGCGGAATTATCACAATAAATTCTTAACGACTTTTCTATACTGTCGACCAAACCAAGCCTTAAGATAAAATTCCGCAACCATAATGCATGAACAGTAGCCTCAAAGCATGCTACAAATTCAGCTTCCATAGTGGAAGTAGCAATGACAGACTGCTTCCCACTTTTCCAGGAAACTGCTCCTCCAGCTAGGAGGAACACGTAACCAAATGTAGATTTCCTCGAGTCTACACATCCAGCATAATCTGAATCCGAGTAGCCTACTATCTCAAGATAACTTGATCTTTTATAAGTAAGCATATGATTCTTGGTGCCTTGCAAGTACCTAAGTACTTTCTTTCCAGCTTTCCAATGATCTATTCCAGGATTACTTTGATATCGGCCAAGCATTCCAACAGCGAAACTAATATCTGGCCGAGTGCATGTTTGAGCATACATCAAACTTCCAACCAATGATGCATAGGGAATGGATTCCATTGATTTTCGTTCCAAATCATTCTTTGGACATTGCAGTTCACTGAACTTGTCCCCTTTCTGAATTGGAACTATTCCTGTAGAGCAATTTTCCATTCTAAATCTCTCTAATACTTTATTGATATAGCCTTTCTGAGACAATCCCAACAATCCTTGTGATCTATCACGGAATATCTCTATTCCTATCACATAGGATGCCTCATTCATATCTTTCATTTCAAAAGTTTCAGAGAGAAATTTCTTAACATCATGTAACAAACTCATGTCATTTGCAGCCAATAGGATGTCATCGACATATAGGACTAATATAATGAACTTGCTCCCACTGACCTTCATATAGATACACCGATCAACGGTGTTCTCTACAAAACCATACGACGTAATGGTATCATTAAACTTAATATACCATTGTCGGGAAGCTTGTTTCAGTCCATATATCGATTTCTTTAATTTACACACCAAATTTTCCTGCCCTGTGGATATGAAACCTTCAGGTTGGTCCATATACACTTCCTCTTCTAAGTCTCCATTCAGAAAGGCGGTCTTTACATCCATTTGGTGGAGCTCCAAGTCATATTGAGCCACCAAAGCCATAATGATTCTTAAGGAGTCTTTCTTAGATACTGGAGAGAAAGTCTCCTTATAGTCAATGCCATCCTTTTGAGTGTAACCTTTGGCAACAAGTCTGGCTTTGTACCTTTCGATGTTGCCTTTTGAGTTTCGCTTGGTCTTGAAGACCCATTTACAGCCAACTCGTTTTGATCCTTCAGGCAACTCTACTAATTCCCAAACTTGATTTACATCCATCGATTTCAACTCTTCCTTCATGGCATTCAACCACTTTTCAGAATCATTACAATTCATGGCTTGATTAAATGAGACTGGATCTTTATCAATGCTTAATTCCGATTCATGCTCAAGCGTGTAAACCACATAATCATTCGATACAGCTGACCTTTTCTGTCTTGTAGACCTCCGTAATGCTATATCTGGTGGCATCGCTTGTTCATTCGAAATTTGTACATTGTCACTTGGTTCATCTCTTATGTGCTCACTTTGCGTGTTTCGTGTATCAATTTGTTGTCCTTGCATGTCACGTGACTGTGATGCAACAAAAGGAACAACAATTTGAGTAGAAACACTGGGTGTGGGGATACTTACTTGAGTAGGGGTACTCATTGTGGATCTTTCATTTTGCAATTCTGTAATATCCACTTTTCGTGATTCCCCACTCCCACTGAACTGACCATTTTCGATGAACCGAGCATTACCAGACTCAACTATTCTAGTGCTATGGTTAGGGCAGTAGAACCTGTATCCTTTAGACTTTTCAGGATAGCCAATGAAGTGACCACTGATGGTTCTTGCATCAAGCTTTCCTTCATGTGGATTATAAATCCTTACTTCTGCTGAACAACCCCAAACGTGAAGGTGTCTTAAACTGGGTTTCCTACCTGTCCAGAACTCGTAAGGAGTCTTAGGGACAGCCTTACTAGGAACCCTGTTCAGCAGATATGCTGCGGTCCTTAATGCATGCATCCACAAGGATAAAGGTACAGTACTGTAACTCATCATACTCCTAACCATATCCATAAGTGTGCGATTCCGCCTTTCCGCTACACCATTCTGTTGTGGTGTACCAGGCATTGTGTACTGTGCACATATGCCTCGACTTTTAAGAAACTTTGCAAATGGACCAGGACATTGTCCACTTTCATTGAATTTTCCATAATATTCACCACCCCTGTCTGACTTAATCACTTTTACTTTTCTATCTAACTGCCTCTCCACTTCGTTAATAAACACCTCCAGGGTGTTTACTGACTGAGACTTTTCATGCAGTAGATATAAGTAACAGTACCGTGAGTAGTCATCTATAAATGTGATGAAATATTTCTCACCACCCCATGTGGGAATATCAAAAGGGCCACATATATCGGTGTGTATTAATTCTAAAGGCTCACTACTTCTCATGGCTGGGTTCTTTGATATGTGTCTTGTTTGTTTTCCTTTTATACAATCAACACACACTTCCCAATCAGCAAAATCCAATTGAGGTAGGATATCACTTTTCACCAACCTCAATAACCTTTCTTTGGATATATGACCCAATCTTTGATGCCATAAGAAAGCAGAACTATCATTACGCATATTACGTTTGTTACCTATACTATGCTCAACAAGAAATAGAGAATCAGCATACATAGCATCAAGATTAAGACGATACAAATCATCAACCAAAGTACCAGATCCATAATAGTACGAATGTCTATACAATGAAAATGCACCGTTTGCAATCTTGAAATTAAATCCTCCTTTATCCAGCTTTGCAACAGAAACCAAATTTCTAGCACATTCAGGAACATAGAGACACTTTTCTAGATCCAGGTGACACTTAGTGTCCAGGATCAATCTGTACGTCCCAATTCCCGCTATTCGAGCCTTCATTCTGTTTCCCATATAAAGGAACTTCTCAGTTCCTGTTATGGGCTGGATTGAAAGGAATCCCTGCATAATATGTGACACATGAGTAGTAGCTCCAGAGTCTAACCACCAAGTATTGTTGGGTACTTCAATTACGTTTGATTCAAAACATACTGATATACAGTACATACCTTTCTTTTCGAACCAAGCTTTCCTTTTTGGGCAATCCTTCTTGAAGTGACCCATCCTTTTACAGAAGAAGCATTTCTGATCCTTTTGGATCTGACCTCCAGTGACTTTTATAGAGGCCTTGTCCTTCTTCTTACCCTTCCGGTATGGTTTAGACTTACTACTGCTAGCCTCATTGCGAACAGTGAGATGAATGGAGTGATCCCTCATCTTCTTTAATCTCCCTTCTTCCTGAACCAGCATGGCCTTAATTTCTTGAAAGTTCCATTTCTCTTTAATAGTGTTATAATTCACTTGGAACTGGCCAAATTCAGGAGGCAGTGAGTTGATGATGAATTGAACCAAAAAGGATTCACTCACATCCATTCCCATCGTTCTTAACTTTGCTGCTAGGTTAGCCATACTAGTCACATGATCATGAATGGGCTGTGACCAATCAAATTTCTTGGTCGTCAGCTCACTCATTAGGGTTCCTACAATGGATTTGTCAGTTATGTCTGACTGAGAATATTCTTTAATTCTCACCATAAATTCCCTTGCATATTCGGTCTTAGGCATTGATGGCTTGACATTTTCAGCCATCGTCATTCGCATCAAATTCAGACTCAGCCTATTAGACCGTACCCAAGCCTCATGAAAAGACTTATCGGATTCTGTACTGGTCTCTGTAATGGCTGCAGGCCTTTTATCCGTGATGACCGCTAGGTCTAAGCCCAAAACGCCTAAATGAAACTGAATATGCTCAGACCATTCTGCATAGTTCAGCCCATTGAATTTGATCATTGCATTGCCTAGGGCGAAAACGTTGTTGTAGGCTGCAAACATGATCCAAATTTACACATTAATACTTTGAGCAAACTTTGATGGATTCAGATACATGCATTACAAACTTTGATTATGTATTTAAGTCCACCTTTGGGTGATCCTCAAATACATAACTTTAATCAATAATGATGCTAATTAAATATACTTTAATAGATCAATCAATCATACTAGAGTGAAACATGAATGTTATCTTTGGATATACAATCATGTTTACTCAGTATATCAATCAATCCCCTTTAGTGTTATTAATTATAGGCAATGATCCATCTTTGGATGATCTCCTAGCTTTATAATTAATAACTCCAATTGTTCATGTACAACCTTTTATTAGCATCAAAATGAACAATTTGAAATTCATGATCATTTAAATTTTTCAAACCAGGCCACTTTGGTGACTAACAAGTTTTCAAAATTTTAATGTTCCATTCTGTGGGAGTTGACACAGGTCAATACTGGCAACGCATTTTGCCCATAGTCGGCTTATGCCTTACGCCGATACCCACCTGCGATTCAAACGACAACTGCGAGCGACACAGGATCCGGTGGCCGGCGCACTATTCCGGCCAACAGTCTCCGGCAACGCAGATTCCGGCCGGAGCTCCTCCCACGCCGGCCAACCCTGCCGGCACCGCCCGGATCCCTCAGCCGGGCCTCTGTCGCGGCCAGCAGGCCGATCGGGTCCCGGCCACGTGCGCTCGCCAGTGGCCCCTCGGCCCCGGTCGAGTCGCACTTCTTCGGTGGCCCCTCGGCCCCAGTCGCCTCGCGCTCGCCGGTGACCCCTTCGGCCTTGGTCGGATCGCACTCGTCGGTGGCCCTTTCGGCCCCGGTCGCCTCGCGCTCGTCGGTGGCCCGTTCGGCCTCGGTCGGATCGCGCTCGTCGGTGGCCCGTTCGGCCTCGGTCGGATCGCGCTCGCCGGTGGCTCCTTTGGCCCCGGTCGGATCGCACTCGCTTCGGCCGGTGCCCCTCGGCCCTCGATCGGGTCGCGTCGCCGGTGGCCCTTTCGGCCCTCGATCGGGTCGCGTCGCCGGTGGCCCTTTCGGCCCTCGATCGGGTCGCGCCGTCGGTGGCCCTTTCGGCCTCGATCGGGTCGCGCCGCCGGTGGCCCTTTCGGCCTCGATCAGGTCGCGCCGCCGGTGGCCCTTTCGGCCCCGGCCGCTTCGGGTTTCGGCCGGTGCCCCTTTCAGCCCCTGATCGGGTCGTTCCGGCTGGGCCAATCTGACTACCCCGATCTGGCTACCCAGGTTTGGCTACCCCTATGACGCGCAGAAACACAGCGCTCACCGGGGTTCCTTTCGCCGTACCCGGATCGATTTGGATCCCGGCGGCACCAACCTTTTCTTTTATGCGCCGTCCCGTCCAGCATAATAGGGAAAACGAAAACAACAACGCAGTATTCGCAAAAACAGGCTCTGATACCAATTGTTGAATAAAATTTAAACTATAATAAAACGATACTTTTCTGAATTTTCATTTGTGAAAATTCAATTACCACAATACAGGATCTTTAAGCGAATACTAGCAAATAAACTGTAAGGAATCGACGTACCGTCCATGTCGGTTCCTTCGTCGGAGGCGGAGGTGAAGATCTCTTTACCGATCCGTGTCTTAGAAGATTTCGCCTTTCCTTTTCAGATTCTTTCCTTTCGCGTCTACCTACCTTTCGTGTCTACCTTCCTTTTCGGTCTCTCTCTTCCTCTCTCAATTTTCTCCGACTCTTCCCTTTCCTTTTCTGATTTTCTCTAATGGCTGAGCAAGTTACGGAAAAACTTAATGATAACATTTATATCCCTTCCATAATGGTTATCATTAATTAGGAATTAATACCATAATTAAATCGTTGTCATTAATTAGGAATTAATACCCTAATTAAATCATTAATTAGGGAATTAATATCCTAATTAAAACGTTACATTTTTCTTCCGCAACGTTTATGATTTAATTAGAAATTATCCCTCTTTTCCGATAACAATTATTCTACCCGTAATCGTTATCTATTTCCCGTAACAATTATCTTTAAATAGGGAGAGTGGAGGGATTTTAAACCCAATGACCCAAATTGCCTTTATGTCCAACCGACCATCATATTAGACCTTTTATATTGGGTCATATTTTAAATAACAAGGGCCACTCATATTAATTAATCTAACAATACTTTCAGAATTTGGTTAAATATGAGTTACGTACATTGATTCTGATCATTTATAAGTCTTGAATTTTTAGAATTCGGCTAATTGGGTCAATTGATAACTTGTATTTCTACTCCTCTGCTAATATTGGCGTGGCAAGTGACACGAGAATTCAAGTTAACATGCAAACCTTTTTATTCCATATCAATATTAACTTAGGAATAAAAACTGTAGTTGTCAATTCACCCAAATTAATCGAATCTTAAGAGTTTACCACTTAAATTGTCCAAAATCAAAGTTAGCGTCTCAAATGAACCAAAATTAAGAAATGTATGACTCAATTTGACAAAAATAAAAATATATAACCCAAATTGACGAAATCTAAGAAGTTAGGCAACCCAAATTTGTATTCAACAAAGTGGATATTTGACAAGGAAATTAACTAAGTGAGAATTGGAAGAAAATGGATTGATAAATTGATACCCCATAGAGCCGAGAAATTTTGTTGTCATCGTAATGACCAGAAAACACATAGTCAGGGCTACGTTTTCACCTACTTTTTTCGGTCATTCTTGTATATCAAATACTTAATGCAGGGTACTTGCACATCCCTTCTCTTTCTTCTTTTTAACTAATAAATAATGAAGGGAAAATTACTGTAATAACTAATGAGAAAAATATAAATTTATCGTGGCAGGGCGACCCAGAGTGATTTTGGGGTTAAAAATACAAAACTTTAAAGAAACGGGTAAAGTTTAAAATTTTAAATTTAAGAAAATAACATTTCAAAAGATTTATCCTATAATCTTTGGTACGTGAACGAAGATTCTAAATTTAATGGCACAAGTCATACATGCGTCTTAACAAAAAGAAGATAATAACTCCAGGAAAATTTTGAAAAATTTAAATTCGATAATAATAATAATAATAATAATAATAATAATAATAATAATAATAATAATAATAATAATAATAATGTTTCTGGTGTGATTTTGGCTGTGGTTAAGTTCTTTCGTAAAAACTACGAGATGATAGATCGGATAATTTCGAGTCAAAATCACCCAAAAACATGTTTATCTCAAATTGTACAACGTTTTGAACAAAAAGTTTGCATTGAAAAAAAATAAAAAAAAAAGCAATATGGATGTAATTTAAAATCGCCCTCTGATCTATCATTTCTAGAATTCACACATCCAATTGTAGCCAAATTCATCCAAGACATTATTGTTATCTTCAAAATTAAACTTTCGAAAATTACCCCGTTAAGTTTGGTTTTTCTAGTTTTGAGTCCTCCTGGCCCCGGCACCGTGCACTTCGCCACCCGGCAGTGCCCATAACGAAGAGCCTGTGCCGGCCGTAAGTTAGATAACATTTCAGGACTCTTTATCTGGTAGCTTCTGTCTCCACTCCGTTTGCACTCTTCTCAGATTTATACTCTTTTGTTGCACTCTGGAGCCTTGGCGATTACCCCAACAACAAATTGGTCATCTTTCGATGCCAACGTCAGAAAGCTCTCCAAGAGCGGCTTTCAACTATCAGGAACAGTCTTCTCCACTTAGAATCTCACGGCTAAATGCTCAAGGAGAGAGACAAAAGAAGGAAAACTCTGAAAGGCAAGGGAGGAGTGGGGAAATTACAACTGAATTTGATAGCGCTTTTGGGATGGAAGGAACAAAGGAGCCAACCTTGCATCATTTCAGCCATGAGCATGCACTAAAGCTTGCCATCTCAACTTCCAATGGAGACCCCATCAACTGTTATGGTTGCAATCTCAGGATTTTGCCTGGCAAGGACTACTACACCTGCAAAACCTGCTCATTTTCCCTGCACAGGGAATGCTCCAGCATGCCTAGAAAAACCAAACATCCTGGTCATCCAAATCATAATTTAACCCTTTTGGTTTCTCACCTTTCTTCCAATAACACAATCAAGTGTAAGGCTTGTGGTGAGGGTATCACTGATTTCTACTACAACTGTCCCAAGTGTGGCGTTTACTTCCACACTTTGTGCTCAGCGCTGCCTCTCTCTGCTGTGATCTCTTCCCATCCCCACAAACTCAAGATGGAATTCTCACCTCCTTATGATTTCAGCTGTGATGTGTGCCACAGAGCTAGTCATAAAGGGTGGCTGTATAGGTGTCGCTTCTGTGAATTTGATACCCATGTTTCTTGTGCCATAAAAGACCAGGAAGTAACGCCCAAACATGAGAGCAATGAGCTAATGCAGTTGTTGGTACAGAAATATACTACTGCTACTCTGGATCATGAGGCAAGCAATGGCCAAGGGAATTCCTATGCAAAAAGTGGCGGAATCGGACTGCCTCAGATGAAGCCATTCACGTCTGGCTCATTAAGAAGCCCAACGCTAGGAGACAAATCGAGCGACATTTCAGCCATGATTTCTGATGACCTCACAATCCCAAGTTACCAGTTGAGTGACTTCTGTTTTTCCATAGATTTGCTCAAGTCTTATACAGCTCAAGGTCGCTCATTTCAGGAAAACAAGGACACTAGCTATCAAGATACGCAGACTCCTCCTCAAGTTGAAGCAAAGATTAAAGTTGACAGTGTGGCGGTGCCTAATAAGACTTTGGGCGCTTCCCAACCAGCTTTGCATCAAAAGCCAGCTGATTCTGATAAGCCAATATCGAATCCTGTTTTCAAGGATCCAGAGAAACGGTTGAATGAAGCATTCGTAGCTAGCCAAAACCAGAAAAGGGAAGTACCAAAAGGAATTGGAAGCAAGACGGCCTCTAAACAGCAGAAAACCAAACCACATACCGTAAGTTAATAGCCACGAAAGTATCTATATTCCTCCTCTTTTACCTCTCTTTTTGATCTTACTGCACCTAATGAACTTGTCAAGAGTCTACTATTTTGTCTGATTGTTTTGTTAAGAGTATTTTCGAGACGCAAAAAGATACATGGAGGGCGGGTGGGGGATGGGAGGCTAACAAGGCTAACTTGGCAGGTGTAGGCCCTCTGTGTTTTATTTTCATTTGAAAAATATGGTGTGGATTACAAAAATGGGCATATAGTTAACATAAATGTGTTATTTGCACATTATTATTATTATTATTATCTATATACATGTTATATGTTGTTTGTATATTTATCTTACTTATTTACACATTATATATCTTCAAAAATGATAAATAGTACGCTAGAGCCATGAGAGCCCCCGCCCCTTGTCTGCCTCCGTCCCCCACCCCCATCCATGCAGGGGGATCCTTTCAGGAGTGGGTGTGAAGCAAAATCCCGCATGGGAAACATAGTTCACAATGAGTGTCTGGTTGACAATAGAAGAATGGACCTTGCCACATGGACGGGGCGAGAGACGAAGGGCAGATTGGGGGTGGGTCCCCGATACTATTTATCTTTTTATTTATTTATTTTTATTTTTATTAATATGTGATGTGTAAATAAAAAAAGATAAATGTGCAAATAGTACACATGTAGGCAATAATAATGTTATGTAAATAACACATTTTTGTAATTCTTATATATATTTTACTTGATTATATTCACATTATATTTAAAAATAAAAGCCACACAAACTCTATGTCGATCAGTCAGTTCTGCCTATTCCGTCCCACCCTTCACATTTGTCCTTGGATCTTTTTTCTAAAGGAATTTATGTGGAATGCCGCGGAAGCGTCAAATTGGCAAATTTAACATAATTAATTATAATTTTGTAAATAATTAGGCTTCCATAGATTTTATATTAGTCAAAAGCTTTATTTCACAAACGTAAAGAATATTATTAAAAACACTTAAACACTTGTCAAGGACTTTACCTTAAAATTTGCTGATCCTCTATTAGATTTTATTTCGATGTTTTGGTTCTTGGGATGCAGTCAAGTTCTAGCAGTTTATCTTGGTTCAAGCTCTTCACATGCTGCTATGGTTCAAGGCATTAGAAGGGTTCAAAAAATACCATCGATAATGGAAGCCGATGAAACTGCTGATTATAGAAGAGGATGATGCGTTCATGGTCCTATTGTCTAGCAGCTTCTGATCTTTTGTGTTGACCAGTAGACTTTTTCTTTGGTTTCTTCTTATGCCTTTTTACTTTGTACAAGAGACAGGTGCTGTGTAACTTAATTATGATGTGGTAGAATCGTGCATTAAGGATTGCTTTAAAATCCATTGCAAGAAATGGATGGAGGCTTCTGTAACAGAGAAGTCATTCATTCTTGGACTCTCTTGTTTTCTTCTTTCCACTTTGTCAATGAAACCCACGAGTATAAACAGTCTACTTATGCGCTGATATGGCCTGAGTCCAAAAAATAATAGGGGCCCAGCTGTCCCGGGATCAATTAGATTTTTGGAGTAGTGTTATAGATTGGCCTTTTGTTACCACCATTTGCCTAGAAGATGCATATTTTTTGAATACATTCTACATCTATCAAGGATGGAGATACAAAGAAATAAAAGAGAACAAATTACTCAATTTGCTTGGTGCGAAGAAGGCATATTAAAATGAAATTTGTGTACCATTCTCGCAAGTTATCTTCCTCAGTTTCTTGTCTTTTATGTCTCCTTTGCATAGTGGCCTTTGGAATCAAATAAGGTCATTGGTAAAAACAAGAATTTCGAAAAAGCACTCATATTTAGCCTAAAGGCAAACTCAGGACTATGTGGATGAGGCACATAATATCAGGTTATTATGTTTCAATTTTCTTTTTAAAATACATTCTATGTTTTAAGTGAGAGCAACGACAATAAGGATGGTGCTAGAAACTCGAAAGCTGGAAAGGGACTCTGTGATGTATATAAAGAAAGTATTCAGAAAGAGGGTTTCTTTGGCCTGGTTTTTAGTGAATGACATGAATTACAGTAAGGAAAATGGAAAGAAAAAACAGTATCATGTTAGAATTAAGCCAGAAAAGGATAGCATAATTGCAAATTATAGTTATCGGATTTATATTGTTGCTAAAAGACGATGGAGCTGCTAAAACCGATAATCATTGCAGACTGTAGTCAAGTGCAATGTTAATAATTTCGCGTTCTGTATGTTTGATAATAACACCGATGCTTAGCTACTGTGCATTTGACAATCGCCCGCCAATATTCAAAGTTTTTCTGGAGGGTAATCCTTTTTAAACGCAAATTTTGTTGAAACACAATAAAATTTTATATTATATAAATAATATTTTATATAATATAAATTTTTTTTAGTAATATAATAAATATTCACATAAAATCTCTTTATATTATATAAAATACTATTTATAGAGTATAAAGTATTTTATATATAATATAAAATTTTATTGAAATTAAATTAGTGTATGAAATTATGTGTTTATATAATTAAATAATTTTTTAAAACTTATTTAAAATTTATTGAGCTGTAAAATACAAAATAGATATTATTATACCGTATTCATAAACTCAAACTATTTTTTAAATATTATAAATTAAAATTTTAAAAATAAAAATTTAAGTTAGTAACTATTAAAATTCTTTTATTGGATTAAAACCTTTTTCTTAAATTGTTGCATTTCACGCCAAACTAGAAAGCGGAAACAACTGCAATTTTCGTGCCGCTCTTACCTTATATCAGGAAGTAACAGGTATCATGCCCCTTAATTGGGCCATATAGATTTAAAATCTTCAATTTAGAAATTTCCATTCTCACCCTCAAACCATAAATGTATCGATTGAAAAGTAACCTAATTAAATTTTTTTATAAAAAAAAATCTAGATAAATGCGATCTAGGGTTAGCTTTTATGACGTTTAGTTTAATGCTAATGTGTAATTTCAACCCAAATTGAAGTGCTTATTTTTAAATGGCTTAATGGGTTTACGTTTTTTATCAATCTCGACAGCCCCGGCAGGTGTGGAAAAAATAGCCGACTAGTTCTTCATCAGACTTCTGAACCGTTGTATTTATGCGGCGAAAGACTTTGTTAATACCATGTTCAAACGGAGGGCCGATGATTGATGCAATCTCTCTGAAAGAAAATCCAACCTGGTCAAACCTGCAACAAGGATGCCATTCAACATAAATAGGGGGGAAAAAGTGATGGAACCCAATGAGGACGAAAGGTGTAAATTGAACGGGACCGACTTTAGCTTTTGTTCTCTGCAGGCCTGCTGCTCCGAACTAAAATGTGAGATCGCCATGCTAGGAGCACGAGTATTGATTGAGCAAACTTTTGTTGTAATTTGGGGGGCAACAATTGACATCGAGCAACGTTTGTAATTGGAAGAAAGAATGTCAAATACTAAATTCACGGTGTCAACACATCTCAATAACCGTGAAAATGTTTATTTACTATAAATTAAATATAAATTATTCATTTAATTTTTTTTATAAGTTTATCTTAAATTTTTATATTAAAAAATAAACATACAGTTAATCTGATTATATATATTTTTAAAAAATTTATTTAATTATTTTACTCATTAAATAATTTCGTTACAATTAATAATATATTATCTAAATAATAATAAAATTACGAGACCAATGAAGGGGATCCATTATTTAGGATAAATGACATCCATTCACACAAATTCCTATTCACCACTTTTGGTACGGAATTGGTGAGAATGACATCATAAACTAATTACTCCAAGAGCATGGGGGCTTGTCCGAGTATGTTTTGGGCCAAAGGAAGGCCCAAGTTGGTCATATGACAAGGCTGCTGGTTACTCCCGCTGGGCCTTGAAATTTAAATTCGTTGGATTATTATCGCCACTCAAAAGAGGGAATGGACGGAAAAAAAAAAAAAAAAGGCTCTTTTATTATTTACTCGCCTTTATTTTTATTTGTTGTTGCAAGTGAAGCGTTATTGATAACCATAAAGTCACAGTCTTATCTTCTCTGCAATTAATACTTCTTGGATGACCAAATAAATCAACTGAAAAGACAAAAAAAGAAAAGTCTTCTCTCTTTAGTTTGACGTTAACGAAAGAAATACACTGAGTGCAAATTTAAAACAAAGACAATAGACCTACTTCTAAACTGCTGTTCAAAAAACTCCCATTTTGGGTGGATGAAATCTACTAATTCTTTGATTTTAGTTTTTCTTTTTTCTTTTTTTTTTTTTTGGAAAAAAACAATTGTTTTTATCGTCTTCTTTCCTTTATTGTTGAAATTGGCAATTCGACTTAAGGAATGGATTCATTAAGTCAAGTATCTATACAACTCCAAAGTTTAATTTAATCTGTTTGGTGAAAGCACAGAAAAAAAAACTGCAGGCCTTCAACCAGCTTAATGTTAATTCTGCAATATAATTTAAAACATTTGATGTACCATAATTTGAACAAAAATTAGAACGATGCCATCTGCATGTAGCATCCATTGTTCACGGTCATCCGATCTGATGTTTGATATATTCAATCGCATGTACAAATCTGCAGGTATAGTTATTTTCATTTGATTTGTTTTGAATTCACATTATATATTATTATAATTATGAAATATTAATTTATAATTTTTACGTTAATTATGTTTTTATATTAAAATTAAAAATACATAACTAATCATTATAAATTTATAATAATACAGTTTATGCACATTTATTTAATTTATATTCTATAAATATTTATTTATCGTAATTATTTATTATAATTAATATATATTTTTTATATACAATAAATTTATATTTATTTTGTATATTTTTAAAATTCTTTTAATTTAATTTAACTTTTATGTAATAAGTACCCAGTAATAACAAGAACAATTAATTGAAGATTAGGAGAGTGAGAGCTTAGAGAGAGGAGTGAAGTCCTTCCCTTCCAAAAGTGCGAATGCCTACTCTCTTTCTCTCTCTGTTTTTATGTATTTATTTATTTATTTTGTATGGGTCGCTCTACTATTTATGACTTGCCTGCTTGCAACCGGCTACCCCTTGAGCCAGTCAGATCTCCCCGCAACCCGTCAATCCCCATAAACACCCACAACCTGCTCTCTCCCTTTTCTTGGGGTGCAACAAGATAAAAGCTAGGGAGACCCCCCTGCCCCCGAAAAAAAGAGAAAAATAAGAAAAGGACCGGAAAGAGAGAGAGAGTCAGAGACTTGCAAGGACAAGAATGTTCTTGGTCTTGATGTTGTTGTCGCAGCAGTTGTGTAGCATTTTGTGTGTTTGGTTTCCTACATTCTCTCTCTCCGCCTCTCCCTATCTCTGATCTGATTTCTGGAAGATCACTTCTTTTTTTGTTGGGGAGTTATGATATGTTAGTCAATCTTGAGTCTTCCGTTCGCCTGTTTAATTTTGCAGATACGAAGATTCCATCTTTCAATTCAGCGAGCGATGAGGATCAGAAAAAGACAAATCCCCATTCCTCTCTCCTCTCTTTCTCCTGTACCTCTATCAGATCCCCACTTGAGCAGCCCTATTATTAATGGGGTGCAACTTCAACTACACAGGGACGACCCATATCAATATTCCTCTCGGCAGGCCAGTAAAGCTACCTGCTTTGCTCCACAGATCGGAGGGCGAGGCTGTTCTGATGGTCCTGCGGCTCTCGATGAGGAAATGGGGAAAGAGGATATGACCGAAGATTGTATGGTTGGTACTTTCATTTCATTTAACAGCAATCTTTCTACTCTATTGAGCAATTTCGTGGATACTTAATTTAGGACTGCACTTGTGGTCCATGTGACTGTAATCTGAAAGACAAGGCATTTTGTGTGACTTTACTGTTGTTGTAATTTTGCACCCACACGAATTACACTACCCCCATAAGTACGATCGAGTAGTGGGCCATCTAGTTGATGTGATTTTATCGTAGGTTGAGTTGGAGGAAAATTGCAGATGGGAAGACCGAGAGATGGGTGCTGATAATGATGCCAGGTAAGAAAGAATAGCATAAAGTGAAACATCTTTGCCCTTCTCTGCTTTCTTGAATTCTCGTAGTTAAAATGGAAGAGTGGAAAGAGGGAGAGCAATAAATTGCTTACTTTTACCGGTGAAAGGTAGATATTGGTAGTGGAAAACCGGAAATACTGTTTTGGTGTTCTTTTTGAATTTTTGGCTAGCCACCCTCTATTTTGGATAACTGTCATTTGCTCTTTTGCGGTGCACATTAGCTTGGGATGCTGCTGGTCCCCATCTATAATAGACATAAGGGCACCTTAAGATCTACATCTTTAGTCCCTGGCTTTTATTCTCTTACTCTTTTTATTCTGTAAATTTAATGTATGTTTTGGTTGTTGGCCTTCTTTTGTAGCAAAGGAGGATCCTTGGGAACAGAATTAAATGGAAAGATGGTTCATCAGGAATCAACAACTTCCCACGAAGGTAAACATGATCTAAATGGTAGATTAACAATTTACTCAAAATCTAGATGAGATATCATCTTTGAAATCGTTATTATTATTATGCAACATTGCGTTGGCGTTGGCTATTTTGCAGGGCTAGGGAGACGGTACGAGGGAGAGAGAGTGTTTCCAATTCCATTGAAGAAGAGAAGAGGGAGTTTTGAAAGCAAAAGTGTCAATGAAGCATTAATAGAAAAGGATAAGAAAATGAAGACGAAGAAACATGTGCAACAAATTGGCATTTGTGGAGAGGAAAAGGTAGACAAGGATAATTATAAACAAATTTTTGATTGCAATAGCAGTAAGGGTAGCGATGCAAGCTCAAGAAAGAGAAGTAGGGAAATTGATGCAGTACTCGTGGAAGGATCGCGGTGCAGTCGTATTAACGGGAGAGGTTGGAGGTGCCACCAACAAACCCTTGTGGGATACTCACTTTGTGAGCATCACTTGGGTAAAGGAAGATTAAGAAACCGATCTGCATTGAAGAAGGCTGAGTCTCGGCCGTTTTCGAGATCCTCATTGCGATCAGAGGAAAAAGAAGCAAAACATTCATTGACTTCAAACAACAAAGTTGGTGGTGAAGAAGAAGATGAGAAGAAGCCACGGTTGACAGTGAAGAAGAAGAAAAAGCTCGGTACAGTCAAAGCTCGGTCAATAATCAGCTTGTTGGGCCAGGAAAGCAATGCCATTGAGGTGACAGATGAGCAACAAAGGTTGCTTAGGCTTGCTTAATTATATCTAGTGCAATCGGTAGTTAGGTCCCTTCTGCTTCCACTTTAGATATTCCTAATGGGAAACAAATGGATGTTTGCTAAAATGTTATTGATGACCAAGAATCCCCTCCAAACAAACTTCAATTATTAATGTGTTTTACTTACCACTTTCTTTATATTTTATAATATTTTTTAGTGCTTCGGCTTTATGACCTTATGCTTTATGGTCAGAATACTAAAGAAATAGAGTTCTATTATTAAAAGATGTATAAATCATAGACGAAATAAATGTAATATAACTATAGTCGATAATTATAATTGATTATTAATTATAACTGGTTATTGTATGGGATCTATTTTATCCACTTTCTCCTAACCTTTTTGTTATAATGAGAAGTCAATCTTTTGTCGTGAATATGTAGCTTGACCAGTGTGTCTTATCCCATCGCGGGAGAGACCCTTCGGGAGATCATGGCTTCGATTAGATTGTTGAGGTTTGTCTTCTGATCGGCACTCTCCTTGTATTGGCATGCTGCTCGTGGAGGATACTCTGATTTTTTATTTTTTTTTTAATGCAACTCTTTGGTGTTTTTACAAAGACGATTTATGAAAATAAAAAGGACGGAAGATGAATTTAAGAAGATACAAGGAATATTTCTTAGAAAACAACATTCGTGTCATTCTCTTCTTATTCAGAGAAGATGGGTACAAAACTAATTGCCTGCAAACTGGCAAGTATAAATATAATTCAGCAGTAGTTTTGTTATAAGATGAAGGATGAAAACTATGCTTCATTAATGAAGGATAATTTGAGATAATTTTCTGATGTTCAACAAAAATAAATAAAATAAGAGAGAGAGAGAGAGAGAGAGAGAGACTTTTGAGATCAACTGAGAACATGTATGACAAGTTGAATATTAATCCACCAAGATGCTTCTTGACATCCACATCGAACACATAATAAAGGCTTTAATTACGCAAATGCACCACGCTTTCCTTACAAATCCCGTTTCCATTGTGTGACAATCCAGGGAGCTCCAATTCTCGAATCACTGGGTTTGGCTTCTAAATTAGCTTGCAGAATTAATGTGATTAGCGCTAATCTTTAAGCTGAACTTCCATGAAATCAACATGTCAACTAATCTTGATCCACTCATATAGCAATTCCAACTTCCCCGGTTAATTAATGATCGAACAATATTGTTGGTGTTCTAAGAATGTTATTTCTTCTTAAGTGTGCACATCACGCGGAATAGTATTTTTATTTTTTATCACTAGATGACACACGAAGTGAATCCACTGCCTAAGTATACTCGTACAATTTTCCTATGAAACCCATATTATTTTGAAATTGCTTGAGATTAAAGTTCATTTGGTATCATGATTAAGTTTCATTAGGATTGACTGCTACAATGAGATAAATCCAGACGCCAAATAATTAAGAATGTCTGCCTTTAACCACTCAAAACAAAACAAAAAAAAAAACAAAATAAAATAAAAAGGAGGAATGTCTGCCTTTAATGTGGAGTGACGGTTAAGCATAATTTCTATCCGTTGGGTTAAATAATGTTCCATGGCCCTGGTAAAGCTTCAGGCCGTGAGAAAAGGCTCGTCAGAATAAGAAGTTAAAATTTAATATGGAAGGGTATGTTTGGCTAATGGTTCTGTTTGATTGGATGAGTTCAAATAGAAAATATAGCGAGAAAGAAAACATAAGCCTTGTTTGGTACTGTGGTGGAAATTGCGTTGAGGTGTGAAAACTGTGTTCCGTAACTCTTTTTTAGATGGTCTTTAGAGTTGTACAGTGTCTTCTCTTTTTGTTTTTATTAAAAAGGGAGAAAGGAAAACATAGTTGTCTAGTTGCATATGCAGCGTTGTGTTTGGAAGAGCAGAAAGTCAGCGTTGTAGTTGAACTGTTGTTTTCTCATTACGTATAAAGGTTCCAATTGCTTGCGAGAAGGGATAGACTGGCATGCATGGTAAAAACAAAACGTTTTCCTCCTTCCATTCCATTCAGTGCCGAGAATATTCTTCTTAATTCACTTAATCAAGGTCTTTTTTTTTTTTTTTTTTGATAAATAATCAAGGTCCACAGTTAAGATATGAAAAAGAAAAAAGGCAATTGAGATGGCAAGACAAGTGGGGACAGTGATCGATAGATGATAGCTTTCCCTTTCTAGCTTCGTCTTGATGTACCGGTAAACAGTTTTTTTTTTTTTTTTTAATCTTAGACTTTAATATATAACCCATTCTTAAGTCTTATCTACCAATTTAAAATTTTTGATTGAATAGCTTGTAACAAAATATCATAATTTTATTGTTAAAAGAAACCACATGGTACTTATATCTTGTATTTAATTTTCAATATTTACAAATAAAAATTAATGTATGGGATTAATTAGTATTCTATATTATACTTTGTAATTGAAGTGAAAATATCTCTAGTCTTCCTAAAAGAACAAAAAAAAAAAGAAAATATCCTTGTCCCATATTTGAATTTTGAGAAGCGGCTGTAGCCAACTGTAGAAAATAAAAATTATGGGCCCCAATAGGAAAAGAATAGCGCAAACAATTAAAAGCAATTTTTGATCATTTCAAAAAAAGAATATAAATGTTGGTGCTCTTGGCATCGCTCAATTATGGTTTGCAAGATCGTTTTCTATTTGCACTAGTCATGAATGTCTTAATTGGTCATACTTGAGACGATATGTAATGTTATATATTGTTTATAGATGATATTGTTTTGATAAATAAGATTAAAAAGAGACTAGACCATAAATTAAAAATATGAAAGAATATACTATAATTTAAAGATTTTAAATTTAATTATATAAAAATAAAAATATATATTATAATGTTTATAATATTAAAAATAAAATAGGGTAGATTATTAAGTTAGAGGATATAATAAATATTTAATGTAACTAATTTTATTACTTAGAATATATTATTTATACAGTTGGTAATATAAAAATAAATGTACTTCATAAGATAAGAATTGGATGGCTAAAATGGAGATGCGCCACACAAAACTCTTATTAAATTAAAAGAAAATTTTTATTAAAAAATAATTAAATTAATGATACTTTATGATAATTGTTTTGGGTTGTGAAATAATTACATGTTTAAAAAATAAGTATAACAAAAATAAAAATATTTAAATAAGTATTTAGTCACTTTTAATAGGATAAAATTATAAATAAATATATTCATAATATAATAGTTATAATATTTATTGAAAATAAATTAAGAAAGTAGTATCTGTATTAATTTAAATATATTTAATATAAACTAGTAAATATTCTAATTAAGATAAATGACTAAATTTAGGTAGATAATAAAATGATAGAAAAAAGATTTAAATTGATTTATAAATATTTAATTAAAAAATATTTTGAAAAATTAAATTTTATATTTAATTTAGTGCATGTGGAAAGAAAATTATAATTAAAAATGTATATAATTGATTTAAATGCAATTTAAAATTAAGATTTTATTGCTATTATTGTTAATCCTTCATGATTTTTTTTGTTTTTTTTGTAGGTTAAATCTGGAAAAGATATAATTTCGTTTTCTTCCTTCGGATAATGAAATATCAAATACTGGACAAAAATGTCAAGGCAATCTTGTGCAGAAAAAATAATTGATCTTGCCGTTGCGCCTGCCATATTAAAGACGACAGAGTTTCCAAGATAGAGACACCCAGACGGGGACCAGAGCCAGGCCCATTTTCACAAGTTGGTGAAAGGAATAACCGATTGCCAATCATATTTCTTCGGGGTGGGGTCATTTTCAGATTCGGGGTTGAAGAAACGGATCTATGAATCTATTTTTCGAACGAGTTCAAGTCAGATTGCATTTTTACATCTCATCCAATAGCTGGCAGTATGACTTGACTGTAAAAAGAGCCAGTATTATCACCCCACCCCACTATGAATTTGTCCCCTGCATCAATAAATAAATTAACCAATCCGTCAAAAATAATAATAGTAATGGTTTAACATTGAGTCACTGCACCGTGGATAAATAATGGTGAGGCCAGAGGTCCCAACACTCCAATTTAAGCAGTTGTGGGCATCTTTACCTTCACTGTGATAGCGAGATCAATATCATGTGCCAGACAGTCATTTAATTAAAATAGCGGTGAAGCTGCATTATTTCATTATATTAAGGTATGGTATGCGTGACATGCAAGGGCTATGTGGGTGTTTGTTTTTACTTTTAGGGGTGCTAATTGCTTTTTAGTTTCAAATAGCAAAGGGGAAGTGATTTGCAATTTTTTTTAAGGTTTACTAATAAGTTTCCTCAACAATAATTGATCTAAAAAGCAGCTTTGAGTTACTTTTTTAAATAAAATAGCCACTGATTAATAATATCATGGTTAAAATACCCCTAAACTCTACCGGAACAGTTTTTAGCAACAACAATCGTTAATAGTAATCAACAACAGATAAACTAAACAGGGTCTATATATTAAATCCTATTAAGCTACTCTCCAGCACAAGATACAAAAACTACGAAAATATTAATTGGAGCCTTTTGATGAGAAAGTGAGCCTAAAAGTCAAGCAAAACCAAAGCATAATTAAAATTGGATAAGGGTCTGATAATCATGCTGAAGATGAAAATTTCCGTCCGATCGATTCAACTTTAGGCCTGACGGTGCCTTTAATATTGTGTGCCAAGCTTTTTTTCATCTGGGTGTTCGTCTACCAATACACGTCTATGCATATATATATATATATAGTCCTAAAATGAGAAGTAGAAAAGGCTGGTTAGGCTCATACTTTGAGACTGGCCGCTCTTGCCTTGATGGAGATGCCCACAAAGAGCACCAGCGAAATTAACAAAGACGAAAATGAGAGGATCACAAATTGCATGCTTTGTGAATTCTTTAGTTACGCAGCCGAATATTTATACAGTGTACATGTAGTCTATGCGCATTAACAACTGGCTCTGGGATGGGATTGATATAATGAAGATGATCTTCGAGCCTACATGGACTCGGAGTTTACCGACTCGTTTTGGTGAGTCGGGGTTTCTCTTAATTAAAATAAACTAAAGTTTTAGTGCTTTAAATACTTTAATTTGAAGCACAGATGTAACCTGCAATGGGAATGCCATGAGGAAAAGGGGAATAAGATTTGAGGTAATAATTAAACCTGTACGACGTGTCAAGTAAGTGGTTGACCATGTCAACGTATGAAATCTATAGACAACCAGCCCAGGAGCTCGATGGTGAGGCCACACATCTCCCGCTAGTTTCGAACCCCTCCGTGACATTGATTGACTCCTTCTTTCACCGGAAAAAAAAAAAAAAAATGATTTGTGTGCTGTGTAAGAAGTCACGTATTCTTAGTGTGAAGGAGATTCTATGAATTATCAATACTCAAATAGTAAAATTTTTTATAAACAAATTAAATTATAATATTAACAAATAATTTTCCACTTGAATTCACGGATATAATGTTTTGTATCTTAAAAACAAGTCTAAAATATGTAGGCAACATACTCACGACTGCATGACCCACTCGGTACACAGAGAAACACCTTGAGTCTTGATGATTTTATATTATAAATATTGTTTATATATATATATATTATTTACTGTGCTAAAAAAGTAAATTGCAAAATTATATATAGTAATCCAAGTCTATATTCCAAGAAATAAATTAAAAAGAATTAATGTTGATTATGTGGTACTGCGTTTGTTTACAGGACCGAATCATGTCAAGTTCCAAAACAATTGATAAAAGAAAATTAAAAGAATGCAATAATAGATATCTATGAAGATTTCTCTCTCTCTCTCTCTCTCTCTCTCTCTCTCTCTCTCTTGATAATTAGATATCTCTGAAGAAAATTGACTATTATAGTTTGTTAATTTGGCCTTGGAGCGATTTGTATTTAGCGGAAAATATACTCTATCTAATGAAATAAACTATGAGAGAATAATAGGGATGAAGCCAAAAACTCTCAATTGCGGTTTGGATGATACCACATAACAAGTATCACCTAATTTTCACGACTCAAAAGTCTCTATCTTCGATAATGAACTTCTATATTGTGTTGCAGAAAGCACAGATATAGAAAGAGAACATTGTAATTCCTCTCAACCACTCAAAGAGTGTTATGAATTCATCCCTTTTTTTTTTTTTTTTATTTTATAATTGGGTCAGATCGGCACATCGTGGATGATCTAAATCTGACACAAGACCAAAAAAACAAATGGTTAAAATTAATTGGTGAATTTCAGTTAAAATCAATTAATTGAGAAAAAAGGAAAAAAGAGAAAAGAAAAGTGCCGCAAAGACCTTGGAAGGGAGAAACAAGAAATTGCGCGATTAATTTCATAGAAAAGATGCTCTATCCCGGCATCTTTTGGTCCATATGTGGCTGGTGGTGGAGGATACCAACACCACCTTAGAAATTTCACCTTCAATTGAGTCAAGTCTCTTTCTCTCACTCTCTCTTTCCAACTTTTTTATTTGCTACATCACACTATTGGACATTATATAATGGTATAAAAGTGTACATGCCATTGGGGGGGTCAGGCACGAGTGGCCGAGCTTGCATCGATCTAGAGGGCAACCGGGTCGACCGGTACGCTGAAAAAAAAGGCAATGGAATGGACAAGGATAGAGAAAGGTAGAATATGGGTTGCGGGGCCATGTTGATGTTGGAAGCAATTTCTTTATTGTTTCATATGAAAGTATTCAACAAAAGATAGCTAATTTAACAGATTTCACCAAATAAATATATACTTTATCTGGTTTTGTATTTTTTAGGATTTGTCTAACGAAATTGGATTCTTGCTTTTAAAGTAAAAGAGGGTACATCTCTAATTAATAGTTAGATCTATTCCTAGCAGTGCAATTAGGAAAGTTAAAGGTCAACCAAGCAACAATGAAGTCCATGACTACTTATTGAATTGTAAGCTAGAAATTAGAGATACCAAATTCCTCTCACCTTGCTTAGTGGAATCAAATCAAAACCTTAATTTGGAAGTGTATATTCTTAATCATTAAGTGTGTCAATAACGACGATTTGGTAGGATATGATCAATGCCTATATGATACCAAATGGAGGTAAAAGATTGTGGTTTGAGATAGAAAAATCCATAATGCATTCTCATATAAGACTATGTACATTCTTTCCTAAATTCCACGGCGAGAGAATCTCTAGACACCTTTTCTAAGCAATAAAGCCTTACCCTTATAATTGAAAATGGGTAGATGGGCTGCAACGTCCAGTATTGCAGTTCTACATTAAAGTTAAAATTGCCAATAGAATATGGTTGCGACAGAAATTTCAAAATATATTCTACTGGGCGAATCGCTCGCCTAAGGGCTAGAAATCACACTCACCAACGTACGTAGAATCAATGACACCCAACGATATAGTGTTTTCCATAGCTAAACTCCAATTTCTGGTATATAATGTTGCGCTCCTTCCTGGCTACCTGTAAAGATCACTCTGGTAAGCCAAAGACTTCAATTCCTTTGAACTTCTTGTTCTTTTCTTGCTGGCAGCTGTGAGCTAGACCTGGGTCGCTCGTTAGGAGATGTCAAATGTTTAAGCAAATGAACAAGGGTGTGTGTGTGTGCGTGTGTGTGTGGTGGTAAGGATTGTCCGCATCTTATCTTTTGGCTAAAATTTGCATATGCATGTTGTCAAGACATTTGACCGCATGAGATCATTTCTTTCTTAGAATAATATTCGTACAACTGTTGTACATGATTCTCTCCATGCACACTTGACTGAGACAGCATCTTTAACCGACGTCAACCGCATATGTGTGTTTATATGTAATGCTTAATATTGTTCGAAGAAGAGTTTAAGCATTCATACATTGTACATAATTAATGAGTTTTGGTTTACTGATTCCTGAGTCATTTGAGAGTATGAAGTTTGCTTTACAGTTAGAGCCAATTAATTCAATATATATGCACATATATGTTACCTTTCTTTTGTACATACAGATGCATATTACCTTTTTTGGAGGGACAAACAATCAGGTATATTATTTCATTGATTAAAGATACGATTCGATCTGCAAGTGAGAAACTGTGTTGAGTGACTAGCAGAAGCAGTTATCATACTGGACATTAAAGATATTAAAACCAATAACCACCAGTAAATTGCTTATTTGCTGAGGGGCACATCTTTCTCAGCCGTAAATTGTGAAACTAAGCATCACTTTCACATGCAAGGCCAGTCCACAACGCAGCCCCACCCGACCTCTGGCCTAAGCTAGAAACCAAATATATGCACACTTTGCCCTCAGCAAGCAGCTCAAAGTAAAGTGCCTCTAAGTAATGGATGGGGCCTTGCATATATTGCAGTGCAATTGATTCTAAATAACTCTTGCGCCATTCTTCCATTTCAGTACAATCCCGTTTGCATGATTGAATGTTTCTTGAGCATCAATTCTTTTATGGGTATAACGTCCTTTTTCATATCTTGAATCCCTGAATCAAGCTTTGCGCGAAACTGATATGTTGGCTACGTAGTTCGAATTTTCTTTCACATATTTGGGCAGCAACTGACTGCTGCTTTAATTTCCTCGCAGCCATTGGTTGAAAGAATGGTCCTTGCATCTCTATTTGAATAATAAGCATTCTGTTTTACATGGCTTTTTCTCGCAGAATGTCTCCGGTGAATGAATGCGAGATTAGCGACTTGTGGAATGTCTCAATCTAAAGTGCATAGCTTAGCAGTCATTTTTGTTGGTCATTTCTGTATTATGGCATGTCACAAATGGATTTCATCACTTTATAACAAGTTGAAAATATTGATAGCCACATGCACAAAATTTTCCTACGTTATTTAAAGAACCAAAGAAATATCATAACTGTCTGTGATAAATTCCAAACCAAGAACAACCCGATGTTGACTTCATTCTTTTGTTAGACAAGTTTGCGGATGTTTGCAATGTCAATAGACCTCGTCTAATTGTTTAATATATGAAAATATGGTCTCTGAGATAGATCCATAGTGCACAAGAACTAAGAAAAACTTCATCATCCAGCCACTCTGAGAATCACAAGGAGACTAATAAGTTGCACTAAGTTCAACAAGAACTTAATGAAAACTTTACAACATGAAATGATCCTATTTTAACCTTCGTAGGCTTCACCTAGTTGTTATTCTCTGCCACTGCAATCGAATTATCAGCTTGGCCCAACAAGCTGCTCATTGACCGGGCTTTGACGGTACCGAGCTTCATCTTCTTCTTTGCAGCAGCCATTACTGGCTTCTTCTCTTCTCCATCTTCGACTTCACCATCAACTTTATTGTCATACAAGGTCTGCTTTGTTGATCCCTTTTCCTCTAAAGAGAATTGGGAGCTCGACAATGGCTGGGACGACTTGGAGTTTTTGGCAGCAGCAGTACCAGTAGCCACAGATCGGCTTCGAACACTGTTCATGCTTCTCAGCCTTCCCTTGCCCAAATGATGCTCGCAAAGAGAGTATCCCACAAGGGTCTGTTGGCAGCACCTCCATCCTCTCCCATTGACGCGACTGCACCGCGATCCCTCCATGAGAGCACCACCTCTACCCCTCTTTTTTGTACCAATGCCACCAGCACTAATGCCATGATCCAACCTCTCTTTGGTTTCCTTATCCTCGCTTTCTTCTCCTTGATTCCCATTTTGTTGCACACATTTCTTGTTCATCTTCGTCTTCATTTTCTTATCATTCTCTATTATCGTTTCTTCATTTGATTTCCTGTCGAAGCTCCCTCTTCTCTTCTTTAGTGGAAACGCCTTGTCTCCCTCGCACCATCTCCCAACTCCTACATACATAATGCAGTCCAACAGCAGCAGCAGCAGCAGCAACAACAACAGCAATTACTTGCTTGGGGTCGATTTTTGTAGAATTTGAAATCATGTTTTTAAAACATAACTTTTACCTTGACGTGGAGAATTTGATTGTTCAAGAATCACGGTTTCTATTCCTGCACCCGATATTCTTCCCTTTGGACCCTTCCTGAAAACAAACCAGACCAGACCCCAGAAGTTCCACAAATTATAGTAACTTACAGCCACACGATTATATACCAAGAAAATCAAATGGGTGTAACTTGGATATATACAGACAGAAAAAAAGGGAAGCTAACGTACATGTGTATAAATATTGTGGACAAGGACCAGCATCTCGTGGGAAATTGCACTCGTGGGTATATTATTAGTTTGCCAAAATAAAGAAAATATGGCTTAACAGATAATATTAGATGGGAAGGTATGGCGGCTAGCCAAAGTTGATATAAAAACAACTAAAACAGTGTTTTCCACTAAAACAGTATTTGTGTTTAATTGGTGAAAATAAAATTTTATGGGTCTCCCTTTTTCTCTTCTTTTTCACTACAAGAATTTGTAAAAGAAGAGTAGAAAATATAGTTTTATTTTTAACTTTTTTTTTCTTTATTTCTTACCTGGTATCATTGCTCTTATCTACCCATCCTCCTTGCTTCTCTCCTTCTTTCAAAAGAGCCTTGCAATCAAAACAAAGAAAATACAGATTGTACTGAATCACAGTGTAACTTTGATGGGTGCAAATCAAACTTTAGAAGTAGTAGATCCAACAAAATGGCTCTTCTAGCTGACAATACACTGAAAAGTGCACTCCCACCAAAGGACACCCACAAAATTTCATCAACACCAATAAATGATAAAAGGGGGGGTTGAATTGAAGTTGTTTTTTCTCACCAACCAGACAATCACTGCTCACCTTCGACTCATCCTGTTCCCCCTCATCTCCATCATAACAATCCCCGCCGTCGCTTCTTCCTCCTCCGATCGGCTGATTGGTCGGATGGGTATCAAAGGAGGCGTCTTTATCAGCTTCTTGAGGGAGATTCTGATGTGGGTCGTCGCGGAGTTGAAGTTGCACCACCGGAGACCGGCCGAAGTGGGGATCTGAGAGGGGTACTGGTGAGAGGGAGGACAGAGGAAGCGGCACCTTCCTGTTCCGGATCCTCATCGGTACAAGACAAGATCGTGTGTGCTTTCAGCGAAAAGAGCTGGATTTGACGGAGAGAAATTTAAGACCAGAAAACAGTAAAAACACAAAGCAGGAGCAGCAGAAAAGAATTGATCTTTCAAGTCAGATTTATTTCAGAGAAGAAAGAGAGAGAAAGTGAGGGGGGAGAGAGAGAGAGAGAGTGCAAAAACCCAAAACTACAACCAAGCCAACAACATCGAACGCCCAAGAAAAAATTGTATGCCCCCCCCCCCTTAATAACATAATAACATCTTTCTCTCTCTTTGTGATAACAGTATATTTCACTTCTCTCTCTAGCTTTTATTCGTTGCACCACAGAAAGGTAGGGAATAGGAATAGTATTACCTTTATTATTATTTTTTCATTATTTTTTATTGATTTATGCTCTCTCTCCCTCTCTCTCTCTCTCTCTCTCTATCTATAGATATATATATATATATATATGTGGACGTGAGAATCTTGTACGTGCGAAGACCGAAAGTCTGGAAGAAACACGTGTGAACCACCGGCTGAAGCAGTAGGCAGTCAAAGGAGAAGAAAAAGACGGGCAGTGACGAGGATGGCCAGGTTGGAGCGAGAGAGAAAGAGCGAGAAGTGTACAAAAATGATGGTAGTTGTTGCCTTCGGGGATGTGTGGGTCCCACACTCACCAAGGGCCCCCCACATGGCCCCCGTCCTTCCAAAAACAAAGCCGCTTCTCCCTCTCTCTCTCTCTCTCTCTCTCTCTCTCTCTCACCCACACATATGTAAGACTTTTTTAACTGACTATTATTTTTCCTTGATAGCAAGTGGAAGGAGTCTGAGACTCCCCGGGGGGGGGGTTCCTTACGATGGTTAAGTCGGCTTAATGATTCGGCTATATTGTGTTTTATTGGACACGAAAATTATATATAAATTTACATAATTAAATTTTAATTTTTAATCATAATTAATTTATTATTTATTGAAAAGTATATAAATTGATGAGTCGTTGTAATTAACTATTAAAATTTAATTATATAAACTTATGTCCAATTTTAATGCCCACTTAATTTTTTGTTTCGCTTTTTTTTTTCTTTTTTTTCTTTTTTTGGACTTACGTTACGCACATACAAGGCCAATTGTTCGGGTCTCTTTCACCCTTTTAACACCAGCATCACGAGCATTGGCGCTCGGGCAGACAATTTTTGGACCATACGAACCAAAATGTTGCCTTCCACACATTGCACGCCACAATAACAGGAGATTTGAGTTAAACGTCTGAAAGCATAATCCAGAGTCTCTAATTACCAAAAAAAAAAATAATCCGGGGTCTCTCTCTCTCTCTCTATGTGTACATATATATATGTATATATATATATGCACACATAGAGAGAGAGAGAGAGAGTTAAAATCTTTTGCTTACTAACATGGCTCTTTCTTGGGAAGACTCATTAGTTTAGTAAATGAAATAAACGTATTTCTTTTGTTTTTTTTTTTTTGGGTCCTATGAAATAACCTTATTTCAATCAAATGAAACAAGATGAGTACGATACACTTGCAACAAAATGTGTTGGAAATGGTGAAGAATTCAAATGAAGCATCAACATTATAATATATAAGGCGAAACATCAGGCTAATATACCTAAGATTTTTCTCTGGACTATGTATATATACAAGCGTTTTCATGCCCCGAGAGAGGACAAAAAGGCTTCGAACTGAATTAAGGTCCTAGATTGGAAACAAGTGAAGTCTGTTTTTCTACCCGCATTGAAGTGAGTGAAAACTGATTTAGGTGTAAACACAACACTAAAAAAAAAAAAAACTGTTTAGTTTTTTTTTTTTTTTTTGTGATTGAGTTTTATAAACTTATGCCCTCAAAATCAAGGTTTTTGAAAAAGTAACGATCTGATGCTTTGTGTGACTGCTAAAAATTGCAAAGACCGCACCGCAGACATTTTTTTATTCTGGTCGACAACAATACATCTCTAAGGCTTTGAGAATTTCTCTCTTTTTACCACTATATGAGCCTCTCTTTTTTTATAAAAAAAAATAATAATAATACTAAGTCTTGCTTTCTCTTGCACCATTACATATCGCGGACTCTTGCTACCATACCCTTTTACCTCTGAAGCATTTCCTTAATCGCATCTTTGCTGTTCTCTATCCACCGCGGAATCACTTGCTGAATTTTCATTCCTAGGATATGATTCCGTCAACAAATGCAAAATCACTAAGTCAGTGCCGATAGGTTACTTTTCTACACTCAATATCAATAGTACTCGAGGCTTTAAAAAAAAAAAGAAGAAAGAAAGAAAGAAAAAGAAAAGAAGCTACAATTAGTTGACTCTGCAAGTCAGCCTAATTAATTTGCTTGCTTGGAAAAAATTAAAAATCGTGCGATTCTTCGACATTACTGGTTAGAAACACAGAGCTAATTAATTTGGTCACCATCATGGTTATAGACATTACATATATTACATTTATTAGCCTTCCCTTTGCCATTGGGTGCAGGTCCAACTACACGTACTATATATACTAAGATGGACGCAATTTAGACATCTCTGTTGACAAACTCTTAATCAGAGATGACGTGACTCAGTGCACAATCGCCATCTAATGACGCAATTTCATTAAGTAACAGGACCAGGAAAGCAAAAATAATATGCATCTGGCAAATAAAGCTGTTATTGTGGCCATTAAAATGAAGGATCCCATTGCCGCTTGGATTAGTTTGGACCAATATAAAAGAGAGGGGTGGGGAATACATATAGTTGCATAGCAGTGGCAAAGAAGGGTGAGGATAACCACATTATGCCTCCCAAAAAAGAGAGATTGGGGACCAGCTTCACGTGCTGATAGCGTTGTTTTTGTATCCCATTTTTTCTCTGGCTGAAGAATGTAGTAGATGGTCGTTGAGCTTGCTTGCGTATACAAATTATCAGTTTTCTATGGTTGATTTCTATGTTTTCTCTTTTGAGATCCACCAGGGCTCAAATGGGCTCTTAACGAGCAATAAAAGGAACTCGCTTTTTTAAAACAATTTTACTCAAACACCCCCTTAGGTTGGTATTAGGAGTTGGGCTTGGTGGCCCAGTACTAATGATCCCGAAGTCCTTCTAATCCCCCCTCACATAAACAAGGTCCACCCAAAATCAATAAAAGCCTTTTTTTAAAAAGAAAAAAGAGAAAGAAAAATAGTTGGGCTTAGACCCACTTAAGAATTCGCGTTTATACTCTCTCATGATGTCTTCGTCGTTCTGTTGTGGTAGGCCCAGCCTTAGCCAGCATGCGATGGCCCCCAAAACAATTGAGTGTTGGACAACTGTTTGTAATTGCACAAAATTTTCCAAAAACAGACAATTGGATTTTGCTTACCAGAGGCCAAAAAAAAAAAAAACTGAGTAAAAGAATATTTTCCAGTTTTACTAAACTGTTCAAATTTTACTAGCAAATAAAGTGATATTGTAAGTGTGTAACATACGAAAAATGAAGTGGGAAATATTTTCGTCATGCAGTACAAGACAAGGTGACAAATTTAGATGATGTACTGTAACCTGGAGAATTCTAATTTGGGTAAACATGGTAAATCGCGTGAAGTATAAACCCACAAATTCATATTTGTAGCCCAACACCTCGTAAAATAGTCTAAAGCTCTCAACACCTCTTAAAAAAGTCTAACTCACAGTCAGTGAGACTGTTCCATACAATAATTACTCTATCATGAAAGCAAATATAGTGACATTCATGAGTCGAGTTCACGGTAGATGTGTTCTGATCAGTGATCGCGTGAATGAGTCTCAAACATACCTTCATCCCAGCTCATATATGAAAGAATACTGACCATGTGTGAGGTACATAGTCGAACTTTTGTTTATTTATCATCAATATCCCAAGGCACAATTTTCGGGTTGTTCTTAATGTAATGCTCTGGCACTCTTCAAAAAAATGTAACACGTTGGATCCACTAAACCTTCACCCCCTCTAATTGCGGAGGAATATCATCCGGGGTACTGAAAAGGAGGCATCAGCTCTTTTCCTTTATGGAAACAGCTGTGTAATGAGTCCAAGATAGCACAGGACTGGCGGAACCGTTCGAAATTGGGAATATGATTTGGCATGTTACAGGCAGGGCCAAAGTGGCCAATATTCTCCTCGATTCTCGCTCATTTCCACAGCACGGCACTATATAAGCACCGACACTATATTGACCTCTGATGTGCCTTCTAGCTTCGAAACATCCGCGAAGGTTTAATTTTCAACCATAGACAAGGAACATGAAAGCGATCGCATTCTTAACATTACATTTTATAATTGCTCACCGCGTTGATCTTCCTTTTCCTTACTTTCCACCTAATCCTCCTGTATTTGAATCTTCCCGCGTACAATAATATAAGAGAGAGAAATGAAAAGGGCAAGGAGGTCAGCATCAGTAGTCGACAAGTTTGATTGTGCTTTACTAGCTAGCTTGCTTAATAGCCAGCTTGCTTAAAGCATAAACTATTTTATTGTTTTTTTTTTTTTTTGAACTCCTGGATGGACTTCGCGTATCACAATATGTCAAGTACCATGCTTTGTGACAATTCTCTATATATTGCCCGAAGAGGCATTCTCTTTAATGCCAAGGTGAGAGAAGAACCACCGTATAATCCTAGAGAGAGAGAGAGAGAGAGAGAGAGAGAACGGCAATGTATACTCCTTCCTCATCTGCTACTTCAGCTAGCTCTTTGTTTTTGAGTATTACTCTGCTAGCACTGCTGCACCAATCTAATGGTCAACTAAGTGCTACATTTTATGCTACTACATGCCCAAATGTGTCTAGCATAGTTCGCGGCGTTGTTCAACAGGCTTTACAATCTGATTCCCGCATTGGCGCTAGCCTCATTCGCCTCCATTTCCATGATTGCTTTGTTAATGTAACCTCAAATTACTCTCTTTAACTTTCTTAGAACGTTACTGTAGCGTACTTAATAATTAAGAGTTCTATTTGTGTGTGTGTGTGTGTGTGTGTAGGGATGTGACGCTTCAATTTTGCTAGACAGCACAAGCAGCATACTGAGTGAGAAATTTGCTGCCCCTAACGTAAACTCCACTCGGGGTTTCAATGTTGTTGACAACATCAAGACTGCCGTGGAGAATTCTTGCAGTGGTATTGTCTCCTGCGCCGACATCCTCGCACTTGCTGCTGAGGCTTCTGTCTCTTTGGTGAGTCAATAGAATTATCAAGTCTCTTTGGAGAGTCAATAGAATTATCAATTTTTTCATTTAATACGTACGCATTAGCAAGTAACTGTGCTTGTGAGTGGCTGTTTGATGGTTGCAGTCAGGAGGCCCTTCATGGAATGCACTGCTGGGAAGAAGAGACAGCCTAACTGCGAATCAAGCTGGAGCTAATACATCTATTCCCACTCCATTTGAACCCCTGACCAACTTAACTGCCAAGTTCTCTGCTGTCGGTCTAAACACTAATGATCTTGTTGCATTGTCTGGTAAATTCACTTCTAGTTATTCCTGATCTGGTTTTGATTCGCAAACTATATGCTGCAGCTATACTAATGATGGATAAATTTATAGGTGCACACACGTTCGGACGTGCTCAGTGTAGAACATTCAGCAATCGGCTGTTCAATTTTAGTGGCACGGGCAACCCTGACCCGACGTTGAACTCAACATATTTAACAACTCTGCAACAGCTATGTCCACAGAATGGGAGCACAAGCACACTAGCCAACCTTGATCCCACAACCCCGGATGGTTTTGATAATGATTATTTCACCAATCTTCAAAACAATCAAGGCCTTCTCCAATCAGACCAAGAGTTATTTTCAACAACTGGTGCCGCCACGGTCGCTATTGTTAACAATTTTGCTAGTAACCAAACCGCCTTCTTCCAGAGCTTTGCTCAGTCCATGATTAATATGGGTAATATTAACCCCTTAACAGGAAGCAATGGGGAGATTAGATCAGATTGCAAGAAAGTCAATGGGAGTTAGGCCATGAAATTGATGGACTCATTGCTTAGAAAAAGCACTGAAGACAGCCGGTGTTATATTAATAAACTAAAAAGCAGGGTTGTTATTTTTTATCGTAGTGCTGCAAGTTTACTTGTTTTGATTGGAAGTTGAAAATAACGTATCCGTGTGTTCCACTGTTACTATGTTATAGAGGATGAAAAGCACATTCATTCTCCAAAGTTGTCAAAAATGTTCATTTGAATCCCAAACTTTCATTGTCCTTCATATTTTCATTTCGATAAACATTAAATTCAATTTACATCTCAATGCCTCTCCACCGAAAATACGAAATTAAAAAATTAAAAAAAATCTACTTTAAAAAAAAAACAATTGATTCATTACGTTCTTGAGTCTAAATGACACAACGATCCATTTAAAGATTTCTTTCGATCTAGGGGGGGCCTTGGTATAACTCAATCTTGCTCTTTATTTACTCTTTTCACCATATAGAATTATTTTAGTTCAGGCTTGGGCCATCACCACCTCAACATGAGTGTTGGTTCATGGTTCATCTCTATGGGCAATTCATTTCATGGGGCTACGAGTAGACGAATTTCTCAATATTTTTAAACGCATTGTATATAATTTAGAATTTATTCCGTCAATCAATTTTAGATTGTACAATATTTCTGAAATAAAGTGTGAATTTTTTTTTCCACACATATGTAATGCTTTTTCAGTAATTTATCCATAAAACAAGTTTGTAACGATTGTCTTATTCATTACTAAAGAAACTTCTTTATGAACTCATTGATAAAGAAAGCTTATTTCGTCCATTATCATCAGACAACTCGTTAAATTTATTTTTTATTTTTTATTTTTTTATAAAAGGCCTGTTACCCTCCTTGCCATTGACAGAACCCAAAAAAACAAGAAAAACAAAAAAAACAAAGAAAAAAAGTTTGTCAAACTATTTGTCTAATGATAATTAGCCAACGAGCCATCATGCAGGATCTACCACTAAAAAAAAAATAAAAAATGCCGCTGGCTGTTGCCATCCAAACAAGCAATCTGATCCGTCCGGCTGAATAAAATGAATGAAGACTTAAACGATATCCACCGTTCGATTACTAGAACCAGCATTCCAACCAAAAGTCTAGTACACACAATTCTCTCTCCATCTCTCCTCCTTTCGTGGGGCGTAGGGAGTAAATTCATCTCACAATCTAAAGAAATTTCCATTCGCAATTCACAAACTCTTCTCACCCTCTCTCTCTCGCTCTCTGTGTAAAAGATGAGATCAGATTGGTAATCAAAAGCAAAGGGCAGGAGGCAGGAGAGCGCATGGCGGGTCAACTCGGAGCCGAGTCAACATCAAGTCAGCAACGAGTCTCGAGTTGATCATCTAAAGATCGCATCTTTTAAAGTTCCCAGGTCTCTGATAATCCATCTTCTTTCTAATTCTCATGGCAATTCTCTCTATTATTTGCTTCTTTAGACTTAATGAATCTCTTGTTCTTGTCCCATTCAGAATCCTTCTTTGTGATTTTTTTTTTTTTTTGTGGGTGCAAAAGTCGTGATTTTAATTTGCCATCTTGTTGACCTAAGAGAAGGGTTCATTCATAGTAATGTTTTGGGGTTTTGATAATAAATGATGAAATTGTGACATTTTTTTGGATTGTTATTTGGTTTCTAAGCCAATTTATTGGTTTTCTCATATGGATTTTTGTAATTTGTGATAAATGTTGGGTTTTCTGAGCTGGATTCCTTCATTTATGTCACAAAGTTGGGGCTTTTTTTAAACTGGAGTTTATTCTTTTTTAAGCCGTTAATTGGGGTTTGTTGCAATTGTGATGAGTGTGGGTTTGTCTTGGGTTGTTCCTTTCCTGAGATTGCTGGGTTCCTCATATGAAGTTGTTCAAACTTGTCAAACTTCAGGTTTTCTAATCTGGGATTATTCATTTTGCGATGGATGATGAGACATCTGATATCATGAACCTTGATTTGAATCTGGGCCCTGATCCTGAGGCAGGGTCAGTGTCATTGCCAAGTGAAGCAGTGAATCTGGATGATTGGATTGATAACCCTGTTGAGAGAATTAGGGAAGTTGTTAATGACCGTATTGAAATCATTAGGGAAGCTGTTGTGGAACCTATTGAAAGGATTAGGGAAGCTGTTGACGACCCTATTGAAAGGATTAGGGAAGCTGTTGACGACCCTATTGAAAGGATTAGGGAAGCTGTTAGAATTAGGGCTCGACAGCGCCGACGATGGCGACAAGTTCAAATCCCCCATGAAACACAAACTCTTTCTGTGGAATTGAATCAATTAATAGGAAATTCTGGCAATGCTAGCACATTACAGGCTGGTGAGGGTAGTGTTGCTGCTGAAGAAAGAACTAATGAGGTTCCTAAAATGTGTGAAAATAATAGTGGATTTTTAGAAGATGAGTTTTCGGAGAAGAAAAGTGATGTTGAGAAGGGACCTGCCAATGATGGGAGCTTCTTTGATTGTAATATATGTTTAGATTTGGCTACAGACCCAGTTGTCACTTGTTGTGGTCACTTGTTTTGTTGGCCATGCTTGTACCAATGGCTACATGTGCATTCAGATGCAAAGGAATGTCCAGTGTGCAAGGGAGAGGTAACCACCAAGAATGTGACCCCAATTTATGGCCGTGGGTCTAATACCCGCCAGCCTGAGGAGGATCCAAATCTTGAGGTCCCATTAAGGCCCCAAGCAAGGCGAGTTGAGAGTTTCAGGCAAACCATTCAGAGGAGTTCTTTTAGTTTCCCTGTGGAGGAGATGATTCGGCGTCTCGGAAGTAGATTTCATGAATCAAATGGTGCTCGTGAAATGGCAGATAGGACCAATTCCTTCCTAAATAGGATTATGACTTATAGGGGAATGCGTGCTGAGCAGAATCCAATCGTGCCTCCTGATGATACAGTGGATTTCACACAGAATGACATGACTGGCCCTGAGGCAGGTTCTGCTCGCAGGCTTCAGTCACTTTTGCTCCGGAGATCGCAAGCACAATCTCAAAGATCTTCAAGTCACCCTTCATTTTCCTCTGCATTGAGTTCGGCTGAAAGGTTAGTTGATGCAGACTTTCGAAATCATCCTGTAGGGAGGAATCAGGAGCAGCCCCAGCCTGTCGACGATAGAGATTCTTTCTCAAGCATTGCTGCAGTTATAAACTCAGAGAGCCAAATGGACACGGCTGTGGAAATTGATTCTATGGTTTCCCTTTCAACCTCTTCTTCCAGAAGAAGACATGATGCTTTGAGAATCTCAGATGTTGACAGTGGGGATTCTCGTGCGCCTAGGAGGAGACGACTGGATTAGAAAGAGTTGATTTAATTATTCACAAATTCCTGGAAATGGTCCAAATGTCGAAATTCCTAGACTACAAAAGTGCTGCCCACAATTCCAGACTTTGAGGTGATTACAAAATTTCTATACTTTTCTGCTCAGCGTATACTGTTTGCAATAACTTTGTACTTCATCAGTGGCTTAATAGATTTGTAGTAGAGCAAGTGGGAAAATTATTGCGTTCACGGTATATGGCACCTTTCAAGCCTCTTTGAAATGACTACTTAATTCTTCTTGCCTATATTACGATACCTTCAAGATTTGGATGTGGCACTTTCATTTCCTTGAGCATTTTTTTTTGTTAGTTATTGTTGGGCTATGTCCCCGAACATATGTCTGAGGTAATATTATGATGTGACTTTGGCCAATAATTTTGTCCATTAAGTTGTCAGTTTGTGATCAGAACCCCAAAAGAAAAAAGGGAAGAGAGTCAAGTTTTTAATTCCTCCTGGATACCATTCGATGTTTTGCCTCGAAAGATCATGGTCATGAGCTCCACCTTTCTCTTATTGTCTCTATGCTGCAAAGAATAATTAAGAGTTTTGAAAGCAATCTTATACTTTCTAATTCACTATTCCCGTAGAAGAATTGATTCCTTGTGGCGATTGAAAACATTAAAGTTGAAACATCCAGAATCTGATTTATATGAGGGTCCGATTTATTGGAATTTTAAGGTTATAAGAAATATTTTTCTATTGCTTCTTTTGACTGATTATAGATTGTAATGCCCATCTTTTGAATGGAATTGTATGTTTTCCCGGTTGAAGATGTTCTTTCCTTTTTCTACCATGTGTGGTTTCTCAAAGGGTACTGGGGTTCGAAGCTCAACATCATGTACAGCTTTAATTTTTGTTATAAGGTCACCGGGTTGGTATTCTGAAGAAAAAGGCTGTTGTAATGGAACTGCCACTTTGTCTATCCAAGTGCGTTGTGTCCCTAATTTTCTGTCTCTTTTCAGGTTGTGTTCAATATTCGTTTGCACTTGTAACCGGCGAACTTCTGCTGATTTGAACTCTCGATAGAATGTCCGCTATGAGAGTCTGCTAGTTTTATCGGTAATAACACATGGGCATGAGTCCACTGGCTAGGGGATTGGGGCCCAGTTCAAATGACTTTTGTGTCGTGAAAATAAGCATTGGATCGGCGGCATTAGATATTCCTCTACGCCTGCTATTTTGTTTTGTTTTTGGTTTATCTTGTTTGTGGCTGTTCTTGCTTTGTCCCTGGTTGTTAGGATCGCTATATGGATCGTAGGATCGTGCGATTTTACGATCTTAAATTCTTTTAATGGTCTGAATTGCATAAAATATCGTTTTTATAGGATTGGATAGGATCATTTAGAATTGTGTAATATCGTCGGTAAAATCTTAGTATTACCGTAAATTTATAAATTTATAAATCTTATTTTTTAAAAAAACAATTAACTAATTATTTTTTAATATCTCATTTTTTATCTTTTAATCTCATTAAAATAACAAAATTATTTATAATTTTATTTATATCAATTCATACTAAATAGTTAATAAATATAATCAATAATATTATATTAAAAAGAGTTTCATTATTACCTAAAAAAATGGAGAATAATACATACTAATACTAATATATAGTAACATATAAATATTAAATTTCATGTAAATTATATAAGATGATGAAATGAATTTATAGGAGTAATTTAATTTCAATTTAATTGTTAGTTATTTAGTTTGCGCTTTGTTTTTAACTCTTTTTATTAATTAAAGTTTAAAATTATGATGTTTTTATTTTTTTTTTATTCTTGAACTAATATATTGTATGAGGTTGAAATTAAATTATTGAGTTATATATTATTTTATTAGTTAATTTATAGTTTTCTTTAATTATAAAACTTTTTCTTCATTTTAAATAGAATCTAACGATTTTATGATCTAATTCTATGATCTCATCTCGAGTAGCTTAAACTGATCTTAGGTAGAACTTCGATTTTAACAATCTTGGACTTTGTCACGGTGTGTCATCAACTCATCATGGAAAGAAAGCAAAGAAAGAACCATCCCGATGCCATGAAATGTCTTGGTAAATTAACTGAAAATATTAACACGTGGTTGCTTATATTGCATATTGTAGCTAGTAGTAGAACTGAGAGAATGCCAAGCAGCCATATCGTCAAAGGGGTTATTGTAATATGCCAGTGCATATCGACATAATGCACTATCGAGAATTTTGATGATCGATTTGGTTATTTTACTTCTGGGCTCTTGGCTATGGGAACTCGGAGGTCAGCGGCAATTATTGGTGGGGTGGACGAGAGTGCACTTTTGAGCCCACTCCATGAGGTAAAGCAAACGGGTTCTGGTGGACCAGAATGATAGGGTATGGATACAGGTCTAAAATAGAGTAGGATAGCAGCTCTAATGTGGTAGCATAACAATGAGCAGCAGGCCGATTAAACCAATGTTTCTCTACTTTTCACGAGTGGACTTATCTTGGGCCATTCGGAGGTGGTGAAGAGATAGCATAGTGTTTCTCTCGTCTCTTGAAATTTGTTGCAATGAAATGTCATCTAAGTTGTATACTATTCTAATAATTAATTAATACCAAGAAAATCTGTGGGGTAAAAATTTCACACTTTCCAGGGCTTTTCCGAAATGGGCACATGCATCAGGACTGATGTGATTCCGAATTTCTAGTTCAATTTTGCCAGATCCAAATTACCTCGACACTTGTGGACCTTTTTTTTTTTTTTTTTTTAAGGGACAAGATTTCGCCAAAATCTTCTAGATTGGCGCTTTATACTTCACCGAGTGATGTTGCAGATTGTTTTACCCTTTAATTTTCTTTCTCTTTTTTTAAGAAGAGGAGGGGGCACATGGGTTTCTGATTCTCAAATTTCCTTTTGTCATCAAGCATAAAAGCTTGGACTTTTTTAGATATATAATGTAGATTTTGTTGAGTTTGGCCCCTGATGTACTGCTGCATTTCAACCAAATGATTAGAGTAGGTACTTTACTTCGCATTGCCATCATGCCCTTGAATTTTGATTAGCCAAAAATGAGCTTTTCCTTCTTCGAGCCACAAGGAGGAAAAGAAAAGGTACAAAAAAGAAACTTGTACAATTATTATAAGTGCATCATTTTCATTATCATCCCAGTTATGAAAGAACGCAATATGTTCGGGGATTCCTGTCCCTTCCTTTCCCGGCATAAACACAGCATCCCAGGAAGAAAAAAGGGACGTGGGGATGATGATGATGATAATAATGGCGATGATTATGATCATGAAATAAAGCATGACAAAGTCCTCATAATGATGTCTATGAAGGGGGACAAAGACCCTTCCATTTCCATGGTCGCGTGCCAAGTTGTCTTTTTGGTTCTTTTCTCGGTAATCATAAAATAATAACCATTTCTTGGTTAAAAAAAATGCCATTTAGCCTACGATTAGGCTGCCTGAAATCATCAAACCACATTTAACGGTTTTAAGTTCTTTAAAATTAATCCTGTAAGGACTTCCACTCTTTTAATTTTCGAATGGGAAACCGCATTAATTGCCATTGGAGCTGGCATTCTCGAATGAACGCTTTGCTCAATAAGCGATCATTCAATGGACACAGGACGGAGGGTAACTTCTGTTACATTTATACGGTTCTTATGACCCTGTTATAATGAGAAATACAAGGCAAGAAATGATTATGTTATATGAAGCCATTATTGACACTGAGCAGCATAATGGCACATTGTCCTTACTATTTCCAATTAATGCTCATTGTTTTTTTCTCAATAGTTGCCTACTGTCAAGTCCACATCGACCATATATATGTATGTACCACTCTTCCTTGTGCACCGATTGCAAATCTCCAGTAAGTAATGAATTTTTTGATATGCCAAAAAAAAAAAGAATTTAATATTCTATCAATATATAACTTCTCAAAATCATTTAAAATAATAATTTAATATTAATTTGATATATTTTCTATATTTTTTTAGATTTAACTTTCTTTGTTATTATTCATTTTCAAATAAAAAATGTATGATAAAATATAATATTAAATTTAAATTTATTAATATTAAAAAGAAACGTTAAAAATTTATTTTAAATTTAATATTATTTAAATAATAATTTTTTAAAAAAATAAATAAAATATTAATAAATAATTTTAATCTTAATTTTTGTGAGATAATCAATATATTCATTTATTCATAAGTACTTTTTCTTCTCTGACAAAAAAAATTTATGTCTCAGAACGAGTAAATCGTAATGCAGACCCTGCATTGAAATTAACAACATATATATATATATGAGACATAACCCCACACACTCCAAGGATGACAAGGGGTGGTAGCTAGCCTGGACCAAATAAGCTACCACCATTGCGAAAAAACAAAAACACAAAAGGCAGAGAGAGACTGCCCGACTCAATTGTTGCTTGTGCCTCAGGACCACAGCTATTGCTACCGCCGCTAGGACCATGGCTAATTGCTTATCATTAGTGGTCTGCATCCGGATATCAGCTTCAGGTCCAACCCAAATCTTTGCAGGTTAGAAGATCTACTTTGTTCCCTAGCCAGCATAAATGTCTGTGAAACATTTCAAGTTTTCTGGCAGGCCTAGCTTAATGTCATTAATCCTAGTATTAAAGGTGTGGGTGTTGAGAATCTAGGACTGTCTTCCCTATTATCTTTCCCTGAAAAAGTCACCCCTTCTAAATGCTTTCCCCTAATTACTTGCAAAAGAAGGTCAGGTTTAAACAAAGTCACCAACCCAGTGTTTGCCATATGGACCCAACGGTCCTACAGCAATTATAGGTTGACTATGAAAAGAAGTATGAAGGGCCATATGCGTATTTATATAGATTCCATGCTGTGATAATGGCGTATTCCCTCTTCGAAAAAAACAAAATATCAAAAAGAATTCAGTAAAATATATTGTTCATCAATTAACTTTTAGTAAATATGCAAATTCATCACTCAACTTCAATTTATCTTTTCAACCATATACGTATTTATGTAGAATTCTATGTTTGTGAAAATGGTGTATCCCTTATTTTATGCTCTTTTTTGGTTTGTTGTGCTTATAAACACCAAGAAAACTGTCAAAGGACAAAAAAATAAAGCTTCAGACGACAAAGGCACAGAGCCAGGGTAACGATAAAGAAAAAATGATAAGGGACACTATACAAACAAAAATTCTAGGGTTTCGCTATTCACAATTAAGGGCTCATTCATTGATGGTGGGGCATCGTGTCTGCTAGGTAAAGGAGAAGTCACACGAGACTAGTCTTCTACACCTGGCCATGCGCGGTGACGAGGGACCACTATCTATTTATCTATCTATCTATCTATCTATCTATCTATCTAACTATTTATCTATATATATGTATGGTAAGTAATTTATATTCCTTTCACGGTTTTGTGTCTTTATGTTTTTTTTTTTTTAGTGTAAATGGGGGCTTGACTTTATTAAATATTTAGAACTTACTGTTTTTTTATTGTGATTAGAGGTGAAATTCCATTTAATGTTGATGATTACGATTAAAGTTAATTGTTGCGATACGAAATCTATTACTATTTTTATTAATCAAATTAACAGGATCTGAGTGTGGACAGTGTGACAAGGTTTTAAAATGACTAAAATCTTAACTATCAAACTAAGGCCTGGTAATGATTTCTTTACTTTGGAAATCAATCGCGGAAGGGGGGCTTGTCAGGATAGAAAATAGCAAAGTATATATTGGTGCCAAAAGAAGTTGACATCTATAGCCGGAATTGCATATCAGCTAAAGAAGTTGAACGTATGGCTAAGAAGATAGGGATTATTACAGAGCATGCGTACTGCCAGAGGATGCATGCGGTGGTGGTTTGTGTGATGGGTTAAGTGAATTGAAGGGGGATCAACATGTTATTGGAGATGAATAGTTGGCGAACTCTGGTTGCTCATGGTCTAATTCAAGTCTCATGACCGATAAATCTAAAGGGAGGAGGCCATTAATGAGAAATCAATAAATGATGAGAACACGAGGATTAGTATGGAGTTGTTAGTGATGGTGATGATGATTATGACTGTGAAGAGGATGCTACTTGTCGTCGTAGAAGATAAAGAAGAACAAGAGCAAGATGATGGTGATGATCACATGCTAAATGACCTTGATAATGTTGATGAGACTTAAATTGATAGTGATTGATGAAAATTGTATAACATCTTGAAATTATATTTGGTGTTTCTTTCGCATCATAGTTGAATTTGAGCAAAAAAAAAAAGTAATGTATTATTTTATAATAATTTGTAGTTATTTAAAAAAATGAAAAATTTTTAATAAAATAAAAAGTATTAAAATTTTATTTTACATAATTAAATTATAATTTTTTTATATATTAATAAATATTTTATCGTAAAAATTATAAAAAATAATATATTTTACGTATCTTTTCATTATACTAAAATATTATAATTTTTGAAACACATATTTAAATTATAATATATTTATATAAAATTTAAAATTTATTATATATTAAAATTTTTATTTTTTTCTCAAAATATAAATTCTTAAAATACAATCATAATTTTAAATACAACGATAATTTACCTACTCAATAGTCAATACTTTACAAATCAACGACAAAAAATGCAGTAATGACTTTAGCATAAAAATAACTCTTTATATATATATATATATATATATACGAGGGTTCAATAATTTTACGTTACCTGCCTCCTTCTTTTTAAAAAAAAAAAGTAATTAAAATAAAATAATTAAAAAAAAAAAACAAAACAAAACAAAAGAGGACTGTAGAATCTGATGAGGCTGATCGACGGACTAAACGGGGATTACAATCAAGTCACAATAATTTGAGCATGGACGGCCCCACGCATATGTAGAAAGAATGGACCCCACAACGTGCGGACAGGACCAATAATAATAATAAAAGGCAAAGAGTACGCGAAAGATCCCAATAAGATCCCATGTACAAATGATTGCCGCTGTTTGGGATTTGTCTCCTCAGAACGCTGCACTGTGTCCCCCCCCCGTCATCCCATATAAAATCTATATTGTGATTTTCTCTCTCCCTATAAATAAATAAATAAATATTCCTTAACCGTGCCCATTCCCTGAATAATATATATATATTTCTTCTATTTTTCCTCTAATTTTATACTCGTCCTCACACGTCATCTCTGTGACTCCTGACCAATTTTGTCACCATCACTCCTGTCACGCCCTTTAGTCACGTGACTTCCCCGCCTCCTCCTCGCTACATCCTTACGCCTTATGTGCTGTGTCTTTTTTATTATGTACATTTACATGGGACACACTGCAAATATGGTACGTCTAGCAATTAAGGGGAGAATCTGACATTTTTGTGACTTGCCCATATCTTATTACGTAACGGGTTGGACTTTGGGTATGCAATCTGCGTAAACGTACCAGATTAATTTTATTAATTGTTTTGATGTCCTGAAGAGTTATAAATATATTTAATTTATTAAATATATTAGTAAAAATTTAAATTTATGATACAAATAAATATTTTAAACCACAAAATTGCGATAATGCGGTGATGCGTTCTTTTTTTATTATTAGAGAGCATATAATAACGGTATTTTGCTGTATCCACTGAACCAGTTTTCCATCTTCATTTCCCACCCTGTAAGAACATTGCGCGGCTGCTTCAACTACACAGTGCGAACAGTCGCATTCAATCGAAGTGTGAATGAGGCGTCGGAGAAGGCGACGTGGGCTTCGATTCGAGTTTGACCACTTCAATGATATGCAGAGATAGCGATGAATAGTTGATGTAGAGTTGCACGCTTCGTTGCCAGTATGACGAATGGACCAAACCAAAGGGAGCCCGTGTGATGTCCCTTGTTACGCATGGTCTATGCAGTAATTACGTCGGTGATGGTTGATTACTTGAACCGGATCCAAAAGAATTTTTAACAGAAACAAATTCATATGTACAAAAAATTTGCTAATTTTCGAACGATTAACTTTTTAATTGATATGTCAAATGGGGTCAACCACTTTACATCTTCTTAACTATAGGATTAAGCTCGAATTGCTTTACTGTTTTTTTTTTTAAATTAATGACGAAAAATATCTTTCCATAAACTTTGAATCGTCAACATAGATCCTATGGTCATACAAAACAAATAATATATAATACTAATTAATTCTTTCATTCAATTACAAATAAGTTATTTATATCAAAATTATGAATAATTAGTTTTTTAAATATAATTTAAAAATTAAATTGATTACAATAAAATTTTAATACTTTTCATTGAAGATTTTAAGTTCATATCAAATAGAGAAAGGAAGTGGAAATGGTCTTATCAAAATAAGTTTGGTTAAGACCATAGCGAAATCTCTGAAAAAAGAAAAATTTCCCCTGATTTTAGGAAGTGTACCGATTTTGTGCATACCCACAACCATTAGATTGAATGACAATATAGTACAGTTATGCTATTAAATGGCTTTGGGCCTTGTTTGCTTGGTACACTGCAGTGTACAGTGGTAATTAGGAAATCACTAGTGCTATTTTGAACACTGTTATTAAATCTGATCCAACTTAGTTGATCGATCGGGTGAATCAAACTCTATATTGAGTCCATTTTTTTTATAAGACCCAATGGGCATTTGACCTGAATTGATTCAGTCGATTTTTTGGCCTACCCAAGTTGACCGAGTAGCTTGACATTAACCCAATTCGAGCTTTTTAAGTTTACTTTTTATTTTAAAATTTAAACGAAACAATTTTATACCTAAAAATGATTAAATCTAAATTCAACTTATTTATAAAAAAAACAAAATTTGGATGTTTTAATTAAATTAAAATTATTTATAAAATAATATCTTTACAGTAAAATATGAAGTAAGTAAATGTAATATTTTTCTTATAATTATAAAAATAAATATTTACATTCATTTATATTTTATAAAATTATATATATATATATAATGAAAATAATTTAATATGAAATATTATTGATTGGTGAATTTTGTTAATAGCTCGCTAATTAAACTCGAACGATCTAACTCTGGGTTTAAACTGCTGATTACGGAGCCTGCCGTTGCAAAAAATAAGGTTGTTTCGTGGCTGGGTCAAATTCTCGCAAGAGCGAGGGAACAGCTTGAGGCCGGAGCGGTTGCATCGGCGGTGGTGGTGGCTCGCATTTTTATCCTATCGGCGTCGCACCTGGCGCGGGGCCCAACCGATAATATGCACTCATACGGAAAACCTCTCTCTCTCTCTCTCTCTCCCTCTCGCTCGCTCGCTCGCTCCAAACTGATCATTAAAGCCTGCATGACTTCAATTATTGCAATGATCCCAAAAGCATGACATATCTGACCTGGTCACATCCCTCTGGACGTGTTATTTATTTATTTTATTAATTACGACTCTCTCATCAAAAAAGCCAACCCACGCGCAATGGTCCCCACATCCAGACCCATCACCCATTAATTATATCAACATCACAACATTACAATATATATATATATATATCAAAAACAACATAAAGTAATAAAAATATTTATATTTTTAAAATATTATTATTTAATTTTAATTTTATTTATTTATTTATTTATTATTGTAATAAAAAGAATAATATACTCATTATCATTAAGAAAATAAAAAAAGAAAGCATAATTTTGTTTTATTTTTATTTGTGAGACCCTAGTCATCGGATACCTACCTGTCTATCCATCTATCTGCCACCGTCCTTTTATCATTAGTTTCAACTTTCAAGACATTTGGGAAAATGGCTGGCTTTTGAATCATGGAAGAAACTTTTCTTGGAGAAGTAAAAGATTGGTCTCTTTGTCTGGCCTGTCCCCAAAAAAAAAGAAAAAGAAAAAACAACTCATGAAAAGGAGGAAGCATATGGTCAAATCCCGTGCTAATCTGACCAACATTTCATTTTATTTTATTTTTTCTAATTTCCACTATTTTTCTTATTTTTTGTCAAAATTTCCAAATATTATTTATTCTCTGTTCAAACATCACGCTTCACTTCCTGGGGTTTAAGTTTCTTTTGGCCCTATTGTATTGTTGTCGGAAGCCTGGGCCAAAAATATGGTAAACAGGCACACCGTTACGGTTGGCAAGACGACTTGGTCTAAAGATATCATTTCAAGTACATGACTTAGCTAATTGAGATTAGACATATACATATATATATATAATTGGCTTGGAAACTACAAAGGCAGAAAAGGGGTTTTTTTTTATTTTTTATTTTTATACTTTTGATGGCTCTAGATTATCATTCGCAAACGAACAAGCAATAGTGCTTACCACAAATTATGGTGTTGGTAACAACACATTAATCATGGTATGATAACAATGATGATTATGATGGCGATGATGTTGTTGATGATGATAATATATCATTTTAGTCAACAAATAAAAAAGTCAACAACAAAAACATGGCAGCATGATCGCGGACCCTTTCATGTTTGGATTTCCTTTTAATTATTTCCTTGTGTGGCCCTAATTTGGCTGCAACTACAATTATTCAGCATTCCTGAGGTAATAATCCTCCTTAAAAAAAAAAAAGAATAAGGTTGAAATAATGATAATAGGCATCGTCATTACTCATTAGTCGTTAATTGGAAAATGTGATTTTTACTTTGACCAGAAATTGAAGAAAATTTCTTCGGTGCTGCTTTTAAACTTGGAATCCAAAACGTAAAGTAAAAGTCACAAAAAACTTGGGAACATGGAAACTTCTGCACACTGCTACAAGCACAAAATTAAACGTTATTATAATTTTCAATTCTCTATCTGTCTCTTATAATTCTTAAATCAATAATAAAAAAAATCAACAGCAAAATTGTTGCTTTTTAGTCGCAATTTTATTTTATTTTTTTTAGGGGTTATTTAGATAACGTTAAAGATATTGACTCTTGTGTATCAATATTTTTTTTTTAATTCATTTATGTGGCAAGCTATGTAGAGCGACATACGGTTCTAGTTTATTCATAGGACTTTGACTATTGAAATACGTTGAAAATAAAGACAATTGGTTGAATACATAGTTAAGAATTTGGAATGACATAAACCTAAGAGCACGTCATGTTAATTAATAAATAAACAAGGACTCGCGAAATTGTTATACAGTAATACTAACCTCATTCTTCATTATAATGCAAAGAGAGCGACAATTGCATACAATAATCATCGCGTTCTCTCTCCCTTCTCACTTAGAAAACAAAAATTAAAAAGAAAGAAAATAGTATAAATAATTTTCACTTTCTTATGCCCATCATAGACGAATTCCATTGAAGACAGGCTCAGCACAAATACATAAATATATAATTAAAAATATTAATTATAATTAATATATCTATTCTTTTATTATTCACTTGAATATTTATAATTTTTTTTTGAATTTTGCACCAACTTTCTGTGGGTCTATGATACGGTTATTTGCTTTATTTGCTTAGACAGCCTTTGAACTTTGGACCATTAAATATCTAGAAAGGTTCACGTGTGTAATTTAAACCGTGGATTTGTCGGTCAAATCTGTGCTGATCTTCCGAGAAAAAAAAAAAAAAAAAAGAACAGAGAAGCAAAGAAAATCACCAAAAAAAGGGGAAGCCTTTAATTGTGTCAGAGGGGGCCGGATCTTAGGAGGATTTAAACAAGTGCTGTGCTGAGTGATTTTCCATTATCAAACCGATTCTGGATAAGGAGGGGTTGTTGTGGTTCTTCCCTCACCAGCCTTCAAAATACATCAGCCATCTCTGTCTACAAAATCCCCCAAAAGCTGATCCTTTTGTTCTTCAAACCCCAATCAACCAACTTGTGCCTTTGGTTTTTTTTCTTCTTTTTTTTTTGGTTAAGATGGAGCTAGCTTTGAGCTTAGGTGATGCCTCAAAGCCATTCAAGTTCTTGACAAAAACCCCAAGTTAACGACCAACGATCTTGGGTTTTGCATGGGGTTAGGTGCTGGCTTTGGTGCCACCGCAAGGTCATCCCAAAAAGGGAAAGGAGATGAAGGAGATGAGAGAAGAGTGTCATCTTCAGATCCACCAGTTCAGCTTGATCTTTTGCCTTTCTCTCCCGTTCCTCGTAGACTACTGCCCTCTTCACAGATTCGCTTTCCATGGCTACCTGATAACGGTAAGTAACACCACTCTTCTATATGTTCTTCATTGCTTTTTGGGTTTTTTTTTTTCTTTTTTGGTGGAGAAATGGAAAGGAAATCAAAGAGGATCTGGATCTTAGTTTTTTCTTCTTCTATCTCGCAAACGTCATAAATAATATATTGGTTTATTAGATTTTATCTCTTCATTTAGATGATTTTTCAATTTCATGTTTTGGGTTTTGCCCAGATTATGTGTGATTCGTGGGCTCATTTTGCTTTGTTGTTAAATGAAATTTCACAGTGGTGTCTGAGCCGGGTTCAGCAGATGTTCCAAGTAGAGGATTTGATGTGAACCGGCTGTCTGCGGAAGAGGGAGAAGAAGGGGCGGCGCTGTCATCTCCAAACAGTGCAGCCTCGTCGTTCCAGATGGATTTTAGGATCAGGAGTAACGGAGGTGGTAGAGGCAATAAAAGAGATATGGAGGCTATGGAGGCGGAGAGAGCCGGTTCACGAGCAAGTGACGATGAAGAAAATGGGTTGAACCGGAAGAAGCTCAGGCTCTCTAAAGATCAGTCAGCTTTTCTTGAAGAGAGCTTCAAAGAACACAATACCCTCAATCCTGTAAGTCCCAAATCTTGGAAAATGCTATTTCTTGGTAATATTAATTTGTTGGGTTATACATCAGTGATGAGAGTTGACCCAAAAAAAAAATGCAGAAACAAAAGCTTGCTTTAGCAAAACAGTTGAATCTTCGCCCTCGCCAAGTAGAAGTGTGGTTTCAAAACAGGAGAGCAAGGTATATATATTTATATAATATCTCGTTTGCGTTTCTTGTTGTCCTTTCATTATCTTCAACGAGTGTTCTTTTTCGTTTTGAAAAAATTTTTGTCTCAATACAACGACTTTGTTGGGTGGTTTTGTAATACATGGGATGTGTTAAAAAAAAAAAAAACCATACAGGACAAAGCTGAAGCAGACGGAAGTGGATTGTGAGTATTTAAAGAGATGCTGTGAGACACTGACAGAAGAGAACAGAAGGTTACAAAAGGAACTGCAAGAATTAAGAGCTCTTAAAGCTTCTCAGCCTTTCTACATGCAGCTTCCTGCCACCACTCTTACCATGTGCCCCTCATGTGAGCGCGTGGCCACCACTACCACCTCCGCCTCCTCCTCGGCGGCCGCCACCACAACCACCGCCACAGCCAATCCAATTCCCCCTGCGGCCGCCCCTAACACCATTAACTCTGCAGCTGCAGCATTACCCCTTCAGGCAAAGAGGCTATACCCTTTCTCTAATTCCCAAGTCCACATTCCTCAAGTGGCCCAATCTCACCAAGCAGCATGATTTCTGGGGACAGACCAACGTATGAAAGCTACAATATTGGACCAAAGAAAAAAAGAAAGGAAAAATATGATAAGAATGGAGGAATCATGTCTATTTTACCCATTTGTAAATATCGCTGAAGAAGATATTATCCTTTTAATTTTCTAAAAGGGAAAAAAAAACATATATAAATTTTTTGTTTGGTTTGGGTCTCCAATAGAATGGAGAAGGGAGAGTTTGAAGGATTGCATGGTTGATGTATTTTGTTGAACCGTGTAGAAGAGGAGATTTTGTTGGAAAGTCCTCGATTTTTGTGGGTACGTAGCTAAAGCTTATTAGATCATAATGTACCTATTCTGATTGGTTTTATATTCTAATACAGTTTGATTGTTTATTGTCATCCATCTCAACTTGTTCCATATGGTTATTTTTTTTTTCTTGTTCAACCTATCAGTTTCATCTGCGTCGAATTGACCAACAAAACTCGTAAAACGAGGTGTTGCACGGTGAAATTGGTTGAATTATGGCTATCCATGATTCTGAAATTAGCTCCACTGTGTAAGCCTGGGATCTTAGCGCGAGCGTATCGTGGGTCCACAAAAAATGGGATTTTACAAATATACGATCTAAAATGAGCATGTCACATTTTTTTGTCAGTTCGCTTTACTTTCACATCAAAAACCCATCCACCCAACATTTACCTCCTCAAATATAAGCAAATTAATCTTTGTCTGCCACGCGAAGGGAAGCCGGGTAAAGCCATGTACACAAATCATTTGATTTCTAAACAGAATGATTAAATGGATAATCATTTTGTTGGAAAGCAGCCTGCTCGTTCAAAGGAGAAATGGTCTTTAGTTGATCTTTTGATCAGTCTTATCTGACTCTGAAATCTGACAGAACGAAAAATGATTGCTCAACAACCAATTCAAATGTCACCCTATGACTTGAACGGCCAGTTTCCATGAGCAAAAATTTTGTTGAAAGACTCTGGTCCACACCAAAACAACTGCTTCCTGTCAACAAGTCTAGATCTCGTGAAATTACACCAAGGAATTTCCATTCTATGATTTCCCATCTACCGGGCCTCCTATTTGATTATATCATTGAGACTGTCTTTCTGATATATAAAACTCTCGTAACCTCAGCGTTTTTTTTTCTTGTCTTTGCAAAATTTCGTGGCATTTTTTTGATGCATTAGTTCATGAATGAACTACAAAAAAGAGCTAATTATTCTTTTCTTTTTTCTTTTAATAAATCTCACACCTGTCTCCAAATATTTGAACATGATTTTTTTTAGGGGGGGGTATATACAGTAATAAGGCCTTCGTAAGAAAATGGTTGCCACTGGCCATTGCAGTTTGAACCCTGGATTCCACCCATAAGAGGCTGCTGTGGCCTGTGGGCGGGATAGCCCAAGTAGAGATATTAGATCGAAGTTGCCTTGCAAAAATTAGAGAGGCCGGCCCATCATTTGGATTTTTGCTGTTGTTTAATAAGGGCACTTTTTGGAATCAGCAATTGCACACCCGGTCCCTCCCGCCCAGCAAAGCCCATGCACGCAACTGAACAAAATGAAAAAGATAGCAAATAGAACAGGCAGCCCCGGTGAACGATCCAGGACCGAGGGGCAAACTGTACAAATGAAGAAAAAAATTAATAATTTTTAAAATTACAAACAAAACTGGCAAGCAATCGAACCCAAACCCTGAGAGATAGCAAAACAATATTTATCACTACATTAAATAATAAATTCAATAAACATTAGCATATATATTTATGATACCCGGTGGGCATCAGGGGACAATTACCTCCCCTCGCCCCATCTGGATTCGTCCATGGGCAGGTGGAATCTGGCTGCAAAGAATGTTAACATGAGATTATAGGAGCAGTAAGGATGTTTGAGAAAACACACACAGTTCATTAGTTTTAAGATTCGGACACAGATTGTTGGAACTAAGGACTAGGCAACCCTGTAATATGTTATTAGTGGCTCCTCAAAAATAAATTAAGGATTATTGCATGTATCCGTCACTGTGGTCCGACCTGATTCGATAAATTCATCAAGGGTCAAAATGATGCGCGGTTCAGTTCCGAATTGCAAGATAAGCAGCGGGCCGCATGACCTTCCATCAGGGACGATCAATGGGGCCATGTGTTCGAGCATCCGCAATCTCCGAAGAAGAAGAGGAAAAAGAAAAACACATTGAGAAAATTGTACCTGGATAAGGGCAGCTGCAGTACAGTCAGCAGTGCCAGCGATCGTTCAGAGGCTCTCTCTGCTATTTCTACAGATCTTGGTCTTTCTTCATCAGCATCATCTTCTTCCCAGGAAAGTGATCCAGACAGCCCTGAAAAAGAAAAGGGTCCATGTACGCAGACTTCTTTTTGTTTTTGCAACAGGGCTGTTTCCCGCCAGACAGCCTTGAAGAGGTAACAAATTTTCTGATCTCAATACCCATAAATTATTGTCCCCATCATTCTTAAAATTGACCATTTGTGTCTTTGTAAATGCACGGCTGGTACTTGGTAGGAGAAACAAATGAGAATTTTAGTCAAAAAAAAAAAAAACAATAAGTAGAAGTTTGTGGATTAAAAGTTGAATTTTCCTTGGTACAGATTATTGAATGCAGGAAAAAGTCTCTAAAATCTTTTTTATGTGAACTACTGTGTTTTCCTTACACGTATCAAATTATGAATACCAAAATTAGTGCCTGCAGGAACCAGTGAACTAAGAGAAACTGCCTTATTGCAGTGATTCTTTGGGAAAGGCTAAAGCCTGATTGATGTACAAGACTTAATAAGTACTTAAGAAGGCTGCATTCATTATAATTAGCTTTAGAACTCGATTATCTTATGGTTGGCATATGTGATGTCTTTGAATTACTAGATTGCAGACAAATGTGAAAGATAATAAAAAAGAATGAACCTTTATAGCTGTTGTTTCTCAGTGTAGCACTAGAATATTTGCCCCAGATTTGATATATAAAGTTATTTTTATTTTTATTTTTATTTTTACAATCAGATGATGGATACTATTGTCATTCATTCAAGAGAAGGGTTTCGATTGAAGAAGCAATCTAACAAGAAAACAAAATATAAGAGGAAAGAACCTAGAACAGTTTGCAATGCCAAGATGGATTGTACGGTTGAAAATGGTAAATGGGTTATCTCTCAACTTTCTGAGAAGCGCAATCATATTCTTGGAGATCAACTAGATTTAGAATCACAAACCGGAATGTCACAAGCTCTCCTGGTGATTCGTTCCAACAATGGAGCTGAGATGGAAAATGATGCTGAGGCTACAAAATTTGTAAAATCTAGCAGTGTGGATCGCATTACCCATGTGCAAGGTAAGAAAGCTGGTGGTCTTCAACCTGAAGATGCTCAAAACTTGATCAATTATCGTAGAAGTTTGCAGGCAGAGGATCCATCATTCATCCACACCGTCCAACTTGATGCTGATGGCCGCGTGAAAAATTTCTTCTGGAGGGATGGCAGAGCCAAGATAGATTATGGCTATTTTGGCGATGTTATCACTCTGGACACAACATTTAAGCTGGACAAATATGACATAATCTGTGCACCATTATTGGGAATCAATCATCACCGACAGTTTGTCTTATTTGGCTGTGCTTTTTTGCTTGATGAAAGCCCTGACTCATTTATTTGGCTCCTGGAGACCTTTATGGAAGCGATGGGCAGAAATCAACCTAGAACTATTATCACCGATGAGGGTCGAGCAATGGGTGATGCAGTTAAGTTGAAGCTGCCGGAAGCTCAGCATCAAATTGGTTTGTGGTATATCCGAAAGAGTGCAGCAAAGCACCTATGCACATATTTCAAACAACCAGGTTTTAAGAGGCTCTTCGGTCAATGCATCTCTGATTGTGAAACAGAGGAAGAATTCGAGTCAACGTGGAGTTCTCTGTTGGAGATAATCAATCTTGAGGGGAATGAATGGCTCGTTAATCTGCACACATCAAGGAACCAATGGTGTCATATTTTCAGCGGAAGTACTTTCAGCGCTGGCATTCAATGCAATGCTAGATTTGAAAGGATATTTCAGAATTTGACGGGACAGGATGATGCCGTGAGTTTGTCAAAATTTGTCGAACAATATTTTAGAGCAGCAACGCAGAGAAGAGCTGCGTGGAGATCTTCGTTGCCGTGAAACTGAGCCCGACATAATTCTGGCTTTTTTTCATGCTGGTACGCACTTATACCATGTTCAAAGTGTTTCATAAACAGTTGCCTACTCTGTTTTTTAGTTGTCCATGCGTGGAGTCACTTATCATGGCAATATTGCTATGTACAAGTTATCAGAGTTAGGCAAGAAGAAGGCATTCTTTGTGGAATTCAATTGTTTTGATTCCAGTGTTGCATGTAGCAGCAAGAAATATGAATCTGACGGAATCTTATGTGTCCACACCTTGAAAATACTCAATGAAAGAAACATTTTTGGGATTCCACCCCAATACCTACTAAAGAGGTGGACAAAATCTGCTAAAGATGGTGTAGCAACTGTCGGCCACGGTGAGCTTTTGGACAAAGGAATGTTTATTTCAAAATTCAGTTGCCATTTATTGATTTTCACAGTGTTGTCTGCAGCGGGCACAGCTGATAGACCGAAGAGGAGACTTTATGTGAACCGGCTGTCTGCAGGGAAAACAGGAGCACCGTTCTCATCACCAAACAGAATAATACTCAGGAAGGAGCAGTTTGGCTTGTTTTGAAGAGAGCTCCAAGGAACACAATACCCTCAATACCGTAACTCCCAAATCTTGTAAAATGCAGTATATTGGTAAAGCATATTTGTTGGGTTACATGCTAATGAAACTTAGTTTGAAAAATGTGCAGATGCAAGAGCTCGCTTTAGCAAAATGGTTCAATCCTCGCCTTCTCCCAGAGAAACTGTTGTTTCACGAAAGTAGAGTGAGGTGTTTTTTTTTTTTTTCCTTCGTTATCTTCAGTATACGAGTTCTGCCCTTATCCCCAATACAATAAGTTGAAGTTAAAATTGTATTGTTTTCTTGTTTCTGGATACGTGTAAACAATGCAGGGCAAAGCTGAAACAGGCTGAAATGGATGAGTTAAAGAGATGCTGTGGGACACTGAAAGAAGAGAACAAAAGATTACGAAAGGATCTGCCAGTGAAAATTAAATTCCATAAGAAACTAAAAGGAGATGACAGAATATTACAAGAGGAACTGCAAGAAAAAATTAAGGAACATGAAACTGTCACAAGATTTCTACTTCCGCCACTATACAGTGTGCCCCTCATTTGAACGCTTGGCCGCCGCCACCACCACCACCTGCCTCCTCCTCGGTGGCTATCAAATATTGTTTACACCCTTTCTCCTAGTACTCATTGCTCAACCTCCAAGTTATAATCTAGGCAATTTATGTAGTCTGCAGGGCCGTGCCATTTATTTTCTGCACCAACAGATTTCACTTGTTTTTCAACCTTTAAGGCATTTGTATGGTAGAGTCACCACGATCATTTGGATCCAATGAGTAGACGGTATCTGATGATATCACTCGTTCTTATTGAAATTGGTATTTATATCATTGAACAAATGAAAATGGGTATCAATTAGAAAATTGAAAAATGGCTAAAGGAGTATGCCCATGTGGAGGATTGAAAGATCAATAAATGGAAAACAGCGATACATTGTAATGATCAGAAAAAGATGTACCTCATCTTAAGTGACATAGATATGACTAAAAAAAATTATACGTTGTTGTATGATTTTTGGCACTGAAATATATAACAGCGTCATCACATGCTGTGACCACGATTAGTGTTACAATGGTCAGCATCTTTGCCTACCCTACTGAATAAGGACTATATAGACGTCCATATCTGCTAGTCTACTCATTTCCAAATTCCAAGAGGTGGCAAAAGAGCAATTGTTTCGGGGAGATGCCTCCTGCCTACCTGCCTGTCTCAATTGCCTCGACTGTTCTTCGAGGATTTATTATTCAGAGTCCCCAACTGGTCGGAAGAAAAAAAAAATTGCAGTCTGGACTCCATCGAAATATGAATCTGTAACATTATTTCCGCTTTCCACTACAAGCATTAACATGTTTCATCTAGATAAAAAAAAAAAAGGAAAAACCCATCTGGGTTTCCTTTATGATAAAACTACTCTTTATTTTTGCAGATAGATGAAGTTTTTCTTCCATATTTTCACAGATTGATGAAGTTTTATCTACCGACATCGGGCGACGAATAATTGAATATGGAGGGATTCAAGAAATGTAGTACGTAATATGTACGTTATAGTTGTTTCTTTATATGCATCTACCTTTCATGAATTCTTGCACATATCCTCAGTAGTACCGCAGCATCGATTTGTTTTCGGCTGTGAGGATTGAGGTCAAAACAGTCTATGTGAAAAGGAAAAAAGAGGAGCGAGGCTGTTGAACACGAGCAAAGCAGTGTAGAACAATTTTATAATAAAATAGTCATAAAAAGTAGAAATCAACCGGTCCATTGAGGGCTGCAACCTTCGGCTGCTAATGCAATTTAAGATGGGCCAGATCTACTACAAGGGTGTGCCATGAAAAGATTTACAATTCAGAATGTCTCTAAGATGCATATAAGCTATTGTTATATTCCTCGGAGCAGAATTATCGAGTGGAGAAAAGATAAGTAGAGAGGATTGGAAGCCCACTATTTTATTCAAACAATATTAACTAACTCAGTAATTTAAGATTTACAATCCTCAAAGCCTATTTGAGGCCATAAAGAATTATCACAAATAAAATCTCTTCGCGGATACTAACATATAACTTACAAAATAGTATAGAGCTTGAACTGTTTCTTACTTGTTTCTAACATCATTTATGAATAAGATACCCCATTAGTTGGACCTTCCCATCTTTTTCCTGTCATCTCCAAATTTGAAAGGAAAAACTATAGCGCATGTTCACGTTGATTAAAGTTCAACTCCATATTGTCAATGCAACCTGTAAATCTGTAGCATTTCATTTTTACCTATGTCTCTTTTGGGCTTGGTGCTTCCTGTTTTCATTTATTAAGAGCTCAGCATAGAGAATCTCATTCCATGCATCCGGCACTCCAGGAAGACACCAATGGCTGCAATCCTGGTAAAGCAGTGGCGATCTTCTCTCTGCTTCAGATACAATTTGCTTCCTATAGATGGAGGGGTGGCCATCCTTCCGGTAGTCCGTCATCTGCGTGACATTTAGGTAGGTGACATGAGTCTTCATTCCCCTCAACACTCTCTCCAGCACCATCATCTTGGGTGGGTACTCTCTTAAAAATGTTGCATTCTCGATGGGCTCAACCTCGCTGTCACACGCGCCACCAGAGTTCCATTGCCCACCACTGCACAGACAATGATGACATTCATTGCTTGCTCCAAAGCTCAAATCATGCTTGAATGTAAACAGGGAAAAAAAAAAGCACAAAAAAATAATAAAAATAGGATCCTCCAATTTATAACCTATTTTTTTTCCTTTTTTCAGGTTAAAATTTTACTGGCAGGGAAAAAACTAGAGTTTGAGCAACAAAACAATATTTCCTTGACCATCATAATCTCAGAAACAAATGTTCAGGGAAAACCAACTGCTAATGAAAAGTATAAAGTGGCAAAGTGTTTAGATTGCATTTTCCTTCAACAATACCTGAAATGGGAAGCAGAATATCCTCTAAAGAAGACCAGAGACTTCAATGGATTAATATTGGCATCAACCCATCTGGCCCATGTTGTCATAGCTTTTCGAAATGCTTCCAGAACATTCAATTCATTGTATACATGACTCCCTTCTTGGTAATAACCTTTCCTGATGATCAAACTTGCTAGCTCAGACTCATTTGATCACCAAATTGACAAACATTTAATGTACACCAAACTATCATAACGGTCCAAGTAAATAGGTACTCACCCTCTTGAAGTTTTCTCATGAGTCCACCAGTGTCCAGTGTTGAAGACAATGATATCTGCACCTTTATACTGATCAGAAGACCTCCCAACTAAATCCAGCCGAAGTGTCTCCTTCTTGGTTCCATTTTTGTCCGGCATCTCCCATTCTTGAACTAAGAATGGACATACAAAGAACTCCACTGTGAAGTTATAATCCTACTCCCACCATTCAAAAAGAAACATTCTCCACGTTAGATCATCCCCTGTGAAATAGAATGAAATAGAGCTAAGAAAAAGATATTACAATAACTTACTTTAAATATGAAGGAATATGAAGCTTCCCCTCGAAAATGATGTCTCCCATTGGCTTCGAAGACATTGCGTTGATCCTTGGCCGCGCCTCTCAAAATGCAGACCAAAGATTCCCACATATTCCTGTTCAGGGAATCACCCACAAAAACTAGCCGCTTTCCTCTTAACAACTCCATCATATGGGCTGCGTTCAATCTATATATAATTCGAACTAGGCTTAGTAAAAAAGACAAGCTTAAAACTCCACTGATTATTCAATTTCATTAGAGGCGTTGCAGAAAAGATTCATCAATGATCAAAAGAGAGTTACATCATATTGAGAAGAAAAGGAAAAGGATTTCAAAATTAATCAGAAGAGAAGACTGCAAGTCCAAACTTTGCAGATCACATCAGAATCCAAATCAAAACCTGAAACTGATAGGTCCTTTCTGTTTGCTATTGAACATGGATCAAAATCATTGATTAAAAAAAAAAAGTTTAAAATAGCCGAATTATATAAAAACTTGAAATAGCAGATCGGTGGAGAATCAACATCAATCAAAAACCAAAGCCCACAAGAAAAAATCACTCCAGTAATCAAAGCAACTGTTCAAAAACATACAAACCTCGGCAAAATGCATCTCTTAGGCTTCCACTTATATTTATGGTACTGTTTATCAGGCCTGCCATTAAGAATACAATTGAACTGCTCATCAATAAGAGAACAAGACCCAGGTTTGTAAAGTGGATAAGAATCGTCCATCACCCATTCTCCATCATACAAGTCACAATTCACCAAATTATGTATCAATCCCTCGATCCCTTGCTTTCCTGAGTTGATCCCATCTCTCTGTTTCGTCCCATTTGTCTGTTTCTTAGACAATGAGGCTGTGTAATTCGCTTTCACTTCTTTCTTTGCCTTGCTTGAATTATCCTTTACCAGAGGACCAGAAACACCAGGTTTTTGTGGAGAATTCACTCTTTGATTCACGGGTACTTGGGCTTTTGGGGCTTCAATTGTCGTTTGATTTGACTTCAAAGGCTGAGCTTTGGAAGAAATACCGCTGCTCCGTGTGCGGTTATTTGCAGTAGCCAGTTCTTTATTTACAATTGAAGCATTTGTGGAGACATTTGGCTGCAAAACTGTAGGTGGGGCAACATAATTCTCTACATTGTGAGTGTTATTCTTTGCGGTACTGAGAAAAGTTTCTTTATTTGGGACAAGAAAATTAGATGAAGTGGTGTCATTAGATCTGGTAGAGGTGCTGTTTTGTTGAGGAGAAGTGTTGTTGTTGTTTAAGATGTAGGAGAAAACGGAAGAGAAGTGAGATCCGCCAGAACCAGTTGGAACTGTTGTGTTGGTACTAGTGCTAATGCTAAAGATATTGGTGAACCAGGGAGCATAGGAGTTTGGAGAAGGGTTAAAAGCCAAGAAAGCAGTGAAAGCAACAAAAGCAAACACGAACCCATATGCAAAAGCCAAACTTTTTCTGGTTTTGAATAGACCAGGCAGACCCTTTAGGTCTGTCACGAGAGTTCCTCCATTAATGGAAGACAGGTGCTTTGTGGCTGCATCAGCCATGGAGAGACTCAAAGATCCCTTCTTTTTCACTTCTTACTCTTTCTCTTGCAGAACAGCAAATGGAAATGGCTTCGGGAAGATACACACGGGGAGAGGGAGAGAGGGGGGGAGAGCTTTTACTATGTGTGGACTGTGAGAGATCATTGTCGTCCAGAAAATGACGAGATTAGTTCAAGAAATGTTAAAAAAATAAAAAAGGACATAATTTTCTGCCATAATGGCAGAAATGCCACTAATCTGTGGAGGGTCGGGGCGGTGGGGATTATAGAAATGCTGCTGGCGATTCGGGTGCTTTTGATTTTTCAAAAACAAATTTTCATCGTTGGGCTACACTTATCATGTTACCAGGGTAAATCTTGTTCTATTCCAGGATCTTCGTCTCATTTACAACGATTAATCCTTGATTAAATTTGAATTAAAGATTCGTAATCCAGAATAGAATGGTTTGTAACAGAATATAATTCTCTTGGAAGAGTGGGAATTTTTTTTTTTTTAAGTAAGCGACTCATTTATTTATACTAAAATTTTCTTTTAAAATTTAAGTTGATTATAATTTTTCTCCTCTTTTGGTTGTTAATGTAAGTGTAGTTATTAACTCGGTTGGTGTAGAATCTTGTGTTCTACGTAGCCAAGCTCAAATCAGGGTAAACAAAGAAGATTGTACAAATTTACGGTGGGGGTAAAGCTAATCAAGTTTTTATGATACGAATCTTTTAACTGACTCAATTAAATTTGATTTTTTTTTTTTGTTCGTTGTTGTAATGTAATTCTAGTTATTCAAAGATTTGATTTTATCTCAAATATAATTGTTTAAGAAATTTTTTCATAAAATTGAAGAACTCTTCTGTGCTTTTCTTATAATTTTAGCTTTTTAAAAAAAAAAAAAAACAGAAAATCATGCCCAATTGACGAATCTTCATTCTATTGATCGCCCTTGCCTAGATTGTGATAAGGGATGGATTAGGGACATTTATCTGAACCATATTCACGAATTTGAAAATTAAACAAGAAAAAGGTGGCTAAAAATAATATCATCAAAGTAATGGCAGAAGTTGTAATATTAAGTCCCGATTACTTCAATAATGGGAGCCCTCAAGATCCAACTCCATGTCGTGCGGTTTTGCATTCCTAACCAGTTTTGCAATAAAGGGCTTTCCGTGTGGGACAGCACGAGAAAAAGGCGACACTTCACTTATCGTACACAACGTTCGTACGTGGCCCGCCCTCGTGATGTTAGATTCAAGAGTTATACCTTATTGACGGTCCAGATTGGTCGACACCACCGATAACTTGACAGTTGAGAGGATCAGTGGCTTTTGTCAGCTTGTCATTGGACAGATCCATCAAAGACAAATACAGATGGGCACAGCGGAGCATATAAGAATCTCTCACCTCGACCCTCGGTTATTAACCTTTTTTTTTAAGAAAATACAGAAACTAATTTCTGACAATAATGTCCATGCCACGGGCTGTCGTTTTTGCCCCTGTTTTTGACGTTTTGGGCGACCCCATTTTACCTTTTTCGTTTTGGGTTAATATATCAATAAATAAAGCCAACTTAACAATAAATAAATAAACAAATAAAGCCAACTTCTACGTTGCATATATACTGTCACAATCTCACTCTAAATCCGCAATTTTGGCCGTTAATTCGTTACCCTACCATCACCAAAGGTGTCACGCAAATGCATTGCATTTGCTACAGCTGCACCCATAATTAAAAAAAAAAAAGTTTCCATTTTTTTTAAAATACTAAAAAATTAATTTTATTCATCAAATTTAAAAAATTTTATAATTATATTTATTTTATATTTTTAAATCTATTTAATATATTAATTTTATTTATTAAATTTAACTCACATGAAATATTTTTTATTAAATATAACTATTTAATAATTACTTATATAATATATAATAAATATATTTATTATTATTAAATTTATTGACATGATATAAATTTAATTTCTTAAAATTTTTTATAAAAATTAAGACTTGTATTATATCAATAAATTTAATAATGTGGTGGTGAGTAATAGTCATAATTTCTTTTGAAAAATTAGATTTTTTATGATAAATCCGGTTTAAAAAAATGTTGGGCACATAATATACATTTATTGGTAAATTATGCATGTTTATAAATAATTAAACTAGTAAATAATTAAATATTGGTCCGCTCGTCTAGATTCAAAGTAAAATAAGACACGTAGAATCCGTACACATCTACCAACGCAGACTTTGGAGGGGCTTATTTGCATCAGGCGTCAGCAACTATGGTCCATGTGCGTTATTATATCCGTCGATGTTGACTAGCTGAATTCAACGTTCTTTGCTGAGGTAATATTATTATAAATACTCAGAGGTTTGGTTGTTTTTTATTTATTTATTTAAAATAAAGTTTAAATACTTTAGATTGATATGATAATTAAAAAAATTAAGATTAATTTGTTAAAATTTAAGACCTTTTCTTTTTATTGTTTTGTATATCTCCCTGGAGTAAGCATCCAAAACGAAACTTCCATGTTGCGGAAGAAACAGAGCTTTGTAAAATTCCTTTGTTTGTTTGTTCCATCTTTCGGGCAAGGTTCAAAAATAGAATTTATCATATAAAAAATTGTAATAATTAAAATCCGAGAAAAGAAAATCAAATCCCGTTACTTGACTAGGCTGGCAGTTTCTCATTCCCCAGAATGACTTTAACCGAGGAAAGCTTTGGTTGGCGATTAATCTCAAGTGTTTTTTTTTTTTTGTTTTGGATCTGAAATTCTCGTATCTATTTAGGCTTTGTGTGCTTGAAAATTTTGTCATACATCATTTTTTCGTCACAACTTTGAAAACCGATTTGGATTGAATAGACGTTGAGATCAAGTATTAAATGCAAATCGGATCACTCCATCCAACTGCCAACTATTCTGGATAATTGTGCACACCAATTACTACTCCACCATGGCTACGGCTAATTGAAGTACATAGACCTTAGTTATCTTATTGGTGTACAATTTTTGTATTACATGGGTAATAGATATTCTGTTCAGCCTTATAATTCATGATGATACTGATTATAGTTAGATAATTTAAACTTATTAAAATCAATGACTGCAGTTTAAACTTATTACTTAGAGCCACATAATTTTCATTCACTTTTGCTTGTTTTCCAGGCAAGACAGGGTGGGGCAGTACGATACTGTCCGTTTGCGTATCGGGAACTTGAGCAACAACGCTGTGACGGATAATGCAATCCAAGCTCGCGCATCCTGGAAGCCCATGTGCATCACTATTTTTTTTCCGGAGAAATAACCTCGCCGTCACGTCAGGGAGTTGTTCGGCGAAAACTGTTATCTCGCCGACAACGCTGCAGTGAATGCACTGACAGGAGGGTTTGAATTTGGTAAATGGTTGGTAACGATAATCGACGGGAAATGCTGAGGGGGTGAAAATGACGGTGCATGGAACGGCAGTCAGGGGCCCATTTGGTTAATGTCGTATCTAATTTGATTCAAAATCAAATCGCGAACTTTGTCCACCGACTAGGCGTACATACTTTACAACCGTGCCAATCTAATTGGCATTCGCAATAAGACAAATGCCACGGACCCCTCACACACACACCTCTAGGCTGTATAATACCAATTTGTACTTTTATCGAGTAACGTAACTATAAGTAATATTTTTAGGGGCTTCCTCTTCGAGTCCGGTCTTGCTGTCAAAGTTCAAAAGCAGACACAATGTCATGGAGATGTCGCAAATGTAGGTCTATCGGTTAATTAATTAAGAAATCCAAGAATTACGCGTTTCTTCCATGTAGATGCCTTTTGTTTGGCAAGCAACGTATTCAGTACCTGCTGAGGTGTTTGAGGTCGGGTTGAACACCATTTGCGGTCAGGCAGTGGTACTTGTAGACGTTACAGAATTCATTGGTATTATGGGCCCATGGGCCCAGTCTTAGTCTTCACAGTCGTGTTCAGCCTAAGAGGCCCATGTCTCGAGTTCTAATTCTAATTGTAGTCAATTAATTTTATATATATATATATATATATAAGTCTGAGCTGCACTCCCAACTAGTTGGATATGTGGTATAGAGGATTACATTGGCCATTCGTGGGTTTGGAAGTGTCCTGGCAGCATGTAGCGGAATTCTACATGTCCTATCGCTCTGCTCGCAACAATCTTCTGGCCGCTAAGCTGTCCGTATGAGTGTGCGGGGACCCCAGTTGTTATACATCAGTGCATACTCGTTAACTCGAGGGCAGGTTCTGGATTCTCATTCCCCGGGCTACTCAGGAGCTTCTGCAATATTTCGGACAACTTTTCCTGAACATTTAGGTTAACCTTATCGGTCTGTTATTTAGGTGTATGGGTTGGGAAGATTGTTACTGGGGTTTTGGTTGACAATTGGGTTTCCTATTGAACCTAAAGCAGAATCAAATTCTATAGCGTGGATGTCACCAATGTGCCTCAGCCTCTAGGGAAGCGTGCGAACATTTCTGTGCGTATGATCCACAAGTCGGATTGAACTTCGCCATACGGTCGGTTTCTCTTGTTAACTAGTCACTAATCATTTTGTCCCTCGTTTCATCTCCCACCGTCATCTTTTTGAATTCTTTTGGGCTTCACTTAGCCCAAAAAAGAGTCAACAGGCTCTTTTATTTATTAAAATATCAAAGAATTTTCTTTCGCTCTCAACTGTCGTCGCTTTGGCCGAGTGGTTAAGGCGTGTGCCTGCTAAGTACATGGGGTTTCCCCGCGAGAGTTCGAATCTCTCAGGCGACGCAATTTTTTTCCTCTCGTACATGACAGCTATTGTTACTTTTTTAAATTACATAGGAACTAAGATCTGAGACTAATATAGCTAGTAGAGCTCTGTCGCCAGACCACGTCTAGTTCTTGGTTTCATTTACTTTGAATATATAATGAGACCTTATGTACTCTTACCAGCGCTCAAAAAATATATATACACATAATGTGATTTAATGTACCCTTACCTTATTTGATAAAAAATAAAAATAAAAAAGGTACCCTAGGACAAATTAAAGATTTTTTTGAACGGAAAAATACGTTACAAATATGTCAGTTATCATCCTTATAAACCAAGACCAAGCATTATAGAGTAAGTTTTTTTCATATTCAGTCTCAATATTATCGAATTTGAAACTCAGCACTACGTATCCATACACGTGGACTTACGTCTTTTTCAGAGTAAACTACAACGTAGGGATTCAAATTTAGGTCAATAAAGACATAATGAATCACCAACTAAGCTACTATCTTGGGTGGTACCACTAGCCCAAACATCTCTTATTGAGAAACCCAATATATCCTGCTCTCTGCTTTATTATCTGGTATAAACAAATTAAATTTTGGCACAGTCACTCACCATAAATGCAGTTTAAAGAGTATAAAAAGATAAAAATGACAAAACAATCGTTCTAGATCGTCTTCTCGTAAAAGAATGTCCAAGATCTCAAACTGAGCAACGCTTCAGTTTAACATTCACAAAGTATAACTCACCGGAACTGCAACAACAGGCAGTTCATCGGTGCACATTTGGTACAACCTCAACAATGACATCCACCACAATTCTGAAACCAACAACATTAACGGTCAAGCAGAAACTAGTTTCATAAAGAGGATGAATAGTATATACGAACAAAAATGCACCTTATATTGAAGCCCTTGAATTAAGGGGAAGCAGAATGACTTCCCTGCCACATGGCCATAATGAGGACTGCTTTATTGCTTCTAATTGCATCCGATAACTCATCCTGCCTATCCTACCTGACTAGTGGTACCAAAGGCCTATTGACAATGACCATGTTTAGATATCAGTGTTGCTTAAGGCAAGAATTGGCAGGCTCAATGGAGGACAACAGATGACACTAATTTGAATGTCTATAAGGAATCTAAGAACCCCAGTGAGCCATATTCTAATAATGGTGGAATGGAAGTCACATATGATACTAATTTGCATGTGTATGCGGAATCTGATAATCCCAATGAGCCATTGGATATCCAGAATGAAATCCATTCTTAATCAGTTTTATGGCGAGCTTCAAGCTTTTCTAGTGTCTCCACAACTTCTTTCATTGATGGTCGACGTTTGGGTTCATCCTGAACACATCTGAGAGCAAGGTGTGCTACTACCATAGCCTCCTTGATAGCATATTTTCCCTCCAATCTAGAGTCCATTATACCTTTCAGCTTTCTTTTACTAGATAGAAGTGGTTTAGCCCATTTCACTAGGTCAAGTTGCTGAGTTGGACGGTTTTTATCGATTGCCCTCAAACCTGTTAGCATCTCGGCCAAAACAACGCCAAAACTATACACATCGCTCTTCACATACAAAAGCCCTGATGATTATTAGCATAGCATCACTTTCTTGGCATTGTTCAAGAGTAAACCATCATGGACCATGTGACATCTAAGTCTAGCGCATAAAGAAATTACCTGTGTTTATATACTCGGGAGCAGCATAACCGTCTGTCCCCATAACACGCCCTGTTATGCTTTGGTCACCACCTGTTGGTCCCCATTTTGCCAAGCCAAAGTCTGATATCTTTGCATTGTAGGACTGATAAAACATTTGAAGTTAGGCAATTTCTAAATAGAATTCTTTGGCTAGTCTCTAATGACTTAAGGCTTTCATTTTAACATCAATTACAGGGTGTATCATAGTTTGCAGGTATTGTACTAAAAAGATAACAGAAAAAGGAAGATATTATCAGTTTGTGAAGTCAGCCTCTATAATTGTATGAAAAGTGTTATTTCACCAACTCTAGGCTCTAGCCTTTGTAGTAATCCAGAAGTTACCTCATCAAGCAGAATATTAGAGGTTTTGAAATCCCGGTAGATTATTGGCTTGTCCATCATATGCAAATAAGATAATCCTCTAGCCATTCCTACTGCAACTTTAAGCCTTATTTCCCATGGTAGCACTTTTCTTGATCCCCCTGTGCAGGTAGAAACATTGAATGCAGCAAGAATAAAATGAACAGTGGTTTATCTTCCAAAATCATGCCTGCACAGCATTTTGCAGGTAGCTCTAGAGTTTAATGACATTTGGCAGTCCTTACTTCCAAACAAATGGTAATTTAAGCTGCCTTTTTCCATGAATTCATAGACAATGAGTAACTCTTCATCTTCTCGGCAGTATCCCAACAGCTTAATGATGTTAGGATGAGAAAGCCTTCTAAGGAAACCAACTTCTGCCTGCATCCATAAGGAAACGGCAGCCTGATAAGTGCAAAACAGAACCATTTCCCTGCCACACAAACTTAATCTTCTTGATACTTGTCACGGTGTCTAATAAGACATAAACACATTATAATGCTTGCAAGTTTAATGAATTACCTGCCACTGGCGCAATCCTTGCTTGCTGCTTGATCCCAATTTCTTGATGCCAATAGCCCGTTTCTTAGGGCCCTCAAATGGCAACTTCTCCATGAGCCAACCCTTATAGACCATGCCAAAACCTCCCTTTCCTAGCACCATACTCCTTCTAAAATTAAAAGTTGCAGCTTTCAGTTGTGCATAGGTGAAAGCTCTCAGATTTGAGCCACTAGTGGCAGTTCATAAATCTGGAAGTGCCTGATCGTCCACTGCAGCTGGGAATTCATTGTCATCAGCCACATTGTTGAGCCAAAATGCTCCAATAGCATCACTTGCCTGAATTATGAATGATGTAATATTCGTGGTTGCCACTGACCACCGGCTGTTGCCAGAGGCATTGCTACCCAAAAAGGAATCATCACCTGATAAATAGAAACTAAAGGCCTTAAATAGAAAACTTGATCCCATAATTAAATTCTGGAACGAGATTGTCTTTGAAATTACGTACACACATAAAAGAAGCAACAAAACAGGTAAGATTGAATTTTTTTTTTTTTTTTTAGAAAAAGAAATAGTAGAGGAGCCGACAAAAGTTATGGTTGAATTTCGAAGAAAAGAAATTGTTCAATTCAGAGGACGCGGCTTGCCGAGATGGTTGAAGGCTTGTGCCTCCAACCCCGGGGCCTGCTGCTACGATGGCCTGGCCATCTCCTCTACAGACCAAAAGAAAATTGTTCGATTCATGAAGAAGAGGTAGCCATGTTACCCTCACTGAGATGGCCAATGATGCTAGGAGCTGGATCTGGGGAAGGGGGTGAGGCCGCAGCTATGGGAGCTGGAGCAGGGGTAGCCGGTGCCGTGGCTGACTTTGACTCCCCTGCAATACAGCCCCAACAGTTACCCATAAAAAATGAATCAAACCTCCCTCTTGTGATAACTAATCCAAACTTTCTTTCTGCTATCAGCCCAGAGTTTTTCTCTTTTATTTCATGTTTTTTCCATCATTATACAGTCAATTATGGTAATTTGCTTGTTGATGCGACGTGCGGCCTGAACTGTGTTTGAGTCTTCTTAAGACCCCCCCCCCCAAAACCAATGGGCTTCTTGTTGAGGTGTAAACAAATTTAATAATATTTAAATAATAAATAATTTTTATTAATATTTATATGTATATATAATAATTAATATATTTATAATATATTTTTTTTATACTTTTAAAAAAATTATGAACCATAAATTTATTTTTTTCCACCCTTTTTGGTGCCAGGGAATCTTTATGGGTTGACGTAAATATTTATTATTTTTTGCTTCTGAGTTGAGGTCAATATTTCGCTCTAGGCAGGTTTTGAAAAGTATATCTTGTTTTTTTTTTTATATAAATAATAATAATAATAATCCGGGTTGGAAGCTATGAAATTATGGTGACCTTGTTCTCGATGGCATGCATAGATTTAAACATAAATGTTCCAGTGTTTGCACTATAATTAACCCAGCAATAGCGTGATTCTTATTAATAAACTAAATAAATCATATAAACATCTAATTTGTATATCTGTTTGCTATAAACCACATTTCCTACAATTAACAAGCATAGGGACAATGCAGAAACATAAATACAAGACAGGTGCTTAAGTCTTTGCTACCGACTCCACTCTTCTACTGAGCTTAAGTCTGTACCCGTGATGCGGATGACCTGTGTTTAATTAATCGGAGAGTGACATGTACTGAATTCACTCTAATTGCAAAACCAAAAAGAAAAAGATAAGCATGACCTAAAATGGTTTTGGAAGCCAAAGGAATTATTTTGGTTCCTGAACTTTGCTCGATGTTATAGTTTCATCCCTAATTTCTTCTATTTACGTTCTCTAATCTATATTTGGCTTTTATTTGAGTCCCATAATTAGCATTTCACTTTTAATCAAGTCCTCCCGTTAGTTGTATTCCAACGTCCCATTAAACGGTGACGAGATAAACTGCCCAGTGCCTACCCATGTTTGGTATAAAAGCTTTTAGATTTACTCGAAGGAAATTAAAGAGTGAGCAGGAGCAACAAATGGCATCTAATTTTGTTGTCAACAAGTAGTCTGGAAATTTTAGATCATTAAATACTAATTTATCTAATGTAATACAGTTTTTATTTTCTTTCTTCTTTTTTTTTTTTTCCCTCCTCTCCTCAATAGTGAAACTTGTTAATTTGGTCAAGGGACGAAATGGCTTTGACAATGGTGTTTATCTTTGCTGTATCTTCTCCATGTCGTTAGGCCCTTACATTGACATTTGCATTCTTTCCTTCCATACTAGTGTTGGCTTCTCATGAAATTTTTGGATGAAAATTTAATTCATTAACTTTCTCCGGGGACAGCTGACTAAATGTTCCTCTTTTTTTCTGTAATTTGATGGAGGAAGTTATGTTGGAATGTTTAAACAATTGGATGTAAGTTGCAAGACCGTACCTAGAAGCATGCCTCGCGCAAAGCGGAGCAATGATACGCTAGAACGAAGTTTCGGGGCTAGTTGAATATTGGGTGACATCACTTCTCCTCCATGCCTGGAAAACACTGGAACTCGTGGAAAGCAGAAATTAAAGGGCTTAGCTTAGCTATAAGTGGAACGCGTCTCAAGTGAACCCGCAAAACAGCTGTGCCAGGTTTCATCAGAGTACAGAAGCTCCTGGGAGAAACCTATTCCGATAAACATGCTTGAAACTTGTTTACCACATTGTGACACCAAGAGTCTCTGGTTGGATTTTCCGAAAGTAGAGGACACTCGAGGGAGATTGAAGAATCGCGCAGATACCTGGGGGCAGCCCTTTAGGCTTTCCAATATCCAAATATAAGCCAAAATCGATTGTTAGCTGAAAATTTTGATGATGGTGTTGTTGAAGATGTAAAGTTTGCTAGGCAAGCATAATGAGCTGATGTTCGGAAACTTGATTTTTGGAAAGACTCGCTAAGATTGGGCACAGGAAGCACATTCCAGAGCGCATTTTACTTTTTGCTTTTCATTCTTGAAGTCATTTTCTGACATTAACCACGTTGTTGCTCTTTCCTTGTCGTAAAAGTTATCGTTGGATTAGTTATAATAAAATTGAAAAAATTACTTTAAATTTTATATCTAATGTCATTTTACTTAATTTAAAATTTATTTTCATATAATTAAATTATAATAATTTTTTTATAAAATAAAATAAAAAATATTTTATTACAATTTATATTATTAAAATTAATTTTTTTAAAAAATTGTAAGATATTTAGAATTATTTTATTAAAAAAACATGTTTTCATTTATTCTTTCTTCTCCTTTTTTGTTAGAATGAGGGTCATTATACATATATACTGATTTAAAAGTTATTTGACTAAAAAAATATATCTTTTAATACTAATAAATATGATTTTTTTAATGTTTCTTTCATAACAAAATATTTTTTATAATTATTAAATAAATTAAATGATATATCTTATTTTTATAAATCTGAATAATATAATAAAAAAATTTAAACTAATTCTTTTATTAACAAATTATAAAACCAATTTATATAAATAATTTTATAATATTATATTTTTATTTTTAATTAATTAACATATTAAAATTTATTATATCTATATCTTTTTTTATAGATATTTCAAAATTAAACTTTTTAATTGAAATAAATTAAATATTTTACCTTTATATAAATAAACTAAAACTCCAACTATAACATACCTTTTTAAATCTATTTAAATTTTATACACTCATCCTCTCAATTTATAATGATTATCAAAAAATATATATTTTTATAATAAAAATAATTAAATATAGTACTTTAACCACATTAATGATATATTTTGATTTCATTAAACTTAATACTTGACATTATATGAAACATTAAGTTAAATTTCTATTGTAATTTATAAATATGAGTTTAACTCATCTTTCTTAATATCTTATTTAACAATATTCTTATTAATTTTTTAATTTTATTTATTAGTCAATATATAATAATTATCAATATGTACACTTGATTTTATAATTAATAATATATTTTATATTTTTTATATAATATAATGAATATTATAATTATTAAAATTAATTTTAATTGAAAATTTATTATATTTTATAAATTTTTATTTAACTGAATTTAAAATTTATTGATTATAATTTTTTATTTGTCATATTTTAAAATTTTTTAATTAAAGTTCAAATCTTGTTAAATAAAACTTTTTACTTTTTAATTATGTGAGTGAAAAGATTTACTAATCACTTGAATGCCCAACGATCTTTTTCTTTTATGCATGGTTACCAACCGAACATGATGGCTTTTGGCAAACGACATAACTGCTGCTGTCTTTTAAGGAATTTACAATTTCTTTTATGACCCTCGTGTAATTTTAAGAGTCACGTTATGTACCATCAATAGGTCCGCCTCTTCTACGTATAAGGAATCCTTTCTCGTGGCTCTTTATGACCAAACAATAATTCTATAGCAACTGACAAGTAAAGAATAAACAATTTTTTATGGTATCAACTGGTACTTTACCTCAAAGAGCCGCTTCCTTTATTATTTTCCAATAAATGCCAATAAAGGCCATCTATCTTTTAACTACAAATAATCACCATTATATCACTACAGTTTCTACACCCGTTAGTCGCAATCCCTTTTTGATTACTTGTGTACGTATAGGATTTGTATAAGAACAATGCATTTAGCCTGGTGGAAATGACAGCATTTGGCAACATTTATAAAAAGGTACTATCTGAATTCTGATAGAGGGCAACTTTACATCCTTTCACAAAAAGGAGGTGATTTGACACCAGACGGTGACAATTTCGTACCAAATGACAGTGATTTTGGCCTCACAAATTTAAAGGTCATATATCATTTTCTTCGTTTATAGAAATTAATAATTCTTATTCTATAACCTTAAAATCTCTTTTATTCTCTTATGTCACAACATAATGCAATACAATGACATTCTAAATCCAGAACAATAAAGAAAATTTGGAATGTATAAAATCATGGTATTCTTAAATATATTTTAATATCACATGAATTCATTTATACATAAATAATATCATATATATTAGATTTTCATATTATCATATAATTAAGAAAAAAAATATAACTAAATTTTTTTTAAAATTTAAAGGACAAATCACAAGTGGTGTGAAATTAAAAATAAATTCTTTCAATATTTTTAGTTTAATAATTATTATAGATATAATGCATTGTACATTACGCCTGCTTTCTCCAACTTATTGCTACTATCACCTGGCGGACATGACTCAGATGAGACTGGTATTCACTTTCTTACTCATAACCCTTGTCTTGTATACCGGTCTCCTCTGTTCGCCGGGAAGGCGTCTTAAGCCACTCTGGTAAAGTTCTTGCACGGTCCTTGCAAGATGGGAGACAATTAGCAGGAAATGATTGTTAGAAAAATAAATAAAAAAAGAATACAGCAAATGAAACGAAGTCGTGTTTGGCACTGTCCCAACAATTTTCAGTGAGAAACAATCTGCATGAAGTCGCGTGGAATTTTTTATATTAGGTCTAAATTTTGAACTATCCACTTATGCATGAGATTTTTTTTTAATTTTTTTTTTATTTTATACTGTATATAATAAATGTTATTTTATAAATAAATATAATTAAATTTTTTATGTTTGATATGAAATAGAAGTATTTTAAAATAGATTGTTTTCCAACAATGATCTTAGTCAATTTCGTGTCCAGAAGCTGGGAATTCACATCAGAAAAGAATTTCGAGTATTTCCTTCATCAGCTGCTCTCCCAACTAAAATTTCTTCCGTCCATGTGGCTTGTTTCGTTCTTGGCTATTTTCTTACTTCTCTGTTTTTTCCAGTTCTGTCCTTTCTATGTCAAGTTGCCACATTAATGCTGTTTTTATCTGTCAGTCCATTCGCGAGTAGTTTTGCTATAATCTACGTGACCATGTCATTGAGATTCAAACCCAGATGTTATGCCTGATTTCTTTAAGTCTTCACCATGCTTGTGCCCGTACAGAAGTTTGAAATTTTGTCTGAAAGTTTCCAGCTCTGTCTTTAAATGTGTCCGCTGTAACTTGTTTCAATTTGAATAAGAATATTTCTGGTTTTCGGCTCATTTGCTCTCTCCCTCTCTCTCTCTGTTTTTTTCTTTGCTTGCAATCTCTTCTTGAATCATTAACTCATTAATTTGGACTACTTTAATCAACTGATAATTCTTTCAATAAAGTAAGTGATCAATAGATAATTGATAAATTATAAATTATCATCTTGTGACAGAAGAGAAGACCTAACCATAATCAAATGGCCTAGCAAATATGCAAGATGGGGCAAAGAGAGTTCAGTCCTCGTATTTTGTACTTCAAACATGATTTTATTTCTATTGAATAGACAGAAAGCAGAAAATATTTTGAATGACTTTGTTCTTTTATTCACAAATAACTAAAGCATTCCGCTCATTAACCCAACTTCGGGACGACTCCGTCTCCTATTAGAATGAGAACAACCGGGGACAAAAGAATCTAAATATAGCCAAAATGTTAATGGCATTCAATGTCAACAACGTGCATAAACAAATAAAAAGTGTTGAAGCAAGCATAAACACCATGTCCCAGTGCACACACTCTCAATGCTGTGGGACTTGTGGAATGGCAAGATATGCGCAAAGGTCTTGGAAGTAGATCAATCCACTATCCCTCAAAATTTCTGTAACTTTTGTTGCTCCTTTCATAGGTAATTGCCTTTCCATACGTGTCCCCCCAAGGAAAAAAAAGTACAAACTAATAAATAAGCTTTTCTAATTGTCAAGGCTGGAAGACGGCTCTATTTGGTACATTGTCTTTCTTGTCTGTCGAGTGAAAGCTATAAATACATTCATCTATTAAGTGTTATTCCAAGTTCTCTATCAAATAGATGATAACCCCTCTCAGAAATGTTTGATCGGAAAAGGTCTCGAATTGAATCAATTACAGAATATTGAAACGCAAACCAAAGAGAGAGTTTTCACAATATTCTAAAGTCCAGGCCTGTTGATCCTGATGGAAAAACTAAGCTATGCATTGGACTCTGGCCCTACAGGCTTTGAGTTGAGGAGCGGCTGAAGAGCTTTCACAACAATTGTCATATTTGGCCTGAAGTCCGCCTCGTACTGAACACAAAGTGCTGCAACTGCTGCTAACTGATGTATTCAGCCACAAACACAATTCAGAGGCAAAAGGAGAATTAGTTGCTTTCAACCTAGGTTCTACAAATTTTTTAGGTATGTCGAAGATAAACAGGAACGCGATCTAATGTCCGAGCACAAACACATGCACAGTGAGTTACCGAGATGATAAAAGGTTTTGTGTTGAGGTGAAACAATGGAGGGTTATTAGTACGAACCTTGGCAACTGCCTTAGGCGGGAAGTCATTGTTCAGTTTGGGATCCACACACTGCTTCACTTTATCCTCACTCAATCTTGGTGTTGCCTGCAGGGTTTATAACAATATTCAGATGCACTCAACGAGCAATAAATGCAACTGCGGAGAAAAGTAGATAGAGAAACACACCCACGTAACAAGACTTTGCTGTCCTTTGGGCATTGTGTGGTCTACAGGCTTTCTTCCAGTTAAGAGCTCTAGAAGAACAACTCCAAAACTGTAAACATCGCTTTTCTGAGTTATCTGCCCTGTCATGGCATACCTGAAAAGAAAAAGGTTGCAAATGTGAGAGGAAAAGCAAGATGAAAATCCTGACAAAACCAATAGCTCATGTGTTCAAGCAGGATTACAAATTCGCTATGTCAGGCAATCAGCTAGAAATAGCATATGGTAGGGATACATTGCTTACTCTGGAGCATGGTAACCAAATGTTCCCAGGACTCTAGTTGAATGCAGTCGAGCAGAAGAGTCAGAAGAGGCATTTGATGCATTAAAATCAGCAATTTTGGCCTTGAAATCATCAAAGACTAGGACGTTGCTCGATCTGACATCTCGATGAACTATAGGTGGCTGAACCTTTTCGTGCAGATACTCAAGGCCTTTGGCCGCCCCATAAGCAACTTTAGCTCTCTGGTTCCAGTTAAGAACTGGGCCTGGTTCAGCCCCATGTACACCTTTCCTGCCTGCACAAAAAATTGGCTCAAATTAAATCAGTTTTCATTAAAAAAAATGAAGGGAAAGTAAAAACGGGACTGGATATACCATGTAAGACATCGTGTAAAGACCCCATCGTCGCAAATTGATAAACCGCGATTCGGTTGTTTGCCTCCAAGCAATACCCGATCAACTCCACAAAGTGCTCGTGTTTTAGTCTTGAAATTACTGATAACTGCATGAACCAAGGTAAATTTGACGGATATTGCATCTAAATTTAGTCACCTAACCGGCTACATTTAGAGAAGGTATCGCTTATAAATGACCTGTGCTGCAAAATCAGAACCAGGCTCTTCTGAACCCGTATCTAGCTTCTTTATTGCAACAGGCACACCATTGTTTAACTCAGCATAGAAAACTCGGCCATAGGAACCCTCTCCAATCAAAGCCTTGGAACCAAAGTTACCAGTAAGCCTATTTAACTCGTCCAACGACATAGCCGGAATTTCAATTGGTAAGACCTTCTGTGGAGCTCCACTTCTGGCTGTATTGGCACTCCTTGGCTCTCCTGTTCCACCGCCTATAACACCCAGATAAATCATTGTATCAGAACTAAGGAGAGTGAAACAATTCATCAGGGAACATAACTGTGCACAGAAAGAGTGCACAGAAAGAATGAAACAATAGCTGGAATATTCAATTTTAGCCTTGAATTAAGAGTTTTGCTGGTCTAATTAATCAAACAATACCCTCGTTTGCACGGAATTACAATGGGTCTGAAATTTAAATGCATAATATTTTTTAGTACATATTTCATTTAATTGAGAAGAACATCAGATTCACGGACCTAGGATTGTCAAAGATATGATTGTGAAAACTAAGAAACAATCTAAAAGGAAAGGAAGAAACAACAGATTGAGGTCTCATCCATGTCATAAGAGCAAAATTTCAGCTTTCAAAATGGAAACGCCCAAAGAATTGATATAACTGACAGATGGAGCAAAACACATAATGTCTTTGATTGAGACATAGGCCATTAAATGAAACTCATTATTAAGGGAAATTAAATTGTGATGGAAGAACTAAATGATAAAAACACAAAAGGATTTTCGAAACGAGGGACTAGGGAAATTACCGCCACCATAGGGAGTCCCTCCTCTAGGTGGCGCTGTGTATTGATTATCAGCTGGGCCGCTAGGTTCCTCCTCTGCGCCTCCGCAACAGAACATATCAGCCTCGCGTATGAACCAAATAGGGAAAAAAAGAAGCCCTGCAACCCCATATTCAATAACAAACAAGCTATCAACATATATAACGGAACCCCAGCGAGTAAAATTGAGAAATGTTTAATTTTCACAAATCAAAAACCTTACAACCACTAGGGATTTTAATTTTAATTAATTTGCAAACCCCAAAATTGATCTACATGACCAATATTCATTGGCTAAAAATGTTAAAAAAAAAAAAAAAAAGACAGAGAGGGAGGGAGAGAGAAAGAATGCAAATAAAAACACACTTGAAAGCCTTGGACAAGGAGGGTATCGGCAATGGCGGCTGTGATTGCTATTGTTTTGATTCTGTTGTGTAATGTCTTGAAGTCCCTTTTGCAATGACTCTGTTTTAGAGACAGAGAGATTACAATACCAATACCACCAACATTGTCTGTTCCCTTTCTGTGTTCGCGGGAAATTCGGTTTATGAGCTATGAGTTTAACCGCTGAAACTAACCTACCTCAACTGTGCCTTCACGTTCGGGATTCGCACGTACAAGGCACGTCCGTTGCACTTACTGTTTTATTTTTGTTTTCATCGCCTATTGTTATGCACCTAGATGGTTCCTGGTTTGCTTAATCACAGGTTTTTGCACGATCGTCTAGTTCTGACTTAACGCGCCAGGTTTTTGCATGGAATATGGCTTTTTTTTTTTTTCCTTCCCTTTTCCTTGACCTTAATATTGAGTACCGCACTTTTTTTAATTAAAAAATGTATTAAATTACATGTTACTTAATATAAATTTCAAGAATAAATATGTAAATTTTTAGTCAGTTGATCATACATATTATACTTAACATTTTGCGGCTAAAAGGAACAAATACACAGAAAGGCTTTTCAAACGATCTGACAGACACCAGTTCAATTGGTTTAGATCATATAACGAAATTCGGGTAAGAAAGATAGCATGCCAATCTTATCTGCCACTTAGAGCCCCTCCCATCATTTGCATTCCCAGTCCTGTATCCAGTTATTAATATTACTCACAGGCTACTCTTTGGTCAAACAAATAAAATATGATCCCACTAATTCATCTGAAGACGAACCGGGGATCCATTTTCAGCTCGAGAAGGGAAAGAGGATTCGATCATTAACAGCAGGTATGCAAAACTGCAGATTATCAGTGCTTGAATCGATAAGTGTACATAAGCGTAGAGAACATGCCATTCTTTCTTGTCATCTCAATCAGGGAATATGGTACATAGAAGATGCAGCTAAAAAGAAAGTAGAGGTCCATAAGATGCTGTGTGGCTGAACCATTGAATTCAACTGAATCTACATTCTGATTTGGTATCAGCCCCACGTGGCTATGAACTCAAAAAGACTGCAAAAGACCAATCCCATCAGTAACACCGCATTAAAATATAAAGGGCCAGATTCATCTAATAACTACAGCTTCATCCATTGCTAGACAGAGAAACCCAACATCCCTCGGATTTGACACACTATACAATCACCTCAACGTCATCTCCCCCTATCTCACTCTTCTTTCCATATGCGGCCAGTGACCCTCAATTTCAGCTCTTGCCTATCCCCACTGGAAAAAAAGAGTGCCAAGTTTCTCTGAATAATAAGTCCATCCTGGCTGTCACGGACTTTCCTGTGATTGTCACGGATGCTCCTGGGAATTCCTTGCCATGTTAGTTTCCGGCCATTCCCACCAACTTCTAAACTGTAGCTAAATTTCTTTGCTTCATTATCATCACCCATAAATCGCAAGAAGGCCATGTAGACTGGGGCCATGCCAAGCTGGAAAGCCTCAAAATGCAAGCAGAACTGTCTTCCAAAACAGTTGAAAACCTGCACAGGACCATAAAATAGAGATGGTGATCAAACTTTAGATGCAACAGCAACTGAAATTCTAACAAAGAAATCGTAGTAGGAAAATAAATGTTGCTTAATCAGATAATGCACCTGATTCCAGAAAAGATGCTTTATTGGGATTTATAGTGCAACCACACATAACAGTTGTATGAAAGGAGTCTCACAATACATGCAAACTTCTTATCACACATCAACTCCAGGTGCATGAATCCCATCCAGCATGACGATAAATTACTCTCTGTAGTCATACAGCCAACAAGGGCTGATAAACATTTCCAACACTGTATTAAACATTTTTTATTATTTTCTTAATTGTTTTGATTGTGATTTCTTCCAAAACATATAAAACCAACGCCAACATCGATCCCAAAAACAAAACCCAGATATAAGAAGCCCAACCTAATCTCATAACCAGAGAAGGAAATTAGCCAAATATAGAGGTATAAACGTCAGATTTATGTTCTCGTGCATCATAAAAGAACTTACAGTCAGCATCCATGTGGCATTTTCAACTTCATGAGGATTTGATTTGACATAACGATGGTTAAATGTACACCCATCATGCATGTCAACCTTGTGATCATCCTTGAGATGCATGACAAGGGATGGAATGCCACCTGTAACAGAACACTCAGACCCAGCATAAGGACAATTATAGGGACGGAATCTACAGTGTTGCTCATGCTTAAGCTTGATGTAGTATGGAAAAATATCATGGCATCCTAAATTCTGGTACTTGCAGGGGAGTTCCAATGATTCTGCAACTTTCTCCAATGCCAAACATCTTATATTTCCAAGATCATAGCGGCAAGTAGGGCAACAGTTATGCACTCTAATCTTGCAGTTCAAACATAAAGTGTGTCCATTTGGGCACTGCAACACAGAAAGAATGACAGAGCAGGAATTAGAAGATAATTACCACATTCAAAATCTTTAAAGACAAAAAAAAAACAAATTGAAGAAAATGGAGGCTTTACTTTGAGATATCAAGCAATAATGTAAACCTTTAATCCTGATTAAACAAAGTAAGTACTATAACAGGTTTTAAAGTCAACAAGTCAATAGGCATGGTTGTGATAGTTTAATTACTAACTGATGATGTCTCATATACAATCTAAACAGCAGTGCTTAAGAGGGAATATTCAATTTAAGCATCGGTTAATGATAAAAGTGTGTAATAATGGCCTGTGCACAGCACTACATATTTATACAGTTATGTGAAATGATGGTTTGACATATTGATATATTTTCATTTAACTAATCCACACGCCAGGAGCAATGCACAACAGGCATAAGATTCAGTTCCTTCCAGCAACAGTCCACATACTCACATCCACTCAAAGTAAAAACCATGGCAATGATTAGGGAAGTGCCCAGCAAAGGAACCCAAAATTTATGTCAAAACCAGCAGCATAAGCAATATATATTCTCCTCTTATGAAGCTCAACAACAGAAGTCAGTATATTTATTTGATTTCTTTCTGAAGAAAAAACAGAAATCGATATTTTAATGAGGCCAATAGTTGAATTCTGCAGAGATAAGCTTTGACTATCTTTAGGTAGATAGGAATAGGATCCAAATAGCATACCGAACACCGCATATAATTGGACCATTAGAAAGCCAGGGGAGTGAATGCTTCCTTAGAAAAAGGCAACAGTAATTAAAAGAAAGAGAGTGAGTGGAAAGATGTATTGCTAATCCATATAAATCTCTTGATACCGCCAAAAAATATCATGATAAATGATGAAAGGAAAATTAGGAACAGACCTGGTGAATTGGAGGATACATTAGATTCATGCAGACAGGGCACTCAAGGAGCTCATGCACACCACTGTTTGAATAAACTCCAGCCTTCCCAGCCAAGCCAACTGCACTTTTTGTTTGTGTACCGGTGCTCTCTGCCTTCCCCATAGCAGTATCATAGTCTGAGATCGTGGGATGAGAATCAAGAATTTCTTTACATGAATTGCCACCAGGAGCCATTCTACTCCAAGATTGTAAATTTTTGTTTAATATCTAATTCCAGTAGTGTTGCCTGCTTTCAAAAGGTTTAACATCAATGGCCTGCAAATAGGGAACAACTTCAGTACTTGAAGAAACTAGAATTTCTAAACACACCATGCTACATTTCATCATAAAGATGCCACGATAGGTTCAAACTGGGGACACTGTAGCAAGTAGCAGTTGCCACGGTGCCCGATGTCCCCAAGCCACCAGATTTGAAAAGATTCTGGCCAAGATTGTCGGAGATGTTTACACTACCATACTATGCCATTGAAACCAAATATCGTTGGTAACTGGCCTCCCAAGATGAAGGAATGACTTGACAAATTTGGCTTTTAGTACTACCAAGGATTGTCTTCAGTAGATCATGGCAAAAAGTTTGGGAATTTTGCAAGAGAAGGATACAAACAAACGATACGAATCTCTCATCAGCAAAGAAAACTCAGAAGGTAGAGAGACTATTACAGGAGATGGATTGACCTATTATTCGATTAGATAGAGTAAACAGCAAAAACATCAAAAACAAAGCTTTCCATATCTTGAATCTCTACGCATCTATATTACCAATCTACATCTTAAAGCAAATGAATCATAAAAATGAATGCGGATATTACAAGAGACGGCCTTTCACACATTAACGAAGCCGTCCATCATCAAAGCCAAAGCAATCAAGACGTGGTACAAGAAAACAATGGGAAGACTGACCCATATTTTCACATTTTGAACGAAGGTGCAGACTTCAACCAACCAAGAGCAAAATCTTGCCTAAAACACCCTTTTAAATTCATCAACCGGAAAAGTAGAAAATTTGGATCGGAGCATCAAGCAGAGACACAGCCCATTTCAAATTTTCAACCTAAGCAACGACTTTTTAAAAAGAATTCAAATCTGGGCCGTGCCAGAACAGCCAATCAAACGCAAGCAGCATTGAAACAAAATAACAGAAAAGCCATTTCAAGTTCCACCACAAATAAGACCCAAAAACCCACCCACCAATCCGCAGACAAACCAAAAAACGAAAAAAAAAAAAAGGAAAACACTGAATAAAACAGAAAAACAAGGCAAAAACAAAAGTACCCAGTTGAGAATTTCCAGGTTGGTGTCTTCAAGCACAACAAATTCAGACAATTAAGCCCGAAATGTGCTCAAAGACCAAAAACAAAAGGTCAAAAAAAAAAAAGTAAACCGAATTGGGGACAGAAAAACAAAAGAGGAAAGAAAACAAAACTGGCGCACGAGGCCCGCATTACCCGGTTACGGTAAAGGAGGGACAAAAAGATTTACTTACTTCGTTTGTTTGCATCGGTGGAGGCCGCGGCCTTCGTCTTCTCCTCTCTCTCTCTCTCTATATATATATATATTTCTATTTCTTATTTATTTTTCTTTAATTTTTGGTTTATCAGTGTTGAAAATAATGAAATTGAAGCTTTATTTTATTTTCTAGGCCTTTGTTAATTGTTAAAATAATATAAATTAAAAAGGCGTTTTTTAACCGTTGGATAAGTTGTTTTCAACTCTTCAACTGCCTTTGTTTTGCCCTTCCAAAATTGAAGTACTAAGTAACAGAATTTAACAGTTTATTGAAAAGTCAAAAATGGTAAATTAAAAAATGTACTGTTATTTTGCAGTAAAATATTTTTACGATTTTACTTTTTGGACTGTTGGTCCACTGGAAAGTGGGACCACCGCGATGCCTCTTCCCGCACGCAACATTTGATTTTTTTTTTTTTTGGAGACTCTTTGACCTTATTGGGTTGACGTTTTCTTTTCCAGAATTTTACTACAAGTAACTTAATTTTGCATAATCAAATTTAATTCATAATTTTTTTTATTTATTAAAAGATTTATTTTCATAAATGCTATGTATCTTTTTTTTAAGATTAATATTTAAAATTTTAATTATTAAAATATATTTAAAAAGATTAAAATTTTGTTGATTGTAGGTCAAATGCATATTTCTCGTTGTGATAAATTTCTTGTGGTGTGATAAATTGACGGCAGATGTTAATGTTCCTGACTCTTGTTGGTGGACCTTTTCTTTTAAAACTCTGAAGACATTTACATCATAAATGCCTGGAATTGTTATAGAATTTCTCTCTCTCTCTCTCTCTCTCTCTCTCTCTGTTTTTTTTTTTTAATTACATCGGAATTCCTATGGAACTTAACCAACAATAATGACAATAACTACAGCAACGGACTCCAGTCTTTAACAGTGACTTGCGACCTTTTGACGTGTCAAAAATTGAAGTGGCTCCGTGGTCCGATGCATTGGGCACCAACAAAACTTGTAGTTGGTGGGTCGGTTAGACGGTGGACCTGAATTCACTTTTCCACCGTTTTCTTTCATGGCAGGAACATCATTTCCTTTTAGGACCGCCTGAAATTTTGGCCCCAATTGCCAGCATCTCGCGTCTTAAGCTTCCATCTCCATGCACAGAAATGAATAGTATGAAGGTCCAAATCAACGTGATTGGTAGAAAGTAGTTACTTATTTAAACTGTTGTTTCATTTGCAAAGCTTCCTTTTGAATGAAAACTCAGTTATGGACTGGGCCTCGGCCCGTTATCAACTCGAGCTCCTTAAGTAGTTGAGGGCCAAGACCCAACAAATCTTGATCATCCAAATTCGCAGACGAGTAGATCAAGGCCAGAGATAAGAGACTCTAACTGCCACCATTTCCGAAGCTTTATATCGTTCGCCAAAGATGGATGGGAGCGTGATCGACTTTAATGGCTGAATGTGCGCAGTTATGAAAACAATCTTGAAACTGTTGCTGGCAACATACATTACGAGAAAGAGAATATAGTGCAAACTTTATATAGCGCATATTGAAGTTGTTAGAGACGACATTGTTAAACTTTGAAAATTTCCGTCACCCCCCATAAATGCATTGCTTCAAGTGAATATAATTGGAGTTGGTATTCTTAAAAGTGATTAATTTGTTTGCATTTATTTTGTTGTTCTTCGTTTTCTATGTCTTTCCTCTTACTCGTCGAAAAAACAGTGAATCTATCTATTTGTCAAATTTTAATTTTTATGGGAATAATTTTATTTTTCTCAGCTAACAGTATCAATATCGTTAAATGGAGTGCTGATAACCACTAAACAATAGCATGATTTCTTTTTTTTTTTTTTTTTGTCTCTCTATCGAAATAAAATAATTTATTGACAAATTTATTGCGAATCATATGCTTTATTGTAGATAATTTGCACTACAAATATATAAAGTAACATATGATTTCACTTAATTGTAATGCCAAAGGGGGAAAGAAAAAAAAAAACTGAAATATAATTCCATTGCTAGTAAGTTCATTTGTGTGCAACAAAATCAAACTATTCTGGTCAGTTAGTGGGATGTCTCTTTTCTTCTCATCGTCAAGTGGCAATGTACTCGTAATTGCAATCATGGGAACTGAGAATTTTCGTGCTCATACAATCGCAAGACAAAAGTCATTAATAAGAAGTACAGGCTCGAAATCAACAGGCCAATAAAGTTTTGAATGTAATAAAATCTGGAATGATAAGAAGATGATGATGTTAGCTGCATTTTTATAACATTAAACAAGTATATTCTTGGATTTGGTAATTTTCCTTGTAAAGTAACCCCAAATGGTAATCTGATTCAATTTTTCAAAACGAATTTACTTCATATTTCCCCGCCCATACTAAAAAACAACAAAGAAAAAGCCAAAACCTCTCGCTCTCTCTCTCTCTCGAACTTAAAAAACTTTAAAACAACAAAATTCTGTGTCAAAAATCCTCTCCCCGTCTCTCTTTCTCTCTCGCCAAAAAAAGGGAAAATGGAAGAGGAAGATCAGCAGAAGATCATCGTAGATCTAGCAAAAGAGCTGGTCAGTCGCTTAATCTCCCAAAACCCTAACTCCAGAACCCCTGACCCTAAACCTAACTCCTCCGATTTCCACAACTCTCTCCGCTACGCCCTCCGCATTCTCTCCAGCAGATTGACCCCCTCCATTTCCCCCGACGCCGCTGCCATCGCCGAGTCCATCAAGCGCCGCCTTGCCACTCAAGGTAAGTCCTCTCAAGCCCTCACCTTCGCCGATTTCTACAACAAGTTCGCCTCCAGAACTGGCCCCGGCAGCGTTAATAACAAATGGGCACTTCTTTATTTGCTTAAAATCGTATCCGAAGATAGACAATCTGCGAAAAATGGGCCTAATTCTACGCTTTTGTTGCCTAATTTGGCGTTTAACGATTCTGAACTGAGCAACGGTTCTCGGGTTTTCCATCACTTAAAGAAAGAAGAAAAGGGTTGGAACAATGGGGTTTTGTTGGTCACCAAAGATCCCGAAAATTTGCGTGAAATTGCGTTTAGGGAGTTTGCAAATTTGGTTAGAGAGGAAAATGATGTGTCTGAGGAGGTTTTGGTGAGAGATGTGTTGTATGCTTGCCAAGGTATTGATGGGAAGCATGTTAAATTTGATGCAAATGTTGATGGGTATACTTTGTCAGATTCTATTAAGGTTCCTAGAGCCACTAGGCTTATGGTTAGAAAGCTATGTGAGTTGGGATGGTTATTTAGGAAGGTTAAAGCTTACATTTCCGAAAGTATGGATCAATTTCCAGCTGAAGACGTGGGAACTGTGGGGCAGGCATTTTGTGCAGCTTTGCAGGATGAGCTTTCCCAGTATTACAAGTTATTGGCTGTTCTTGAAGCGCAGGCAATGAATCCAATTCCATTGGTTTCAGAGACTGCAAGGTCAGAGAATTATCTATCCTTGAGGAGATTGTTGGTTTGGTTCACAGAGCCAATGATTAAAATGAGGTTGATGGCTGTACTGGTTGACAAGTGCAGAGTCTTGAGGGGTGGAGCAATGGCTGGGGCTATACATTTGCATGCCCAGCATGGTGATCCACTTGTGCATGAGTTCATGAGGAGTTTGCTCCAGCGTGTATGTTCTCCACTTTTCGAAATGGTTAGGAGTTGGGTTCTGGAAGGGGAGTTGGAGGATATCTTTGCTGAGTTCTTTGTCGTGGGTCAGCCAGTGAAAGCAGAGTCACTTTGGAGGGAAGGTTATCAGCTTCATGCTGGGATGCTCCCTTCATTTATCTCACAAGCCCTTGCTCAGAAAATTTTAAGGACTGGGAAGTCAATAAATTTCCTTCGTGTTTGTTGTGATGATCGTGGCTGGGCTGATGCTGCAACAGAGGCTGCTGCTGCTGCAGGGACCACAACCAGACGAGGGAGTCTTGGATACGGTGAAACAGATGCACTTGAAACTCTGGTTGCTGAAGCAGCAAAGAGAATCGATACACATCTATTGGATGTCATGTACAAGAAATTTAAGTTCAAAGGACATTGTCTTGCAATCAAGCGATATTTACTGCTGGGGCAGGGTGATTTTGTTCAGTATCTAATGGACATTGTTGGGCCTGAACTTTCTGAGCCTGCCAATACTATTAGCTCATTCAAACTAGCTGGGTTGCTGGAAAGTGCAATCCGGTCATCTAATGCTCAGTATGATGATCCTGACATATTAGACAGGTTGAAAGTCAAAATGATGCCTCATGGCACTGGAGATAGGGGCTGGGATGTTTTCTCACTGGAATATGATGCTAGAGTTCCACTAGATACAGTTTTTACTGAGTCTGTTATGGCCACATATTTAAGAATTTTCAATTTTCTGTGGAAGCTGAGACAAGTAGAACATGCACTTATTGGTGCTTGGAAGACCATGAAACCAAATTGTATTACTTCTCATTCTTTCACTAAGCTGCAGCGTGCAGTCAAGTTCCAGTTAGTCTCAACACTAAGACGATGCCAGGTTCTTTGGGATGAGATGAATCATTTTGTTACAAATTTGCAATATTACATCATGTTTGAAGTTTTGGAGGTATCGTGGTCTGATTTTTCAAATGAGATGGAAGTAGCAAGGGATCTTGATGATCTTCTTGCAGCACATGAGAAGTATCTTCGTTCAATTGTGGAGAAATCTCTTCTTGGCAAACGATCTCAACCACTTTACAAATCGCTTTTTGTGTTGTTTGACCTCATATTGCGTTTCAGAAATCATGCAGATCAGTTATATGAAGGCATCAATGAGTTGCAAGCAAGGTATAGATATAACTTTGTTATCAGCAGTTTTATTTCCAACGACTCAGTATCTGTCTTTGGATAAATTTTGCTTTCTTAAATTGCAATTCGTTTGTTTTAATGTGCACAGAACCATGACATCCTCTTTACCTTCTAAAGACAAGAATAAATCCCAGAATAAGATGACCACAAGAGCTTCAGAGCCGGGATCTTGGATCAGTGATGGCAGAAAGTTGATAACACAATGTGCAGGAGAATTTCTTCAAAACATGGGACAGGAACTAGATGCTATAGCAAAGGAATATACAACATTGTTTGAAGGTTTCCTGTCCCAGTTGCCTGTGCAGCAACATATTGATTTGAAGTTCCTCATGTTCCGGCTTGATTTCACTGAATTCTATATTCGGTTGCTGTCTGGCAAATAGGAAAGCTGTTGATGCATCTCAGTTCAAAGTAATCTGCAATTTAAAGTGTGAACAAAGTGCCTAAATTTGACAAGTTGCTCGCTTGCATTTGACTGGACAATCATGCTGTACCTTGCTGACATCCGGATCAACCTGTTTGTTGCTGAATTCTTGATTTTAGGTAACCGGAAAACTTTCATTCTTTTATGCATCATCACGAATCATATTTTGCCTTGGTCATTTTTACAATTATATTTTACTTTTTCAGATGGTTTGTGCTCCTCTCTGATGGCTTGAGTGAAATGTTTGCGTTCATGTTGAAGGTAAGTTCTGTGTGACCTAATGAGGCTGCTAAAAAAGTGTTACAATATTTGGAATGCAACAGCTCGATTATTTGCTGGCAGTTCCACTTTCTTCTAATTGTTGCAGGCTGTATATTCTGAACTTGTACATTACCAAAGTTCTTTGTTGGCCAGATGATAAGCAATTTCGTTTTTTCATCTCTTTTTCTTCTCAAGTCCTTGATACTTCAGTGCTGGCAGAACAAAGCAATATTCTCCATATTGCTGGAAAGCTTGCCTTGCAACGGCAGATTGTAATTTCGAGACAGTGGAGAACACAGCCATACCCACGACAGGTTTTGTTCCTTCTGGAATTACAGGATGATTATGGCCATTTCTTAAATTGTACAAATTACTTTTTCTGGGTGGCTTACTTGTCCATTTTATTGGAATTTGTAGAGAATGATAACTAAATCAGGTTGAAGTTTCCAGGTTTAGGATTACAAGTTGTTAGGCATTGCCATAATTTTGTGTCTAGTTTCCTCTGTCGGATATTGAATCTCCCACGAATGTATGGGCCCCAATCCTGCCCTATGGGATGGATGCATAACGTATTGCACTGTGAGAAAAGAAATGGATGTATTGCATACCAAAGTGAGAAGTTGTTCAGCCTGGTTCAGTTGCCTTTACTCCATTCCAAGTGTGCAGAGACTATAAGTTTACATTGCAGATGAATATCTGCATCTGGTTTCTTCCACTCACGGCTTAGATCTAAGAAGGGTGGTCGTGAGGTCACGAGTTGTATTCTGCAGCTAGCATGGTTAGGATGACTCATAACGGTTCAGATGGTGTTAAAAGTATAAATATATCCCAATGCCCTAATTGTTACTGGTGCTTTCTCCTCGCCACTTTCATATATCAAGTGCATCTAAGCAACTAGTTCTAAGCATATTTACGTTGGCCAGAACGTCCCCATCAGCCAGATCCAAGCAGAACAGAGCATAAGCATCTGCACAATTGGCCTGGTAGCACATTGGAGGTCAATTCAGTGCGAGCAAAATGGGGAGGACGCAGGCAAAAAGAAGGCGAAAGTCCCAAGCTTCTGTTTATTTTACAACGTGTTGCAGTTTCCAAGTATCGTGGCAACCAGTGCCTAGACTGGGGAGAGTCCAACGTGGTGAAGCTTGTTGGCTTCCAAATCCCAATACAAAATACCGTTCAAAACTGTAATGGAAAATTAAATTGAAACTTGTCCAGTACACTCGTTTGGGACGAGCGAATGAGTGTATGAACCATCCGACAGCATGACTTTACTGCACTGGTCAAGTGATTGGATAGTTCGTACGCATATATGAGTGTATAGAATTCGCAAAAAAGGAGAAACCAGAAAGAAAAGTACACCAGACTAAAGAAACCCTAATCAACGTGTTTTATATCACCCTTCTAGACCCTTCCAAAGCGTGCTCTCTTTTGTTCTTCTCTTTTCTTAGACATCCCCAAACCTATCGGACCTCTACAAAATAATAATAATAATAATTTTGGACCTCTACAAAATAATAATAATAATAATAAATTAATAAATGACAAATAAAATATGAAATTCTAGACCCTTCTTCACATGTGGTTCGCTGGAACAGGAGCCGAACCCTCCAGACGGATCGCCCGCCTCCTCCTCTCTTATAAATCCCCGGACTCCCAGCCATCCTGATCCTGTCTGGAAGTTTCTGGGAAAACCTTGTTGCGACCTTGTGTCTAGGTTTTTGAGCGCGTGTTTCAAAATGGCCAGGCTGGGCGAGGGCGACAAGCGGTGGATAGTGGAGGAGAGGGCCGACGGCACCAACGTCCACAACTGGCACTGGTCCGAGACAGACTGTTTGGAATGGTCCAGAAACCTCCTCTCCAAGCTCCTATCCGATCTCTCCGTCCTTGGCGGCGAAGGTAACCTCTTCGTCAAGACCAAGCAGCTCGACAAGCTCGACGGCGAGGCCTACGTTAACATTCGGAAAGGAAAAGTCATCCCAGGTTACGAGCTCAGCCTCAGCCTCTCCTGGGAAGGCGAGGCCAAGGATTCCGACGGGAAAAGCCTCCTCAAGCTCGACGGATCTGTTGAAGTCCCGTATCTTTCGGACGAGAATGCCGACGAGGACCCGGAAATCAAGGTCATCGTTAAGGATGACGGTCCGCTGGGTAAGAGATTGAAGGAAGCCATGTTGGCTAATGGAAAACCTCTCATTGAGGAGAAGATTAGGATTTATGTGCAGAGTATGGCCAAGGGCGGGCCTGCTAAAGACGAATTGGAAACCAAGAAGGTTGCCCCTCCTCCCAAGGCGCAATCCACGGCAGTGTTGGCTGGAAAGAAAGACGATTATGCCGCTGTGGGGGCGGTGGAAGAGAAGAAGGAAGGGAAAAAGGAGTCGAAGAAGGGGTTTAAGTCTATAAGCGTGACCGAGAAGTTTAGCTGTAGAGCGAGGGATATGTTCGAGATATTGATGGATGAGAACCGGTGGAAAGGTTTTACGCAGAGTAATGCCAGGATTAGTAAAGAGGTTGGAGGGGAGTTCAGTATTTTTGATGGTTCAGTTACGGGGACTAATGTTGAGTTGCAGGAAGGGAAATTGATTGTCCAGAAGTGGAGGTTCGGGAGCTGGCCTGACGGGATCATCTCCACGGTAAGAAGTTTTTGCCTTAATGCTTCATATGACAATGTTGTAATGGTTAACTTTGATTGAGATTAGATATGTTCTCGTCGCTTAATCAGTTTTATGATCTTCGATTTGCCTTCTGTTTTGATTGGTATTATGTATGAGCTTTCGAAGATTGTTTACCTAATTGAATTCAAAAATGCTCGTTGCAGGTAAGACTAACTTTTGATGAACCTGAACCTGGCATAACTGTAGTGAAGCTGACTCACACAGATATTCCTGAAGAAGACAGGTTAGCTGGAGTTCTGTTTACAAATTAGTTGTGTGTTTATTCCCGTTTCATTTCTGTCTCTTGACCATTTTTTTTTATTGTAATTTTTGGGCTGACTACTTCTGTTTCACTTTTTGTGACAGATATGGGAATGCGACTGTGGTGGAAAATACTGAAAGGGGATGGAGAGACCTTATTTTCCATAAGATACGCGCAGTTTTTGGTTTTGGCATATGATTGCTTACATTGTTTCTACTGAGGATAGAATTTCCTCATATCTTCTTCCAGCAATGAAATTTGAGTTACTGAGTTGCCTATATCAACTCTTTTGCTACCTTGGACTGTCTTCATGAGCTGGTCCATGTGATTGTATTAGTATCATTCAAACTCATTTTCGTGCCTCATGTTCTCTAATAACTTAAACGCTTTGTTGAATTTGAAAGTCTTCTGCAAACACTTGTTGAAAAATTTATAGAATTCCACGAGTAGATTGAGTAATCTATAGGTATTTCAACATAATATGTATGATCTCTTGGGTCTTAGGTAGTATGTGTGACAACCTTTGTAATTGTATTTTGTTCTGCAGGATTGGTTTCTTGTGTTTAGAAGATTCGCCTGTTAGGAAACCTCTGGTGACAGGAATGTACTGCTCAAAGTGTGTTTTTGCAACCTTTGTAATTGTACCTTGTTGTGCAGGGTTGGTTTCTTGTGTTTAGAAGATTTGCCTGTTAGGAAACCTCTGGTGACAGGAATGTACTGCTCAAAGTGTGTTTTTGCAGGACCGTGTTTTTAGTTCAATGCTGTTGGGGGTTTAGAAGGCTAATCCCAAATATTATGGATATAGACCAACTTCTAGGATAATTCTCTGTTGATTGGCATTGGTTAGTCATCTGAGTTATATCAGATGACTGTTGAACTGAAAAACGTTTAGGATCCTTGTATCTATGTCTAAAGATCTACGGCAAAAGGGGGAAAAAGCCAATTTATAGGAGGTCGTTTAGGTGAATAAGCCGGTGTATTGTTGTGCTTATAATTCTTGGAACAGTTGCATGGCCATCGGTTACTGCATGTTTCTGAAGGAGTAACGTGATTGAGAGTATGGTTGGACCATTGGTTTAATGGCCAAGCGTATGCTTCCGTGCGTGGTTCAAAAAAGGCTATTTTAATCTGACGATTCTGGATGCTAGTTCAAGGTTTCTATCACGGAGGTGATTGCTTGCTCGAGAGAACATTGTAATTGAACACTTGCACGGTGGCACTCTACCGTATCAAACAACTTGCTTTATCGAGGGATTGTTAAATCTTTGTCTCATTTTGGTAATTGTTTCGGCTGGGTCCTATTCCAACGTTGTGGCCCGTGTGCTTTCTATCCACGGTGCGCATCTGCTTGTTCTTGGTTAACGTTTTTAATCGAACTTCTTGTTTGGTTCTACCATCAATTAATGTTTATTAAACTTCTTCCAATATTGGGAAACGGGAAATTCGATGTGTAGTATTCTTTGTGTTTTTAAAGGTATTTCGATTGCACATGTTATTGCCGTGATTGCAGATTGGGAATCGATATTTGCGTGAGCTAACTCGGAGTTACTTCTAACTGCAAGATTTATGGGCTTGTTGGCTGCGCCATCACAGCCAGGAGACCCCTTCTGCTTGCTGGTGATTGTGGTAAAAGTACGTTCATTATCCAATTAAAGAAGTGGACATTGAACTATTTGAAGATGAAATAATGAGTCTAGAAGTGGTCATTGAACTATTTGAAGATGAAATAATGAGTCTAAGGCTGGTCTAAACGCAGCACCACGATTAACGGCTGAGTTAATATTTCATGGTAACAAGATAATTGATTGGAACAGTTCAATTTCAGATTCGTACATTTTCTAATAACTGTGATTTCAACCGGTTTGAGTTAAATAATCTCACTGCGTTGCACTTTTTTGTTTTTCGGTATTTTTATAACACGATAATTAACTGGCTTGTTGTCAATACGTTGGATAATTTTGATGTTAAATAGTGTTAAACCAGAGCCTTCTTTGAGAGAATAGGACTTGACAAGTTTCAAGAAATATCGTGGTTCCGGGGCATTGGAGTCCTTCCATTATTGTTAGATAGCTTACACTTCCACTGATCCGTCCAAGGAAAATCGTGTATCAATACAGAAAGAAAAGTATCAATAATCGGTGAGGTCTAATAATTAAAGGGTCAATCTTTTCATACAAGATTCGAGTCTGTCAAAATATATGGTAGATTACACAGGTGACAAAAATACAGAAAGAGAAGCGCGCTGCGGCTCTGGGTGCTGCTCCCTGGGGTCCTCTCTCTTTGTAACCAATTTTAATGTCTGAAAGCTCAATTTAACTATTAATTACATAGTTACAATTGGTACCAAAAATACAAAAAGTTAACTAAACCATCTGTCCTTGTGCTTGCGAATTATCTCTTGGTGTATTCAAGCCTAACTTTTCCCCTTGTGGGCAGCATCCAAGTCTATCATGTGGTCAATTTTAGAACGAGAATTAAATTTAAAGAAGATAAGTCACAACATTTTTTTTTTTTGTTGTTGGGAAATTGTGCATATATAGTTACTAGTTCATTTACTTTTTACTATATAAGTCATAAAGTGGAAAATACGAGAAAAGTTTCCACCTTCTTGATATTATCTAAATGGAAAATTTTAAGTAAAAAATATATGTAATAAATTAAGCGAATATAAATCATTTTTATATTATATATAAGGTATTTTATATTATATTAATGTTTAAAATATAATATAAAAATTGTTTATATTTACTTTAATTTATTTTTGTTATCCATCTAGTCGAATTTGTTAGAAATTCATTCTCGTCCCATTCAATAATGACGCAACTGACTGAGAAGTCAATTTGGCCAAATAGAAAGAGAGTGCCTTTCATTGGCACGTAATGTCTATATTATATTTTTGCGCTAACTAGTAACTCATGTCCCCATTAAGTTGATGCTGCTATTTTTATTTTCGGTTGAATTAAGGAGGAATGACGTATAAAGTTCTAATTCAAGTCTCATCCTCCTATTTTTATATTTGGCGGCCATTAAACTGTACTAGGTGATTGTCCTACTATTTAATCTATTTATAATTTCTTCAACCAAAATTATTTCACTTTCCAAAAATCAGATATGCTTATAAAAAAAAAAAAAAGGCCAATAAAACATAAAGAGTAAAACAAGGGCGTAAAAAAAGTAACACGGTAATTTTTTATATTTAATTTAATTTATTTATAAAATTAAATAAAATATAATTAATTTATATCTTTTATTACGATAATATTACTCTTTTCGTATTATTACCTGATTTATCTCTAACCAATACAGAGATATTGAATTCGCAACATCTGATAAATATGAGGTCAAAATAATTTCCGTTTTCAGCTAGACTCCGTATTTCAACAAAATGGCCACACCGTGATCCCATCTCACCGAAATAAGGAAGAAACACTCTTAAGTCATCCGGAACGCCCAAGTGTCCATCTGCTTTTCCTAATTTTTATTTTTATTTTTATTTTACCTTTTGTTTGGCTTCTTTATATAAAAAAAAAAATTCCTTTGATGTGCTCGTTTACATTATCAGGCCCCCCCAAAAAAATAATAATAATAACTAGACAGACTAAATAGATGGGGAAGAAAAGGGAAAAAAAAACTTCGCATTTTTAAAAGACATTTCAATTCTCAGTGGACTATTTTTTAGTATATTTTATGAGGTCAATCAGAAGAGGTAAAAAAAAAAAAAAAATTAAGCAGAAAATTATTGTAAACGTGTCATCCAATAATTGAGCAGTGGATAAAAAGAAAAAAGCTCAGACTCTTCTGTTGCGATGGCTGTAGGGACAAAAAATTATATTAGTATCATTGTAGTCTAATATTATATTATTTAAAGTTTTAAATTTCTTTGATAAAAATAAAAATTTATTTTTTAATAAAATATAATTCTTCGTAATAAAATTGTGAAATATTATTTTTATTTTCTAAAAAAAAAGACATTGTATTAATTGTCGGCGAAGGGAAGAGAACATGTGTTCTAACAAGAAAAAAACAAAATAGATTCACACAAAAAAAAAATTATGAGTCTATGGATTCTATAATAATTATACAAAATAAATAATATAATATAATATAAATTTTATAAAAAATATAAATAACATATAAATTATATAGAAAAAAAAATAAAAATCCTACAATTACACTCTGGGTGCCCTTTAAGGGCGGTGGAGCAGTCAACGTGCCTGGTTTAATCCCCAATCTACCAGGGAAGTCTCGTTCAGAAGTAGTGTAGGTTACACTGCCAGCGGTGCACTGCATTTTTATCATTTAAATGAAAGCAGACATTATGCCGTTCCCTTGCCTTCGATTCTTTCAATGACCAGACAAATAGCTCTTTTTTTTTTCTTTTTTTTTTTTTGGGCTAAGGTAGAAAATAAAAAGAGTCGTAAATGTTAAAAAAGAAAATAAAAAAGACCAAAAACATGTCCTATTATATATAGAAGGTGAAGGGTCAAAATTTACCTTTAATAATAATTTACTCATGGAGTAGAGCAAAGCTACCAAAAAGAAGATGGAAAGTGAACTCTTTTTACTCTCATATAAAAAAACAACAAAAAAAAAAAGAGAAAAGAAAAAAGAAAAAAAAAAAGACAAAACCAGAGCAAACATTTTTTTCCGTGATTAGTGTGAGTGGTTCATATGACTTATAGATTTCATTACCTGGTACTAATGTTCTTTTAACAAAGATATGGATCAGATCAAGATTAAAAAATTGAGATGAGACGGATAAAAATTCACACTTGCTCATATAAAAAATAAACATAAACAAGGCATGTAAAGATTTACATGTGTTTATATATATTAGCTAAACCTAAATAATATTACTTGATTAATTTAGAATACACACGTAAAAATCGATCCACATTCATATTATAACCAAATCTAAATAATATTATTCGATAAATTGAGATTAGATAAGTGAAAATTAACATATATTTATATCATAATTGAGATTAAACAAGTAAAAATTTACATGTGTTGACATAAGAACTAAACCTAACAGACGTTATTAAAAGCACCATGACGTGCATACAAAAAAATCCAATTGAGAATCTATAAGGAAAAAAACAAAAAACAAAAAAAAAAAAGAAATCTAACTGAGAATGGGAGTTAAAACATTTTCAAAAATATATAGGTATAAAGAAAATATACAAATATGAATAATTAGGTGAATTCTCAATGATTATCTATATATTTATTTGTCTATTTATGGATAAACGATCGGGATTAGACACACAGTCGCAATTATTGTAAATAATAATACCATATTCTAACTATCAAATGGTATAACAGTAGACTTCAAAATCAAAAATCCATTCACATAATATGTATTGTTTGTATATAACCTACCATTTACCTTATGGTTTCGAGGGTAATATATATATATAAAATAAAAATTGAATATAAAATGTCCAAAAGATAAAAACAGAAGAGAGAGAGAGAGAGAAAAGAAAAAAGAAGGTGAAAACATGTAAAATGTCATAAGGGAAAGAAAACAGTACAGTTGTCTGTCTGTCGCCATTTTAATCGTGTAATGGCAAACCATTATAAATTGATAATCCTCCACCACCACCGTTACCAAGCCGTCACCACATCGACGTCAATAAATTTTGATTTTGTTTTTTTTTTTTTTTTCGTTTTGTTTTGTTTTTTAAAAAATAAAAATAAAAAAGAGAATAAAATTAAAAAAAGAAAAAAAAGAACCTCAAATCTTTTCTTCTCTCATTGAGAAAATATTAAACACCAAAACCGCAGCTCCAAATCTCATCTGCTATATTATCAAACAAAAACCTCTCGCTATCGCTATCTTTATTTCTCTGGAATCCAAATCGATCCAGAGGGCTTGGATCCCCCCTTAATCTTCTTCATCCAGAGGACTTTGATTTTGTTGTGTGTATTGGGTCCGCATAGTTTTGGTTGCTGATTCAGTTTTAATTTGATTGAATCAGTTTTTTTTTTTTTGTTGTTGTTGTTGTTGTTGTTGTTGTTGTTTTAGATGGTTATGATTTGGGATTGTGAAAATTTTGATTGATGAATAGAGGTTGATAAAATAAAATTAAATCAATTGAGATATAATTCAAAGATGCCCGGATTAGCGCAGAGAAATGAACAATTCAGTAATGGCCCATCCGGGGTTTATTCCAATGGATTCTGGTCTAAGCACCGAGACGATGTTAGCTATAATCAGCTCCAGAAGGTAACGATGGCTGTTTTCTTTGTTTTTTTTTTTTTTAATATATATATATATATAAATTTAATTTAAATTTTTTGGGGTTTTTTTTGGATGAATTATGGATGGTGCTATGTCTTTTGTTATTGGGACTGAGATAGATCAATTCCTTTTGGCATCAAATTGTTTATGTTTAATCTGGGTTTGTATTGGATCTTGATGTTGTAAATTATTTTGCGATGTTTTCTTTTTTATGTAGTTTTTTTTTTTTTCTTTCTAGGCGTGATTCCTTTGCAGATTTTGTTTCTGGTTGTATTCTTAGATCCATTCTAGTTTTGTGTTTATGTTTCACATGTTTAGTTCACTATTTCTTGGTATTGATTGGAAATATTGTGGCAGTTCATGAAAATTATTTACAAAAGTTGGTTTTTATACTTAGAGCTTGGAATAATTTGCGGGATTGGATATTGGTTTTAGGCTATAACATTGTGATTTGCAGTGCTTCCACTACTATCTTCAAGGATGAACCTTACTGGTTTGATTTAAGTTATTGGTTGCCATTGTTTTTCAAGAACATGGTACAAATATGGTTTTGATTGATTTTTAACCTTGCGTAATGGAGAGTGATAGAGCAACTGTGGGGGTACTTGGATATATTGAAAGCCTACATTGTGAGTGATTGAAAAATTTTGAATTATGTGACAGGCCCGACTTTCTTATGCAAACTTACTATACCCATATGTGTGCATGCACGAATGAGGAGGATTACTTTGATTTCTTAGGTTTTATATGAAATGGGTTTCTTCATGTTTGGTCTTCTATTTTTAATCACTTACAAAATTTTGTACCATCTGCTGGTGGCATAGTTCTGGAGTGAGCTGTCTCCTCAAGCTCGGCAGAAGCTACTTCGGATAGACAAGCAAACCTTATTTGAACAAGCTCGCAAGAACATGTACTGTTCAAGATGCAATGGGTTATTGCTTGAAGGATTCTTACAGATTGTCAAATATGGAAAATCTTTACAGCAAGGAGGTGGGCACATTCCCTGTAGCAGACTAGAAGAGTCGAAAGATCAAAACAATGGTGATTTAAGTTTAACAACTGGATGTGAAGAGGACGTGCAGGATCCCTCTGTGCATCCTTGGGGAGGCTTGTCCGCTACACGTGATGGCTCTTTGACACTTTTGGACTGCTATGTGTATTCTAGGTCACTTAAGGGAATCCAAAATGTGAGTGCTTTTTAAAATTTTCTGGCCAATGAAATATTTTTTTTCTTGATTTACCAATTGATATTCCATGTGAAATTAGGTCTTTGACAGTGCTCGTGCAAGGGAACGGGAAAGGGAATTGCTCTATCCAGATGCTTGTGGTGAGGGAGGTCGGGGGTGGATAAGCCAAGGAATGACAAGTTATGGTAGGGGACATGGAACAAGAGAAACATGTGCATTACACACTGCCAGGCTTTCTTGTGACACATTAGTGGACTTCTGGTCTGCACTGGGAGAAGAGACTCGATTGTCCTTATTAAGGATGAAGGAAGAAGATTTCATTGAAAGGCTCATGTACAGGTGTGTGCTTAGCTTGTTACTTTTTTTTTCTCTTTTCTTTTTTTTTCATGTGGCATCCAGATTGCTTCAATGGAACAAAGAATAATGGGTGAATGTAAGTTGGCTGGTCTGTTGTTTCTTGAGCCTTAAGATTGAGATAAGCGCTGTGAATGAGTGTTGTCATTCTGGTGGAACTTGAAAAGAAGAAAACAAAAGCTAGTTTACAATAGGAAAAACCACCTAAATTCCATCAATGTGCCTCTGGAATTATTAGAGCATCCTGATAGTGCGGCATTTACTAGAGATTCTGGCAATTAGGAAGTGGTTGCCTACTAGAGACTGAAATAAGCTTAGGTTGCTATGTGTCATGAGTGGCATTTGATTTCTCTGTTGTGTGGAAGATAATGTTATTGGCATCTACATTATAGATATTTTCAAAGGATTAGAAATTTTTATAATCTGAGTTTTGGGGAAATCCTAAAATTGTTTTCAAATTAATTCAAATGAATTTATATCTTTAGATTTCTATCACTGTGGTTAGCTGAGGGCTGAATTTATGACAATTGAGTATCTCTGTGTCCATGCTGATTTTGGCATATCGTAGTGGCCATATGACCAGTGCTGTAGAAGGCATAGGGCTAATCTGACTCACACTCTTATCAGGTCTTTTTGTAGCCAAAGCACTAAGAAGCAGAGGATTAGACTCCTGGTATGACTAAGAACCTGTACCATGCCCATAGCCAGCCTAGAGCTTATGCCTATCTATGTGTTTTTAAGGCTATTTTACCAATTTAGTGTGGTGGATGAAGAAAAATAATGGAGGGCCGAACATATTATAGCATTAGTGAGTTAAATGTCTAGACTTGTTACTTTAGGGTAAACTGATTTGGATAGACCCTGACTCAAAGCAGTTATGAAATTTCAATCTCGAGCTATTTAGAGTTTCCAAGTGATACTTGCTGGGGGCATGGAGCATGGTGAGACAACATGAGAACATTCATTAATTGGGGAAAAATCTGAATTGTTCAATTGTTGCCTTGGGAGTAATATGTTGTGGTTGTTGGTGTAAATTTCCATGAAGCAGGATAATACTGACCAAGGAAGGACTTTTCTCATAGAAATGTGTAGGCTTAAGATGTCTGAGATATATAGGTTTCACCTGGCAACACTTTGAGGAACTCATCTAAGCACCATTCTCCTGTGAAAATTTATTTTCTTCAGCTTTCTTATTTACCTGTTTTTGACTAAAAATCTTCTTGTTTAAATCTTTTCATCTTTTCCTTTATGTTTTCCTCGCAGCTTTGCATGTTGATTTATTGTTCTTATAAGTTTTTTTGGCAGAAATCCAGCTTAAGTTATTATTCTTGTTTGGGCTCAGATAGGATTATAGCACTCCCAAATTCAGTTTTGTGTATTGAGTAGATTTTCTTTGTGGAGTCTTGGCTCTTACTTTTATTCAAGGATGGAACCAGAGTGTTTGATTTTGAAGGATTTTTGTTTGGTCTGGTTGGGACAGGGGTTCAGGGTGGGGGATAGGGAGAACATGGAAGGCAGTTAGCTATATGTGCCAAGACTGAATAAAGTGAGTGGGGCGGAGTTCAAATTAGAAATTTGGAGGCCAATGCTATATAATTCATCAATGTTGCAGTCTCTACAAAATACGTCATTTGTTAGAGGACTCTTTGTGAGTGTTAGTGTGTTACTATGAGTGCAAATTCCTTGAAATTTATTTTAAAAAAATTGTGCCTAAATTTTAAGATAATATTCAATAGTTTAAGGACCCTCCCATTTCTTCTCTTAGTATTTTCCTTCTATTTTCAGTTAGGTCTTCCTGTCTTTGTTCTTATTATCATAGTTCACTTGCTGGAAATGCGACTTATTTTTTCAACTCAACACATTTATTAAGTACAGCTTTATTCCACAGGTTTGACAGCAAGAGATTTTGCAGAGATTGCAGAAGGAATGTCATACGTGAATTCAAGGAGCTAAAGGAGCTGAAACGAATGCGGCGAGAACCTCGCTGCACTAGCTGGTTTTGTGTTGCAGATTCTGCATTCCAATATGAGGTCTTTCTTTCATTTTTCTTCTTCTGTGGGTTTCTGGCTAAAGATTAATATCACCCAGGAGACAGCAACTTTGCAGTTTTCATTAGTATCTTATTTGCTAGAGGATACGTTGTAAGTATTGCTAAGAGTTCAAATTCCTTTACATTAATTTTCTTTACCATTTCCTCAGGTGTCTGATGACTCAGTCGAAGCTGATTGGTGTCAAACTTTTGCTGACACTATTGGAACATACCATCATTTTGAATGGGCAATTGGAACTGGAGAGGGAAAATGTGATATCCTAGAATTCGAAAATGTAGGCATGAATGGAAATGTTCAAGCCAGTGGCCTGGATCTTGGTGGCTTGAGTGCATGTTTTATCACTCTGAGAGCTTGGAAACTTGATGGTCGCCACACTGAGCATTCTGTAAAAGCTCATGCACTAAAGGGTCAACAATGCGTGCACTGCAGGCTAATAGTAGGTGATGGTTTTGTTACAATCACCAGAGGGGAAAGTATCAGAAGGTTTTTTGAGCATGCTGAAGAGGCCGAGGAAGAGGAGGTACTTCAGATTCCTTGGGCCTTACCTATAGTACTTTCATTTTTGGCCCTAGCTCTTTTGAGTATTAAACATTGTTTCCAAAGTCATTTTGTCTTATGTCGTATTAAATTGCTTCCTTCATGCGGTATACACTCTTAGGATGATGATTCCATGGACAAGGACGGAAATGAGCTGGATGGAGAATGCTCCCGTCCCCAAAAGCATGCGAAGAGTCCTGAACTTGCTCGAGAATTTCTTCTAGATGCTGCAACTGTTATTTTCAAGGAGCAGGCATGTTTCTGTCTTCCAATATGCTTGCTGGTCTCGCTGATTGTTAATTCAATGATGGATATTTGTTAGTTCCTCAAAATTGATGGATATTTATTAGGGTCATTGTTCCACGTGGCATTACTTAATCTATTTGACTCTCTTTTTCTTTTATTGTGCAATTTGAAGGCAATGGTTTGTGATGACCAGTTTCAGATTGCTAGGCGCATATGAAGACGCAATTCTGTGTCTTTATATTTGAATATAAGATATTTTTCCAGTGTCAAGTATAAGATATTTTACAGTTTCTGTTGCATTTTCAGGTTGAGAAGGCTTTCAGAGAAGGGACTGCACGCCAAAATGCACACAGCATCTTTGTTTGTCTTTCATTGAAGCTGCTGGAAGAACGCATTCATGTTGCATGCAAAGAAATTATTACCTTGGAAAAGCAGGTTCTAACACTTGTATTCTGGGCTCTTCAGATACACATAAATTGGAGGACTTTACCATTGCTTTGGGGGAATATTTTCACATAATATATTTCCTGCAGATGAAACTCCTCGAGGAAGAGGAAAAGGAAAAGCGTGAGGAAGAAGAACGCAAGGAGAGAAGAAGAGCAAAAGAAAGAGAGAAAAAACTTCGCAGAAAGGAGAGGTTAAAAGGTAAAGAAAGGGATAAAGAGAAGAAGTGTTCCGAATCAAATGATACTTCTGGTCTTCCTGATGTTTCGAAGGATGAAGTGTCTCCATCAGGTGATGAACAGCCTAGTCATGCCATCAGTTACAAGGATTCAGCAAGTGAAACAGGTGATATATATCTGTCAAGGCCTGGATCTGTTGATTTTCAAGGAGAACAGTTGTCATATGATTATCCCATTTCCACAATGCAAAATGACTCCTATGATGTTCCCAATGGGGAGGTTAGAAATGTGAATGATGGGACGGGCTCGTTTACAATTGAGCAATCAAAATTTTCTCGTCGGAGATTGAAATTTAGGAAAGAACAATTTGATCCATCTTTGAAGTGGTCTGATAGGCGCCGATTTGCAATTGTTTCAGAAGGCGGGCCTGTAGTTAATAGATCTGAGCCAAGACATCACATTGATAATTTTGAGCTCCCTTCAAGGAGCATCAATGGATCAAATCGGCAATCAAGGATAAATGGATCAAAGTCTAATGGTCGAACCTTTGGCCCTAAGTTCAATGAAAAGTTTCAAAGTCCCAGCAACAGAATGACCGAAAGATACGACTTCCATGGTTGCAGCTGTCACCAAGACAATGAAAACAGATCAAAAGTTGAGACATATGTTTCTGCAGTGAGAGTTGTCCATGAGAGCAAATCTGTTGGTAAGTCTGATTCTGTGTTGGATATGTCCAAGCAATTCTATCGAGGTAGCAAGTACAGCCAAATAGATTATATCCGTGAAGGTTGTGGAAGACCCAAGAGCAAATGCATTGTGGGAAATGGTTATTCTGGCAGGGATGGTGTTCCTTCCAGGAAAGTTTGGGAGCCAATGGAATCTCAAAAGAATTATCCTAGGAGCAACTCAGACACTGATGTCACGCTGAGATCATCCACTTTCAAGGCTGAAGGAGTGAAAATCAATGGTAGCCACCTTAAGTCATCTGTAGATACATGCTCCAGTGAAGTCGCTGAAAATTCATGTGGAATTGATCATGAAGAGGATGACACGAAAGAATCGAGAACCTCATTCCTTAAAGCGGACAAAGGCTTCCAAAAGGGACTCAAAGTTGAAGTGAAGGACCCTTGCTACTCAGCAGAAGCTTCTTATGAGGACATTGTTTCGTGTCCCACGAAAAGTTCTAACTTGAGTGGGACTTCTGATTCTGGCATGGCTAGTACCTCAAATTCAGATAACTGCTCCTCATGCCTCAGTGAGGGAGATAGCATCACAGCCTCATCAAACAATGGAAATCTGGAATCCTCTTCCACGTCAGATTCTGAAGATGCTAGTCATCAATCAGAAGGAAGAGACACTTCTCCATGCATTCAAAATGGTTTTACCAATCATGATGAAGCGGAAATGGAGAACAAACAAAGTACTAGCATCCAAAATGGCTTTGCTGAATTTCGTGAAGAGGGTATGGTGAACAAACTGAGTGCAAATGGAGGGGAGGCCTTTGGGAATAGGAAATTGTTTGGGCTTCCTACAGATAGTCCAAGAAATACAGCTCTGGGAAGTCTGCCAACAAAAAGTTCCCAGAATCCCGATTGTGGCAGACCAACTTACAGCATGGGTTCACAACATCAAGGCACATATTCAGCTATGCATAGCCAAAATCTGCGATATCCAGTGTTTCAAGCTCCTTCAACAGTTGGTTACTTCCATCAAAATCCAGTTTCTTGGCCAGCAGCTCCAGCTCATGGGTTAATGCCCTTTCCCCAACCCAACCACTACTTATATTCTGGCCCTCTGGGCTATGATGCAAATGGAAACTCACACTTATGTTTGCAATATGGGGCAGTGCAGCATCTGGCAACTCCTGTGTTTAATCCTCCCCTGGTTCCACCATATCAGGCAGTTGCCAAAGGCAATGGCTTGAACTCACAGGAGCAAAAGCATAAACATACAGAGCAGGGAGGTTCAATTGAAGCTAAAGCAGAGAGAATGGCTGCAGCCGGGCAACGTCAAGCAGAAGTTTTGCCTGGTGAAGGTGTGAAATTTGATAAAATTGCCAAGCATAACGGTGACACCGGCTTTTCCTTGTTCCATTTCGGTGGGCCTGTAGCTTTTTCGACAGTACATCAACCAGATTCCGTGTCTTCAAAAGATGGGAATGATGGAGATATGTCTTCAAAAATAACAGCCGACGAAGTTGAAAAGGCCCATGCTTGTTCTAAGAAAGAGAACGCCGTGGAAGAATACAACTTGTTTGCTACAAGTAATGGCTTGAGGTTTTCATTCTTCTAAGCTATATTAGTAAGAAGTGGTGAGGTGGCTGTGTTGGAGTTCAGTCCCTATCTTCTTATTGGGTATCTGGAGTTTGAGTACCTTCTAAGCCAACACTCAATAATCTTCCTCATGAGTAATTCCAATTCAGCTGTAGTTAGTTTGATTGATATCCAATTCATTCTGCTTTTTTGTCTTCTTTGCTGTTCAATGTAGAGAGAGAGAGAGAGAGAGAGAGAGAGAGAGATTTGGGAGAGTGTTATAAAGCGTGAGATTTTCTGTATGGGGCCATCTCTTATATGATTGAAGCATTTGTGATGGGTTTTTTTTTTTTTCTTTTTTGGTTGAAGTTGATGAGTCCCTTTTACTCTTTTGAGCTGCATTAGCTTCATATATCTTCAGCTCAAGTTGCCTGACCACAATTTCTGTTGTACTATAGATGTCTCATTGGTATGAGACTTTTTGTTCTTCCCTTGCATTTCGGGAACATGTTCGTGCCAAAATTGCTGTGGACGGGCGAGTCAATGATATAAAATATCTCTAAACGACGTGCTCATGGGCTTAGGATTTAACTCCGGCTCGTGGCCAGATGGGGCTAATCTTATTAATTCTAGCCCGGTCCACTTTAAAAATGAAGACTTCTCTCATTTTTTTTATTTTTCGGCAAAGAGGAGGAAAATACTATTGAAAAAAAAAAAAAAAAGAACTACGGTCAAAAAGCCCCAGTCTCTCACTTTTTTTTATTTTTTTATAATTTTTTTATCTGGTTGAAAATTTTCAAAAAAACAAAAGAAGAAGAAGAAGAAAAAGAAAAGAGGGTGTTTTGGTTTGGTTTTTGGTTGGTTGAATTTGAGGTTCCAAAAGCAGAGCATCTTTCGGACGCCCCGATGGCCACGCCCCAAACGCTTGCGTCCTTCAAGTACTCCGACAGCCTGACGATGGTCGGAATCTCAGTCTGCACAGCGGTGATCTGCGAGGCAATCTCCTGGATCCTGATCTACAGGACGAACTCATACAAATCCCTAAAATCGTCCATAGACAAGGCATCCAAGAAGCTGGAGACGATGAAGACGGAGACCACCAAGATCACCGCCAACAAGAAGTCCAAGAGCAAGAAGATGGACCGCGTCGAGACGTCTCTCAAGGAGTCCAGCCGCGACCTCTCCCTCTTTAAGTTCAAGTCCGGCGCCGTCGTTGCCCTCGTCCTCTTCATCGTCTTCGGCCTCTTGAACTCCCTCTTCGAAGGCAAAGTCGTCGCCAAGCTTCCCTTCAAGCCGATCGGCATCGTCATGAAGATGAGCCACCGAGGATTGCAAGGCGACGATCCCACCGATTGTTCCATGGCGTTTCTCTACTTGCTCTGCTCCATTAGTATACGTACAAATCTCCAGAAGTTTCTCGGATTCTCGCCGCCTCGTGGAGCTGCCGGCGCCGGCTTGTTTCCCATGCCGGATCCCAAAACCAATTAATCGGGTTTGAGATGTTTTTCATCCCCTTTGTTGTTTAGTTCAAGATTATCTGATACAGACCTTCAAAACAAACCTTCCCCCCCCCCCAAAAAAAAAACAAAACAAAAGACAATTAGGATTAACCTGGATCGTCTTTGCTATCGATTGTTGTTTTGGCGTTTCGTTTCTTTTGTGATTGTAATTTGGCTCATCTCTCTAGAGATTTTATGCAGGCCTTTAATTGTTTGGTATTGCCTCAGCAGTAGCAGCTTGGTGATACTCGATTAACATTTTATGTGATAATGCCTAGGCAGTTGGGTGTTTTTTTGGTTGGGGTTAATTGGCTCGGTCTAATTTTTGAACTCGAGACCTCAAGACAACTACCCATTGAGCTAAAGCTCATTGGTTTGTTTAGGTAGTTTTCGCTTGAGCCTTTTAATCTTATTATTCTTTGAATGGTCTCCTCATCTTTTCCCTTTTATAGATTATGCATTTGGTGACTTTATTATTGTACGTTACTCACTAATTGATCTCCGTGTTAATGCCTCGTTCATGGCATGTTCTGGCTTGCTGTGCCAATAAACTGTTGAAGAGAGTTGACACCCTTCGTCTTGCTCTCTGACTGCAACTTGTGAACTCATAATCAAGTCTTTCTCCTGGTATCTTTCTCAAATTGTTTACCCCCTATTGGTTTGAGATGAATAGACCGAAATTTGAAAGCCATTATAATTTGATGTCTTGCCTTTGGTCCCTGGCTCAAGTGTTGGAGGGTCTTGGTAGAATGCACGGCATGAATAGATTCTCCTCTTAGTATTACTGGGACCAATGAAACATTAGCTTATTTTGTTCAAACGTATCCTGGTATGCTGTGTTCTTCTATGTACTTTCTGGTCTTAACTAATGGCTGTGGTTGTGCAGTTAGTGTTTGATTGAATATAGTATATGTTTGCTGTTTATTTCTCTAGCCCTTTGTACTGTAGGTGAATGTTGCATGTTGCCAACTCTGTTGGTAGTTGTTATGATTGATGATTAATGTTATCTAATTGTGGTTCGAAGATGAACTCACATTCTTGAACAAGTCAATAAATAAATACAATGAAAACTCATATTTCTCCCATGAAAACCACACAGGGAAGTCTACTCCACTAGACTGCACCTTGGTCAGAGTCTTTGATTGACAACTCAATTCTATGTTCAATGACATGGTGAACTGTTCTGACAGGATTTATTTTGGAAACCTTAAATAGTGTTGCCTGATGGTTTGGTACATTCTAACATTGCTGGAAGCCTGGAACTGACTTTGTAGCGACAATTATCTCGTAACCTTTTATCTATGAGAAGTATAAATGTTCATTGTCAGTAGACGGCAAATAAATGACTATTAGTTTCTGGTCAAATATTTGTTTTAGTGAAATTTTCATTGAGATTTTGACAGCTCAAAAAAAACGAACTTTAGGTTAGCAGATGGTAAAATCTGGTCTAAGATGAAGTGTCAATTGCAGCTACAACTTCAATATATTGTCAACTTCAATTATGCAGTATTACCTTCATTTTTCTTTTCTTCAGTAGGGCCGTAAATCTCCTTAATTTTTGAGATTGGATCGCTCAAGGAGTGCAATGGGATGACTTTTATTGTTTCTTTACCTTTTGGTATTCTGCACTTGGGATAGCTCAGATCCATTTGGGTGCAATTCTGTTACGATGATGACAGCAAAGAAAGGTCCAAGTTTTTCTTTGGAGAATTTGAACTAGAATCTTAAATTATGAGTAGAACCAAAAAAAAAAGAAAAACAATAGTTACAGCGGTACTTGTGGCAGACAGAAAAGGTAAAACTATCCACTCACTGCAAGTCCAGTGGCAAGATAAAATATGAATCGTGTTGAACAGGCAGTCTTGAGTTAGGTGGTAGGGGAACATATGCCAGCTCCGGAAGTTTTGCTAGAAAAGGATTGCTCAACATCAGGATCATCTACAATGTCTGTCTGTTATCATAGCTCAGCGGTTTGCAATACGGCATTGGGAAATTTTCGCGCTTCCAAACACTAAAAATATGCTTAACGTGCACCGTACTATCATAATTAGAAGAAAGCATTTTCCTGGAATTCAACTGTCCATATTTTTCTCCTGCTGGGTAGAGTGCGGAAAATGAGTCAAAAAGAGAGAATCAATTTCTGATAAATGCTGGAGATATGCTTTTTGTCCGTCAGACTACCATGGTCTTGACGGTGTCAACTCTACATGAGTATCATTAATCCCACCACAAGCATTCCCAAAAGAGACTCGCATGAATTAACGGCGGGTCTTAGTTCACGAGAATATTGACAAGCCAGGGTACCGAATACCTGGAAAAAAAGAAAAAAAGGAGTTTCTACTGAAAAACGAAAAATTAAAAACGCCAAGCCCAGACGACCCATCTGACACGTCTTTTTCGGGACTCAACGAAACAAACGCCATTTTAAGAACAAATATTTAGGCATTCCTAACTAGTAATGCACATCATGATTTACAAAAACACACGTACAGTACACTAGAAATCATTATTGCTGATGAATCAATCATACCCATCGGATCATCACACTTGGACAAGTCAATCTCCGAAGACATCAACTGCAGGGCTCTCTCTTGTTGGGTTGGATATCTCCGTCTCACCTCCGTGGGATTTTTTCAACTTTGCCACAAGAACCCACATGTTCGCCAGTTCATTTTCCAGATAAGCTTCTCTCTGCTTGGATTCTTCAACCTTTCTTTGAAGCTCAGCCTCTCTTTGATCCTTCTCAACAAGAGCAGCTTCATATTGAAGTTCTCTTTCCCGACTTACTGCCAACTCTTTCTTGAGACCTGAGGCTAGCCCAACTTGGTCTTGGCGTTTCATGTGATTCTCTCTTCTGCCATTTCGCAGGGTACTGCTAGTTTTACGCTGAGTGGGTGAGTTCTTCATGGCTGCTAGTTCAGTTGTTAATTGCTCATTATGATTCATGAGCTTGGCAACTTCTTCTGATAAAGCCTTCAGCTCAACAGCAGCTGCTGAGGCTAGATCTTTTGCATATGAGCTCTCATCTGCTAATTTTTGGTTCTGCCTTTCCAGCTGTTCTTTTGACTCTGTTAATGTAGCAACTTTTTGCTTCAGTTCTTCAATCTCTTTGGCCTGATTAAGGGAAAAGCAAGGACTCAGCTACAATATCAACACATATGGCAAAAGAACATTTTAAGGCCCATAAGTATTTCATAGCATGAACTTGCAAGATGGAAATATCAACACGCCTTTTCTAGAATGATATCAACGTTAAAAACCAGCAATTCATGTTAAAGATAATTAAAACTTCGTCAACTAGCCCCTTTTTTCTCAAATTGGAAACAAATTACAGTGAAATGTACCCAAAACCATTTCCACCTATCTGATGACCTCGCTGGTAACTTATGCGCCTCAGAGTCTGGGCAAACCAGCCCCACATTCATTACTCTGGAGGAAGAATGGAGCTCAGAATAAATTGACATCAACAAGATAGCAGGAAATAATGTATATTTTATAAGCTAAATTCCAATTCTCCAACAATATCTGCCCAGACCACAAGGGAAGTCCATACAGATCTACTGGTCCATGTAATGACAGCTTAGTTAAATGAAAATTTGCACCCAATTTTGAGAACCTGAATCCTTCAGCCACGCAAGACAAATGAGGCAAACAACTACAGGCAAAATAACTGTTTGCTTCAGCAGATACACGAATTAGCCTGATAACTTCATCATGAACATTTTCTTTCTTAAAATGCAGTCTTTGTCCTCATAACAATGGATAAGACAAGAATAGAAAATGGACACTCCACTTAACAAGGCTGCCATATTTAAAAGCAAACCTGTTCTTGTAAAGGCAAGTTTTCTTTTTTATCTTTTGGCACTGCAATCTCCTTGTCAACATGATGCTGTGCATAGGAGTTTTTTAATTGAGAAAATTGGAGAGAATAACTAGCAAGAGGACTGAGATTGTGTGCTTCAAGTGCATCTGCAAGCTGCTGCTTCAAGGAGACAATTGTTTCCTGCAATCCTTCACATTCACTGATCTGATGGAACAACAACCACAAAGTTACAGATCATTCTCAACCAATAATGTGACTCATAAAAACAATAGATGCTATAAACACATATGCCAGCACAAAGTAGATTTGTTAGTTGGCTTTTTGACCTTTTGATTAAGCTGCTCTTGAATTATACGATTATCTGCTGCTTTAACCTGAAAGGAGAGAGTAGTTAACTCATCAAGATATAACTATCTGGCAATCAAAAGAAGAAAACTGGATGCATCGTGACTGAGAAGTGTATGAACAGGGGAGCAATCCTGCTCTCATTCCATATAGTTCCCTTGGATCAGGTGCATTTTCTGTAAGTCTTACAGCCTAAATAAACAACTTAAGTTCCAATTCTGTTGTGACTCCTATTTGTAACATTAATGACATCAAGATGAATCCAAAATTAGTTTTGTACAGTAATTCACAATATCTCACTTCAACCACTGGTTATGAAGCATGTCACATAGACATTCTAGTGAATTGATAACATAATATTCTCAGTTAAAACAGTAGAGGAGGATCACCTCAAGCTCAAATGACTTCTCATTCAATTGTGCCGTCAGCTCAGCAATTGTCTGCAGCATAAAATGACAAACAGCTTGAAGACATAGTTGCAGTCACATCAAGCAGTTTATACAACCAGAATGGAAGCATTACTTGTGATATCTCCAGTTTACCCATCTTGTCGTGGGAAGACATGAGAGAATCAGCAATTTGGTTTTCCAACAAAGCTATCTGATCATTCTTCACCTTGATTTCTTCACTCAGTTTCTTCATCTCCTCCTTAAATACAAAAAGGGCCACACCATAAATTTTCTGGGAATAGACATATCACAGGCTGCTAATGAGTGAAAAAGGAATGTGAACAGAATACTACATGAATATGTTCCTTGCAGGGGTTTCGCAATGCCTCCTCGGACAATCTCTTCAAAGCACTTGAATGAAGTGCCACCTCTCCAGACAAAATTTTCTGCTGCTCCCTCAGAAGATCAACCTGATCACTTGTTTTTATGCTAGTCTAGAACAAGATTAGACATGACATTTAGACAGCAGGCTACACATGTTAAGTTATTACACAAAAAGGGGAAAAAAACAGTAAAAAAAAAAAAGAATAAAAAGCATCATTAGATTACCGAGGGAGTCTCTTGCCCAAGGAAATTGTCCTCAGGAACTTCTCCACCTGGTCTAACCTCAGATGGAAGGTCTGCTGAAGGAGAGGTTTCCATCAATAAAGGATGTGAACGTCTGGATTCTGCATGGAAATAATTGTTTTCTGCTTGAGGTGTGGAGGGTGTACTATTAGATTTTACTCCACTTGATTTATCACTAGTGCTTTGCCCTAGGACATTATCCCGTTTCTGATCAAGAACAATATAGATTAGCTTCATGAGAGTGATTCAGGGCACATAAACGAAGAAAAAAATGCTTACAATAATTGAACGGTATGAGGCATATGATTTTATGAATTGAACTTTGTAAGTAACAGAGATCACCATTTCACTAAAGGACACGATGGCAGCAAGTTTCTTCACCAAGTGATGCAATATGGCAACAACATCACATGTGAATTTACTGATCATTTATTCATTTTGCATAAGAGAATTTACCAAACAGCCAAATGTAGTTATATGAAGAACACAGAGCATGAATGGGACACTATTTCAGACAAGAAATTGAATTGCTTTTTGTTCATAGATATAATAACTTGATATATAAACCAAGAGATTGCATTGTAAAGCAGAACATTCAGTTCAGAGAGGTAATGAAATAAGGCCATGGCCCCCATTAGGAAATTAGCTGAAAAAATAACAAGAGATAAAAAATCTTTTCAGGTCAATGGCATGTATACCCGTAGCTTAAGCCAGTTTAGCAATCCATGCTTCTTGGCTTTCTTTTCCCCCTTAAGCATATTGTCTGCAGTTTCGGCATTGCCTTCAAGAGAAATATACAATTCAACATTTTCATCATCTAACATCAAGTCTCGCCTCTTGTACGGTAGGTATGCAAGCTGCACATTCCACGTAAGCAACTTCAACAATTCAATCAAACTAAGCTAAAAGAAATATTGGAAAAAAAAAAAAAAAGATGCTCATAAATAGACTACAGTACAATGCCAGGTTAGGGAAATATAAAAGATAAATCAATCTTATGCCCAGAAGAGGAATAATGTCAATTATCAAGAAGTTTAAAAGGGAAAAAGCAAAATAGATTCATTACTGTACCTCTTCTTCCCCAAAAGAATGCCTCCTCCTTGGGCCTGGGCGATGAGGAAACCTTGATGATTGTGATGCTTTGGTGGAGACCAAAATTAGTTTCGTCAGTCGCTGTATTCTGCTCAACAGAGCTGCTTTAGCCTCTTCCTCTTGTTCCAATCTTGACTGCAGTTTGTACTGACCATCTTCTAGCTTTATGCATCACACAAATCATCAAAGTGACAACTTCAGACACCCAGTTATTCTCCCTTTTACTAAAAACAGTAATACTTAATATGATTACTTTAATGATAGTAGAAATAACACGCCAGCCAACAAAACAAGCTAAAAAAGAAACCAAGCTACACATATGTTGAAACTTATATACCATGTACATCATGCTCTATTTCCAGTTGGAATCCAAATCACAGATTAATTATGCCAATTTTAGTTTGCAAAAACACAGTCAACCCTAAATTCATGAAAGGCAGGCGTCAAGAAACCAATCCACATAAAAATTTAAGCTGTTGACAAGCTAGGCTCACTTGGGCCTAAAGCATGAACAAACAAGAAATTCATAATTAAATGAGGGTAGCATGATTCAATCTCATGATCACTAAGTCATGACAACTCTAATACCATGTTAAGAACCAATTCACCTGAAACTTTAAACTGTTAGGTGAGATCTAGAATATGAATCATATATTATACTCGAACAGCAGGAAAGTTGGAACTGAACATCCCACGCAGTGAAAAAATAAATTTCAAAATCAAACTTCTGGAAAATTCCCATGTTCTTTTGCTGCTAATGAAATAATTTGAGGAGAGGACCTTGTCCACAGAAATAACTAGGAATGTTGATTATTCATTTACTGATGGTTTTGCTGGTAGCAAGGCTGATTAATTAAACTAGGAGTAACATTCACCTTCATACATTACTAGACAATAAACAATTGCTATCATAGACCATAATTTTTCCTTGGAAATTTGATTAAAAAAATGATAGAATGAAGTACTAGACTCTGTGTTAATCTTTGTCTTCCCCACAAGGACCAAAAAAGCAACCAACAACAACAAGAGAAGTCATAAGTTAGCAAGAACCTTAAGAAGAAAAGTGTGCCCATAAGCAAGACTTTAAACAAAACCAAAAATTAAAAGTTAAACATTGAAGTTAGAGCAAAACTCTTTATGATTGTACCTTCTGCTTTAGAAGGACAATGTCATCCTCCACAACCTCTTTCAATTGAGGAACTGTCACAATACCCCTCTTCAGTTGATCTAGCTCTTCCTTTAAACAGCGTATCTCATTTTGGTACTTCTTGATAAGTGATTTCTCATCAATAATCTACAAGTCAAAATATTATTTCAGCATGTGTGAAAAAACATTGTTCTAGAATTCCATAAAACCAGAGGAAAAGGAAATAACCTTGTTCTGTGCTGCTTGAATTTCAATGTGCTTTGCACGATGGGCAAATTTCAGAGTGTTATGCGTCTCTTCTGAACTACTTGATGAAGGTGTAACGGTGCAAATGAGCTGTATTTTTTTACAAGAAAACAGATAAGAAGCAGTGTATCAAGTAGCATCTGTTCTGAGTGACAAAAATGTAATTATATGCACATGCATGGATGTGCACATTCATCATCCATACAAAATGTATTGTTAATTTACTGTGACAATATCACAGTATTCTTACCGATACACGGCCATTTCCACTTAGTGAAGACTGAAGAAGCCTTGTCAATTTAGAGTCCCTGTAAGGAATATGTGTGGCTCTCCCTTCAGTCAATTTTGATATTACCTATGTTAATAACAGGTAAAAGAGTTAAGTTTACCAGTGAATAACTCACAATTCTCTTAGATTATAGATTTAGTATGCTATTTAAAAGATAGAATCCCATATTAAGTCCTGAATAATGCGAGAGAGAGTGTGTGTGTGTGTTAAATCTTTACCCATCAGTCAAGACAACATCATAAAATGTCACTTTATGGAAAACAAAGGTAGAAAATTATTAAGAAGCAGGCTGTCGAAGAGGCATAAGCCAAACATATATTAATAATTGAGAGAATTAAGAGCATTAAGGCAACTCAGTCAGTGAAGTAAGATGGCAAAGCTATAGAATAAAAACAAAATTAGCAAACTGATACAAAATTTCAAGCACAAGAGCTAGATACATCCATGGACAGGAACAACTTCTACAACAGTTTAAAAGTGGAATGATAGCCAGCAAATTCAAAAGGAGAACTTTAGAGCTTAACGTAAAACATACTTGTGTAGCAGAACATTGAAAGGTCAGAGATGAATAACTAGTAACACATGCATGACCAGTAAAGCATACAAGTCCTCACAGTTCCAAGTGTCAGCAAGCTCTTATTAATATAGGAACCCTCCTTCCGTCTCACACCAGTGGTTTCAGCCTTTGGGCTTTCAGAACCTGCCAGATCGATGAGGTGCTGCAGATATAAGTAAAATATGGAAAAGTTAAAATGAATCAACAATAAAATGCCCAGAAAATAAAAATTGCCACATCAGAGTGAATAGATGAGGATGAAAAAGAGGCAACATGTCAAGAAATAAGACCATGCCCTGATTCTGAATCTAATGAGCAAATACACCAGTCTCAGGATGTGCACACTAAAAATTACCAGTTGGGACAAATGTACAGCTTCTCCTTCACTATTTTCCCCGCATGGGCTACTCTCTATTGTCTGCTTGCAAGGCAATTGCACATGGTTAGATTCAAATCAATATAACCAAAATGATAATTGGTCAAATTTCTCACACCACCACAAAAATGAGGATGATTTCTTGCAATTAGACTGAAATTGCCCAGTTAAAAGCAGAGACCATTCAACTAGACTCAATTAAACAGTTTCCCATTAGAAGCAAATAAGAGTGAAACAATGAGCACAGCCACCAAAATAAAAGACTAATAAGTGAAGAGAATAAAAGATAAAGCTAAGCCACTAAGTAATAGTATTAGATTGTGGAACTTGTCAGAGAAACACAATTTGAGAAATCAGCAACAATAAAGGGAAGACTATGTTTTAATTTTATAACTAATAAATAGAAAATAGCAGACTGCACAAAGTTTCATTTTGAACAAAAAAAAAAAAAAAACTACAAAAGTTTTATCATAGCCAGACTCTGCTATAAGGAATACAAGTAAAATAGGCAAATAACAAAAGTAAGAATAACAGCAATTTTTTTAACAAACATCAGCAAAGACAGGCATGGAAAGCTTCAGGTACTGAGTGGTGTATACAATGAATTAGTAGGTTGGCTAGTTGTGTGAGAGGCCATGAAGCTAGGTGAGTCTGTTAAAGTGTGAATTCATGTGCAAACTTATGGCAGAAGGTCAGTTCACCACCTAAAGAAGCACCTCAACCTATCTATGAAGGGATCATACTGAAGAAAGAGCAAAAAGGACAAATAATAATCAAAATAATAATAGTCAATGAAAGTTACTCTACTTATTAATTCTATAAGGTACCGCAGGATTACCAGCGTAAATATTGTATGACTCCGGCTGCTGAGTAAATTAAAGTTTGTGGAACCAACATGCCTGTGCTCTGTAACAAACAGGCAAGACCCATCACAGAGTGTTGGAAATTTGAAGCAACCAAGGAAAGAATTAAAAAATTAGTAAGAAAAAAAGTGCTGCATGGCAAAAACAGATGCTAATAAGGTTGAAAAAATAGAGTAGGAGAAAGCGTTCCAATTAAAAAAGGTGTGAAAGTAAGAAGTTTTATGCCACCTTATTTATTTTGAATTATCTACACAGGATTTAATATTCAACAGTGGATGGCAGTTTTCAAATCTGTTAGATATCAAACAAAGTACTGATTATGTCTTTACATTTTTTGTTTGAGGTGGCTATGTGGATGGAGCACCTGTTGGAGTCTAGTTAATTGGATTATTGATTGCAGCTGATAGAAGATGAGCATACTCTGAATCTGCCTCATATATGCATACATTCAAGATTTATAAATTCAATATGTATGTATGCAATGGGGAAATATTGTCATCAATAATGGAAACAAGTTTGAGTAACATAGCACTCTGAACTTGCAGCATGTAAATCCCCTAAACAATAAAAATCCCCTAGTCTGAAGCCAATTCCTTTTGCATACTGCATGACACATCATGTGAGAATTACCTTCTCCAGCTGCTATAAGAGAAAGAGCATGAGCAGGAGATAATACAACTTCTTCCTTTATTCCATCCACAAAAGTTCCCTAAAAGAATCCATCAAATATAAATAAAAAAAATGCTTCTTCTCAATACATAAGTGTTAGAATTAACATATGGTCCATATATTGGACGTCACCCAATGGCTTAAGATTTTGGAGTGACTAGCTTCTTGACATGATATGGATCATATGTTAATTCCAACAATAAGAAACTGATTTGAAGCAAAGAAAGAGGAAACATCACTTTGCAGAACAAATAAAATTCCAGCCATGTAACATCTCGGTGTAGAACAGAAGTTTGTGTTATATTTTGATGTATGTACAATAATTGTTCAAATTTTACTTTGCACATTATACAGTTTAGCACCAGCAATGATGGAAGCCATGTAACATCTCGGTGCAGAACAGAAGTTCGTGTTATATTTTGATGTATGTATGATAATTGTTCAACAAATTTTACTTTGCACATTATACAGTTTAGCACTAGCAATGATGGAAAAACCATTCAATGCCAATGGCAAAGAAATGAAACAAGGACTGCCTTAAGCCATTTTGTTACTGGAATTTACAACATATTCTCCAGGTCTGATAATTATGCTAAAGTTAAAACAAAGAAGTCAAGTATCTTGACCATAATTTTAATTGCTCCTGCACTTTCTGTTGGCAATGCACCTTTTTGGGATGTCCTGTAATTCTAACAAAATTGTGCACCACAGACACATGCAAGTATACATGGAGGGTGGCATAGTGCAACTTATTCATTTTGTTTCAATAACTTCAACATATCGATAGGCAAGAGCTTTTTTAAATAAGACAACAGTCTTCTCATAAACATGAGTTTGAGATGCATAGTTAGACAGAGAGCTTGAGCTAAGTAGTCAGTTCATAATGAGCAACAGTCTTAACAAGAAACTAGCATCGGCAGAGGCACTTCCCACTTCCCAAGATGAAAATCCATAAAATATGCATGCCCAGCTTTTTATTTAAGCAGTAACAGGACTGTAAAGAGAGAGAATTCCAATAGTGTACTGTTACAATTGGAACAAATCAGTGTTTAATCTGGCAATGCTCCAATTGAGTCCACACAAGTGTCATAGTAATGAAGGCATCAAAAGTCTAAAACTCTGCAAGGTATCAACAATGGGTTGTTGGGCACTACTTGCATGTTATAGCCATGCGCCCTTATTAAAGTTTCCTATAATTAATGCAGAAAAAGTGTAGATAGCTAGAAAATTTAAAATTCAACAAGTTGGAGGTATTGTCATGCAATCATATAAGTAACTGTAACAAGGTATTTTTAACAAGTCTAACCCCTGTCATTCCCATAAAATTTCCAGTCAACCATATGGAAAGAAGCTTCAAAGAACAAGAATAAGAAATTGATAGGCAAGCACCTGTGAATCTTCTCTAATTCTTAAATTTTGTCCTGCAGGGTTCAACAAGTCATTAACAACCTGAAATGAATAAAACATTAAAGATAGCAAGTTGGAAAGGAAATAGGGACAAAAAATTGAATCAGCAAACAAAAAAAAGTAAAAGCAACTAGGGATCCAATTCATATCAAGCATCCAAAGGTGAAAAATGCAAGATCTAAAGGAGGATCAATAATTAAGTTGAGAAGCAGAATGGGAGAAGCTAACCTCGTTGTAGATCTCCAAGTATGAAACACGAAGGAGAAACTCTCGATTTGGAGTCTAGCGGCATAGATAGGCGTCAAACTATCAGAGCCTTAATAAGGATCTAACAGATAGAGTTATACAGGAAGGATAGTGTTTGACGAAGTACCTCTTGAATAATACTAAAAGCGTCCTTCACTGCCAATGGGATAATCCCAGGGGACCTCTGATCACCCTGCCATTTTTGCGGTGCCAGTTATAGAATAATGTTATAACTTTCATAAAACTAAAGATATAGATTGACTTTTGCTTTATTAACGTTCTCATCTCATACAAAGGACCACAATGTAGTATATCTACAGACAATGGATCCACAAGCCAAAGCATAAGCTCCACTCAACTAAATCGTGGTTTCTAATGGCAGACAATAGTGGCATGAGAAAATGCAATATAGTTGCAGCCACAATAGTCTCAAATAAACAGGTGACAAATATTATAAATTTGCAAGACATCGTCAGTGCAGCAGTCTGCATGATAATGTAAGTCATTGGAAAATTCATCCTAAAATAAACCAGAATTTAAAATTTTAGTGAACCTGAAACGTACAAACAACGCTGTATACAGATTTGTTAAGAAGAGAAAGCATTTATGGGAAGAAGTGAAATATGGCAGTATCTTACATGCATTGTGTGAGTCTTCCCACTGCTTGTCACACCATATGCAAAAATGGTGCCTGCAAATGCATGCAAACACGACTTCAGACTCACTGTAATTTTAGATAGAAATAAGAAAATGATGAAATCAAGTTTGCTAGGCTGAAACAATTACTAAATAAGTACCATTAATCCCTTCCATAGCACCGCTGACAACATGCTGGGAGGCAATATCATAGACATGGCGAGTTGTAGTTGTCGGACCAAACACCCGATCTAAAAGGCAGGGAAAATGTGTAAAACACCAGATAGATAGATAGATAGATAGATAGATGCGAATTCAGATGCATAAAGTGCTTCTGCGTTGACCTCTAAGTTGACCACTATTAGTTGCTTGTATACAGATTACAAGATAGAAATAACTAAATATGAACTCTACTTATCCAACAACCAACGTGAAAGAACTGGTTCCATGAAATTAGCAGAACAATTAATCAAAGAAAATGTGCAAGAAGAAAATAATAATAATAATGCAAAATAGTTTGCTTACCGTAAGCATAAGCAATGGAATGGTTATGTTCGTTTCGCACAATAGTTTCTCCGTCGGCGTACCAAGCAATCTCCTCTCCTTGACGAATTTCCCTAGGACTACCGTCACAATTCACAGCCTCCGCCGTCAGAAATTAGCAATAACGACACATTAACAATCACAAATTCTTCATTTCTCAGGCATTGCAAGGCCTAATGATATAAAGTAAAATTGAAATGCGAAGACCTGAGCGGGCGAAAGCGGACGGTTACGGTGACGTTCTCCTTGGATCTCTCGCCGTTCGGAGCGACGGTTTCCGAGTAAAAATAGTGAGGCTTACTTTTGGCTGAGGAGGAAGCAGGGGAGCTCTGACCGTCTAAGGAAGTTTCTGGAAATTGCTTGGAAGACGACGTCGTTGAGGAAGACGGAGAGTTAGCAACGGCGGCTTTTGAGCTGCTTGAACTGAACCTCCTCGACGATGACTTGGATCCTTGTTGCCTCGACGCCATTATCCAAACCAACTCGATTTTCTTTTTCTCACAAAAAAAAAAAAACTTAATCAAAAGAAATTAGTACAACTGTAAAAAGTAAGCATGCAGAGGAAAAGTGAGAGAGAAAAAAGATCTTTTTGGCACTGAGTGAGAGAGAGACAGAGAGAGTCGAGGCACATATGAGCAAGGTCAGATCTAGAGAGAGAGAGAGAGAGAGAGAGAGAGAGCTAATGAGTGTGCAAGAGGAACATCATCATCGCTCATCGGTCAGAGACCGACAGAGAGAGAGAGAAGAAGAAGAAGAAGAAGAAGAAGAGGAAGGTAGAGGATGGTTCATGGAGGCTTGGTTTTTACCAGTAATTTTAACCGTTTATTTATTTTATTTTATTTTGCTTGCTTGGCTTGGAAGCGATGCATGCCTCTGCTCTTTATCAAAGGCCAACTGCAGTTCCAATCCATTTGCCTTTTCTGGTCTAAAGTCCAGACCCTTTTAGATAGAGAAAATAAAAGAGAGAGAGAGAGTATAGAGAGAGGGGAAAAGAATTAAGGAAAGAGGATTTTTTCTTTTTTTTTTTTTTTAACTCGTGAAAAAAGGAACAAAATGAAAAGAAAATTGCTTTTGAAATGACGCTTTTTCTTTCTCATTTCTTACTTTTGCGATTTTATTTTCTTTTTGTTTTTCTCAAGGACAGCGGCGTGGCGCGGAAGAGGAGACCGCAGGCAGAGAGGACCCCACCCCACCCGCAGCAAAGACGCGATCATGGGAGTAGCGTGTGAAGTGGTCCCCAGTTGTAGACGTGTCATTTGTTCCTGACAATTAAAATAAATACCAAAAAAAATTTTATATTATATTTGTATACTATATTAATTAATTTATACTGATATAACATAAAAGCTAAAAATATAGCATAAAAATCTCTTTATGTCCACTTTAAAAAATTCCTGTTAAATAAGAAATTGCCGAGAAAAAAAGGTCAGCATATTCGGTAGAAAATAAAACGAGGTCACGTTTTTGTTGACCAGCTGAAAACCAAAACAGTTGAAAGCCGAAAATCAAGGTGGACTTTTGCTTTCTAAATTATGAACGACCTTTATTTCATTTTCCGTGGGCACGGACGCATAAATATATTTTTTTTCTTTTTCCCAATAAATTTAGATCGAATGAATTTTTATTTTATTTTATTTTTAATGACCATGTCTCGACGACAGCTGTAGCCGTTGAATCCGACAATTTTCTGCTACCTTCAAGAGCCTTCGCGCAAATAAAGATTTCATATAAATTCTTCTTACAAATAGAATATATAATAATGAATTCAGGTCATGCCAAATGCAGTCACATGAATCATTTGAGTTAGTGATTTAATATATTTTTTATATTAATATAAATTTAAAATCTATTATTATTTTTTTAAATAAAAATTATATTAAAATAAAATATTCAATTTTAATTTTTTAATATTAAAATTCAAACATTTTATTTCTCTCAATCAATAAATAAGGGGATTTGAGCCCGAGTGTTTTTTTCACTTTGTACAAAAAAAAAAAAAAAACAAATGTTGTCGCACGTCTTATTTGTTACAATGACAGAACCAATATATATTAACTACTAAAATTCGTTGCAAATTAAAGTTGGTTTGTGCATATGTATCGAATTTTAAAACATAGAAAATGAAAACGACCCCTCGACGAACAGTTTGTCCCACCATTATTTTAAATTCTAATTTCGCATATGTATATGTACCAGAAAAGCTTGATGCATAATATGCCATAACTGTTGTGCAAAGATAGAAAATGAAATTCAATGGTCACCGGCTTTGTTTTTTTATAGCTGGCTTCCCACAATGCAACAGAAGAGAATTTTTCTTTTGTTCTTTAATTCACTCTTCTTCTTTTTTTTTTTTTCTTCTTATTTTCTTCTCTCCATAATTTTTGGGTCTGATAATAATTTTTCTTGACTGCTTTAAGAAGTCTCAGACAAGTTTGCGGGAGTTCAAATAATTGGCATTTCCTGCATGGGGAAGAAGGTGGAACAAATCTTAATCAATCCAAAGTTTCGAAATTAATCATGAGTTTCTGGCAGTTGCTGTAACGGGACAGAGTTTTTACAGCTTACGCCGTTACACGTAATTGAGGGATGACACGCCCATACAGCATATTTATTTATTTTACATTTACAAACGGAATGAAAGCTAGTCTGAATATCAACCCCCAGGTCAAATGTGCCCAACAATTTGACGTTTGAAAAGCCATTAAAAGTTGTTTGAACGTTTAAAAGAAGGTGAATTTGACAGGAATATAATCCTGCTCAATGCAATCTAATTTGGTGTTGTAATTCTAATTTTGAATTCAACAATTTTGTGTCGCAATCAATCAAAAAACCCTAAACCTTGTAGCTGCAAGGACACCTAGTGCTACACTAAAAACTACCCAAAATTGTCCAGCACATGAATTCACTATAGCATCCGTAGTTTTAGAATTCATTGTTGTCAACCAATCAAGCTTTAACTTAACTTGGTTGCCCGCAAGAACAGAACTTGTGGACAAGTGGAGCTTTCAAACCCCCTCCTCTTTCAAATTATCGTAAAATAAAGGCTTTAATTCTGATGAGAAAAGAATTCATTGTCGTCTTCTTTGTATACATATTTATATATGTTCCCAACAACAAAGCCGAAGAAAGGCTGTCTTCTATCCACACATTTGCAATTCCGACTTGGCACTCGGCAGCTATTTTTTCTTTTGTTTTCTTTGCACACTTAGGAAAAGAAACTTATCATTAAAAGGAAAAAAAAACAAAAAAGAAAAGTTATATTCAAAAGGGCCGTCATTCTTGAATTTATCTATTTGCATTGATATAATTGCGGAGGTTAGTGATTCAGGGACAAATTGATTTGACTGCATATTTGCATAGAAAAGCTCGAGCGTCAAAATATAAATATCAGGCTTGGAGGGCTCTATTCCACCGTTCGGCCATTAATTAATTAGTTTCTAGATATACAACTTAATTTACCATAATTATTTATTATTACCTAACCATCCTTGTCAATGATCCAACGTCCATATCAATTACATTAGACACGTTAAACCTAATGATATGGACTCCCCCTGACGATGATTAATCTTCAAATGTGTACTCGTAAAGACATAAAAGAATTGAATGGCGTCCATTTGTCTTTATCAAAGACCTAACATCTATCTTTATCAAGAGACTATAACACGGAACATGCGACTGTTTAGGTGGGCAGCAAATAATTATGTTTGCGTCTTGCTGGTCTCCATCTCGTAAAATAAAATCCAACATTTATTGTGTACAAATTAATTTAATCAAAGCCATAAATCCAACGAAAAGAAAAAAAAAAGTTTTGTTTGTCGTAAAAATAATTTTTTTGGTAAAAAATATATTTTTTTAAACATATAAGACAGTTGTGAATATTTTCAAATTCACCATATAACATTTTTCTCTTTATTTTTTTTCTCATTTATATTTGTTAATGTCTGTATCTATTTTCTTCATCATTTTGTTATTTTCTCTCTTTCATTTTTATCTCTCTCTAATCTCTTCATCTCTCTCCCTTCTTCTCCTTTTTATTTTTTCAACTCTTTCATTTATTCATCTCTTTTTTTTCCTTTTCTTTTAATTACTTAGTCATTTCTCTCTTCTCTCTCATATTTTTTTTCTCTCTTCTATTTCATCTCTCTCTTCCATATAATTTATTGATTTAAAATAAATTACTTTCTAAAAAAAAAAAGTCATTTTCAGGTAGAGTGAAAAGAATTTTTTTTACCATATAATTTATGTGAAATAAATGACAGAAGATGAGAAAAATATTTTCCTATAAAATATTTTGTAACTAACAAACAGGCTGGAGTCTTACTCCATGTGGGAAGAATGCCACCCAAAGTCTAACCCCACAAAATTATTTTTGTTTTTTGTTTTTTGTTTTTTTTTTTACTTTTAACCTGATGGATATGGATAATTTTGATTTGTGGTTAGACTGGTCTAGTCACTGATATAGTAGTTGAACTGAGGACCCAGGAAACCATACGTGTGTCGGTATCCCGTCGGATTCTACAATCCTTTGGTATAATGTGATGCAGCGTGCTACGGCATGACTAATTGAAAATAAAATAACAAATGCAGGCATTTTGGAGTCAGGTACTTTGCACACACTCTCACGCATACACAGAGCCTTCCCTCTCTTCTTTCATCCCCTCATAATGCTTTTTTTACTATGATAATTAAGCTGTGTGGATGAAATTAAGCCACTATAACGAGTCTAATTGCTGTTGTCAATATAATTTGACTTCAACATTTGATATCCAATGACATTCTTCTCCTTCGTTGGTGTTAAGATTTTGATTAACCACGAATACCTTGAGCAATTTTAAGCTATAACTTTTAAGAGTTTAACTACAGAAAACTGAATCCTTAGACCGTCTATAAAGCAGGCATTGACTCTCTTGTTGGAGTAGAATATATAAGTTGACGACAAGAAGAGGATTAAAGGAATGGTATCTCAGTTTTGCCCCCACTCAAATTCTAATAGTGCCGGTCGGTTCATTTCCTTGTATATGTATTGCTTATAAATATAATGGTGCTTGGACACAAGCATAGAGATACCATTCCCAATTCCCATTGCACGTGTAGTTACATATCAGGTTATAGGTGGGCGCTCCAGAAAATAAAATAAGATGCCCCCATTTAGGATTTCAAGCCAGGGTATCAAAACTATGATGATAATGACAAACACCATGTTGATATGTTATTTTGTTACTGTACTGATCGATTCTTTGGCTTGTCCCCAATGCAGACAGTTCAATAAACATTTAAACCTAATCTATGATTTTTCCCTGAACCATGGTTAAGCTGCTCTTGAATTTGATGAAGAGTACTCATGAGAATTGAACCCGCTTTAACCTTGTTAATTCCTGTTGTATTTTCTTCTTTTAAGACGCGATCTTCCTAATTTTGTTAAACAATTAAACCTCATCCCTTCCCTCTGTCACAAAAACAAAACAAAAAACAAAAAACAAAACCTTCTTTTATCCCACCGGCAATGGAATTTGAACTTTTAAGGCACTCCTGACTTGGAAAATGTTCCGTATTTTAACTAGGTAGGTATATAAATCAGTTATGCACACGTACACGTTTAAAGACTCGATCAAGTAGGTTGGTAAATAAATCAGTTATGCGCACGTACACTAAATCAAGTTTCGATTTGAAAGTTGAAGTAGGCCACCGAATGGCGTGGCCTACATGCAATAATGCCCTATAAATGACAACTTGTTTCCGACATAAAGCTGATCCTCCGAACCGTGCACTGCAACACGTAGACCAGGTATCTCCAGTGGATGGAACCAATTACGAACAGCCATCGATAGAGACACCAGCCCCGTGCTGCTATGCATCGAGCCATTTCCGATGCTTGCTTTATGTAGTGCGGATGGTGAATTTTTTGAGTTGCTTTATTGACACAGATTTTAATTGACAATACTTATCATTGTTCAGGCCAGATAAAAAGCCACCAATATGAAATTGAAAAATGAATAGTTCACTCACCGAATACAATAAACACAATATAATTTTTATATAAAATAATTTATCATATAAGATAATATTTAAAATCAAATAAATAATATTTAATATCGAAAGTATACAAAAAAAATTATATAAAATTTTTACAATATCTAATGTTATTTATGTAATACCAAATGTCATTTTATGCAATATAAATTACATTGCGTCGACCAAAACAGAGCGTGTCTCGATGGAGTCCAATGAAATTGCATAATTTTCATTGACACGGATTTTGAAGACCATCCCAATTTCCAGCTCTGCACGCGTAGGATTACATTCAACGGTTAACTGGAAAATAGAGACGACAGAAACCTTTAAACGTATGCATACCTTCTCTCTAGACCAAGATACTTATTATTTTATTGTTTAACAACTGTCAATGGAATATCTAACTGATATTCAAGCAGCTACCGCAGAATTCATTTCCCCGAGAATTCGGCAATACGTGTGGTGATCTGAAGTGTCTCTGAATCCGGGGTTAAAATCTGAAAAGAACCTTAGAACAGCAGCAAGTAGTTGTGAATCGTTGGAAGCCAAAGCTGCTTCAAGGAACATTGACGGCTGAACAGTATTGACCTTGAAAATGACCTGATTCTTGTTAGGTAAGTCTTGTTACAATCCTAGATAACCTAAAAAATACATGCCATACCATCTAATGTTTTGGTGGAAAAGAAAAGTTTGCTAAGGACAGAGAAACGAGGAAAGTTAATTCATGGCAAAGAAAAGGAAACAGCAAAAAAGAAAGAACGAATAAGTCACAGCTCTGAAATTCTAGCTATCAAATAAAAGCAAACAAACCACTTTGGTGAAAAAAACAGCAAGATAGATTTGTTTAAAACAATGCAACTAGAAACTAAATACTGATTTGTTTTGCTAATTCATTGATTCTAAACAAATAAGAGCTCTTCGCCATGAACAACAACGGGCCAAATTGACAAAATGCTTGGCTTTCAACAAGAAAAGCAGCCCTTATCAGAGGTCAATAGCAGGATCATCAATGTGAGAGTAGCAACTACCAATGCCAAAGGGTATAACCATTCCCATGTCAAAAAGAGTAAAATTTCAGTTACCTTGTTTCTTTGAAAAAGAGGGAGTTATTCTCCATGGAATTGGTATTGTAAAAATTACCTTATGCTTTCTTGCATAACGCAATGCTTCAAGGTAATATCCATCTCGTGCTAGTAGCACCACATAATCATGATGTAAAGAGATTTGTCTCAGCATTTCCAGACCCAGCTTCCTAATCTGGATGTTCTGGCGACCTGACTCTAGAAGCTGCATTGCCACTTCTTTTGAGGGTTCAAGAACCTGCAGCGAAAAAACTTCGCATATAAACAACCAAAAATGGTAGCTCAAATTTACAAGTTTTTATGGCCAGGCCAGCACAACATTCAAAGAAAATTAAAAACCTTGTTTATGACAAACAATGTGAGTTCTGCATATCGCTTGTTTTGAGCCAGAAGTTGTACAGTCAACACATAGAGGTTTGGATGTACCTTAATCTTTTCCAAATTTGCACTGCACAGTTGAAACACATACAAAGTTAATTGATACAAGACCATGAAACACACTTCTCAATTTAATTTCTGCCTGTCCAAATACAAATTAGCTGCCTGCTAACCCAAAACAGCAGATGGACCTGTACTAGGCCAGGCCAGTACCATATTCAATTACACCAATGGACCTGAAGTTCTTTGTTTTCATATCATGGAGTCACTTGCATTCATATCCATGCAGAGCTTGCTTAGGAAGGAATATAACAGTGACCAGACATATCAGTCTTCATTCATAACGTAGGCTCACAGAGCCATCTATCAGTTAAAATCATACTGCATACCTGCGGAGGAACTCGACAATGATGGCAACCAAGTAAGAAGGGTCTCCCTCCATCTCTTCCTCAACTGGAGCAAACACAAAGCTATACATCTCATCAGGTGAAATTGCTGGTGAAGTGATTTGAGAATCTGGCCGATCAGAAACATTAGCATTTGGTGGGCTGTTAGCCAGTCCAAGATAATGCGATTGAAAAGCAGATGACTGAACGTCAGTGCTAGAACTTTCGGCACCCGGTAAGTTCTCCCTTTCCACTTTATGAAGAGCACTTGAATTTGTTTTCAGTGATTCAAAGCTGGCATCATCCTCAGATTCTGAAGTTGAGATGTTTGACGATTGGATGAGAGTTTCATTGGCAGCAGCAGCAGTCACTCCATGTTTAGAAGGTCTTCCAAGTTCGTCAACCACATTGGTAGATGCATTGGCGCTAGGGCTACAATCATGAACCACGCCAGAGGGTGAAGTCTGATCTGCTTTTATTCCCTTCAGATAGGCGCCAGTTTTGATTGAGTAGGAGTATGAACTAACCAGGACATCTATTGTCCTTGCAACCACAGATAGTGGCCTCCTTTCCAAGATTACAGAACGCATTATTGCCAAGCACAATTGTTTAGCCTGAAACAGAAGAAGTGTGCAATAAACAGTACCCATAGGTTAATAATATATTTTTGTGCTAAATCTGGAAAAATGCTAACAAAGAGACACGCAAATCAACTTTGTGGCTTTGTCCTCATCAGGAAAAAATTTCATATTGTTAGTTTTTTTTCTCAATGATGATTGAAAGCATCCAAAATGTGAGTCACCTCATTAGCTTCCAACTTCCTCCGCTGCAAAAATTCCAGCACATATGGAACTTCAGAGCTACTAGTGGAAATTGCCTGAAAGTAAAGAAAGAGAATAATAGCCCAAATAACAATTTAAATAATAAGTAGATGTCATACAAAACTCAATAAACTTGCCTCTAAGTCTAAATGGATCTTCCACAACAACTTATTAGCAACATCGCATATAAGGTCAGGAACCAGGAATGTCCAGTCATCTCCATAAATAATTTCTCCGATATCACTTATGTTGGCCTCTGAGCATTCACCAGCAATGCCATTATATTGAGAGGAAGAAGCACTAGACCTAAGGAGACCTCTAAACAGTAGGGGAAGTGGAGCAGATATAGGTGCTCGAGAATCTGCAAATATGTCATAGAGTATAACAACCTTTGCATCTGCTTGATGAACAAGTAACACATTATCAACCACACTGACAGCAATTTTGCTTGAATAGATAGGCAAGGAACCCTGCAAAAGTTGTAGAGACACCTCAGATTCTGACAATTATTTGTCCTGTTAGCTTCTATCATGTTCTACATACCAAAATGGAAAAATGCGCCACAAAATACCTACATGAGCTGTGGTTTTCTAAGTACTTGATGAAGGCAAACTCTAGCCCTCAAAAAATCATTAATACTTAACTCTTCGTCTAGTTGACTAAGGTATGGTGCAACATGATCATCAACCTTGAGATTTCATTCCGAGGTTTTAGTTTGATAAATCTTAATACACTTAGGCACACCTGAGGTTTGCCAGATTATTTGCAGTCTTGTCACCAGCATTTAGGTTAAAGAAGGAATAGAGCTTGCCTGTTGCACAACAGCATCACGGTAAAACCTATATGAATGGAGCAGCATTGCAACTCTATCAATTTGCAAGCAGTAAATCCTCCCATAGCTGAGAAAAATTAAGTTGATTGCTTAATACAAGTGGCCATCTTAGATGCACTAGAAAAACAAATGAAACCAAAGAAACCTACACAATGACAATGTAGACATCATCAGCAGCTAGGACAGGCTTGCTGTTGGCCTCAGACTTGGCCATTACCATCTCAAACCTTGGCAAGCGAATAATACCTGCTGAAGAAAGCTGCATGGAAGTAATGGAAACCTAGTCTGAATAATCAAGGAACGTGAATGTTGTAAAGAATGCTAAGAAACACCAAACATCTCTAACTGAACAATGTTGCATTAGGAATTACCACATAAGCTGAACTAATTTACATCCCAAAACAAAAAAAACATAAACTACCTCTTCTCAAAATAATTATCTCTTCTCAACCTTCAGCTAAAAAAATCACTTGCATTCATTTATTGTACCAGCAGTAAGCAAAATGAGAAGTACTGGAGAAAACTGATGATCTCATGACAAAAAAAGCACAACCCAGGAATTTCAAACAAAATCAAAAAGGGAAAAGGAAAAAATCAAGATAATAATGGAGATAGTAGACAAACCTGAAATCCAGTAATGGTCTTGCATTGCATTCCTGAAGCAAGAAGAACCAAGCGACTTTCATGTGTGTAGACATACCAACCCACATTCAGCTTTCTTGTCTCTACCAAGTGAAATGATTTTGACTCAGTGTCATATGCAAGCAAATCCAGCCCACTGTTGTTAAAGCCTCAATTCTCAGTGAAAAGGAAATGAGATCTTAAAAAAAATATATATGGGACTGACAGTCCAGAATATCAAAATACTAGTTAAAAAATAACAACAGAAGCAAACATTAGTAAAGGGAGCCTATTCATTTTTCATTTTCATTCTTTTAATCTAACAATTGCAAAATTCGGAGATGTTGCTGAATACAATAGTTTTTGATGATGGTCTGTAACAATCAGCATATGAAGTTCGTTTTCTCTCCCAATCCATCCTTATGCACTTTATCTATACAAAGCAACCGAAAAGTATCAATATATGGGGCGGATTGTATTTGTGATAGATAAACTAATAACTGCAAGTTTATAGGGCGTTTCATGTTTTAAAGACTTAAAGCCGTTGTTACCCTACCATACCTTGAACCAGATCAAAGACATCCTGACATCCCCACTGGGGAAAAAATATACTTGGCAAGTTCATCCCTTCAATTCCTACTGTTCACTACAAACTAACCCATGTGCTCTAGTAATAGGGTTGTCTACCCTGCTGATGCTCTTATTTCCCAGCATTTTGCATCTATTGCCTCTTTTGAAGACAACTTTTCAAAACCATATTTTCATAACCATTTGCTCAGTAAGGCCTTACCCATATGTTTTCTTTCTTGACAAAATTGTTCCCTTTTTTTTTTGGGTTCAAGAAAGGTATTCTTATTAGAATGAAAACAAAGAAAGGAATACAAGAAGGATAATAAGACATCCTCCAATACAAGAAAAAAAAAAAAAAAGTTGTCCTGTTACATGAGGCTCTTATACTGTAGGGTCTAGGAAAGAGAATGTACCCAGTACACAGTCTTGCCCTTGTTTTTATAGAGAGGCTACCCAAATTTGTGACCTCCAATGCAGGAACAAACAACAAAATAGAGGAAAAACTATTTAAAACAGACGTACTTTCCAACACTGCTTAATGTAAGTAAACTTAAAAGTACAGATTTTGGTTATGTAGAGAATGTCACATTCATTTCCCCTCAATAATGGACCTAGATCAAACCAATGCCAAACAACACTTCAAGAAGTTAATGAGTTGAACTGATAAATTAACTCTTTGATGGTTACATAAAGCAAGCAGAAAAGGCACCATACCTGGTCTTTACAAGAACAAAGTTGCACAGTGGACAATCTGTCCAAAAGAATCCCAGTATGCTCTCTGACTCTGACTTGCACCTGTGATTGAGGGTTTCCCTTGTTTCTCTATGCCAAAATTGTATCTCTTGACTAGACCGCTGAATTGCAATGAACTTTTCATCCAAAGAATACCGAATAGATAAGATGGGTCCCTCACTTATTGAATCTGATGTAGGAGCAGCATGAGGGACAAATGGCATAGTTTTCCATGAATAAACCTGAAATATAAACTATTACCAGTTGAAAATGTGCATAAAGAACATGAAGTTTGAAGTCAAGGCTATTTGATTTTAACATCACATTACCTGATCAGAGGTTGGACACAGCAGCAACTTATTACCATCATCATAATATAAACCCTTTGATCCTGGAATGCTGCATCGTAAAGGAGGGTATTGAATATACACATGAGACATTGTACCAGACCCCCTTAGACCAGCAGTCAGCTTTGAACTTGATGCTTTCTCAGACATTTCAAAGTTCTTCGCCTCTCAAAATTGAGAAGCAAACAACATGGTGTGTGGTAGACTGAAGTGATTTACACCAAGAACAGAGTCAAAATCTTCAACAACACTGTAAAAGAAGAAATGACATCAAATAGCCAAAAACACTTAAGAGCATTATCACCTCAGAAAGAATATTGCATTTTTTTGTCAATATTTGGGTGAGAAACCTTCTGCATTGTGCTTCCAGATACTCTTTGGAATTTTAAGATAATGCCTGCAATATCCAATGGTGACTGCAGTATTCAACAGTGCCTGCAGTATCCCGTAACACCTAAATGGATGGAAATAGGTATTAAACCTTTCTTTGAAGCTGTTCAGCAAACAGAAGAAGACAATATTAGAGTGGCTTCTTCTGAAGATAACTAGTACAAAGGTTTTTGTGTAATATTCTCTAGAAATAGCCTTGTATGGAACAATCTGATTCTTATCAATATGTTACCATATTCTGCATGCAATTCATTAGTGCAATAAATTCTTTCAGGCACATATCACGCTCAACTGCTGGAACCCTAGCTGCAACACAACTCCCATATTCTTTTGCCTGCAGTGCAACAATCAAGTCAAAAAAATTGCATCCTGCAATGAGCAAATTTACAATGATCAAAAAAGCAGGTCCCGGTAGATGTCTGCCATTTAGTTCTTTTTTTTTTTTTTTCCAACTTCACCCGTCTTGCAAACTCTTTCAGAAAATTCATGCATGTAGCCAGAATTATTCATGCAAAATTGCCTCCTATGAGTCAGCTGATCTTCCCATAACTTGAAAAATAATATGCCCACATGCTATGAGTGTACATTAGCATCTGGTTTTTAAAGAATGTATTATAAGCATGAATAAGTAGATAATGGATTTCTGCACCCCTCACATATAACTTGTACATACTAGTCTAATTTCCATATCTTTGAAATTATGCAACTCGAAATTGTAGAGATGGCACACAAGAATGTTCAACAGTCTTAAATACCAGGAAGTTTGAATAAACAAACCTGAGAAGAACAATTTACTAAAATGCGTTTGAGTGTTGAGGTAGTGTTCCTTTCTTTCATGTCCAGAATACTGTAAAGAGGATGAAAGTAGGCAGAACATGTTTAAGCCATACACAGAAAAGTACTTTGGCAAATCATCAAGAGAACTATTAGACGTGAATGAGTCATCAATTACAGAAAAACAAGAAATAAATGGCCCCTCATTCAGATAATGCAATTGTTACATGCACATGAAACACATAAACCTGTTGTATTATTTATTCAAACTCTATAAAAGAAAGGTTAAGACTACAAACATCTGATTCTTCCCATACCTACTATGTGGGAGCCTTGTGCACTGAGACGGCCTCTATTATTTATTTCAAACTCCTATACTCTCTTCAATGCATTCTTCTCTTTAAGTTACAGAAAGACAACGATAGGCTTAACGGTATATTGCAAAGCAACCACACATCCATATATTTACATAATTCTTTTTCCTTTTGTCTTATACTTGATGCTAGGGATAAAAGGCAATCAAAAGTTTATCAATTACTCTCTTGGATACCCTCACAAAACTGATCGTGTCCATGCAATTTGGATAAGGAACCACTCAACGATATGATAAGTGCAGCGTCTAGATTAGAGAACATACCACAATACATTAGCTCATAAAAACTAATATCCATAACAGTAACCAAAAAAAAAAAAAATGGAAGCAGCTAAAACCCTAAGCCGCATTTGTTTTTCCATAGATCAATCTCCTATAGGTACACAGACGTTTATTCAAAACAATTGGTGCCTTAATGACGGTAATCAAACTTAATAGAACCGCAAATCCTTGCAGCCGTCCGTTCCACGCGCAAATTGAACCATACAAACAAAGAAAGAAAAAATAAACTGTAAATATTAATTAAAGATTCTCGGATTCTTGAAGAAAACAAAAAAATGAAAAAAAAAAAAGAAGAAAAGAAAAGAAATCGAACCCTAAGAAACTAACACGGCTTAAATTCTTGCTCACCGCCGATAAACGAAATCCAACCTCGTCAAACGCGTTCGATCCTCTGACCAAAAATCATCACTCGAGTCTCAGTACATTTTACAGACATTAAATTACTGACCACTGTGGATTGACCGTCGGCGTGTCGACGAAGGCGAAACCGCGGTTTTTTCCTTCCTATTTGGTTGCTGGGTAAAAAGAAAGGTTTTAGGGTCCAACTAACCGTCAATTGAACTGTTGTTGTTGGTTGTCGTTGTCGTCGCGTGCGTGCCCAATCGAAATGTCGGACTGACACGTGCCAATATCGGAGAAACCGCTTTTAGGTTGCAATCTCACCCGCCGGTTTCAATCCACGTGAAACCCGAAAAGAATTGTACGAACTGATCGATATCCAAAATGATCCGGATCCAATTCGACTCTAAACCCAATGATTCAAATGCAAGTGACAAGAACATGAATTAACTCAACTTAATTTGATCCAAAATTCAAATGATGCAATGCCTCGAATAATTCAAACCCAAATGACCCGTTGTCCAACGTCCTGTAGTTTTTGTAATGTCTATTTTATCCTTCATACTCTATATATATATATATATTTATTTATTAAAAAAATTAAATTAATTTAATATTATATAAAAAATAAAAATATTAAATATAATTTAATTAAAATATAAAAAATATATAATTTAAGATAAAGAATTTATTAAAAAATATGTAGAACTCAATTTCAAGTATTATTGTGGAGAGTCGATTGATCGGGCAAGACAGCGGGGTGAAGGAGAAGAGAGAGAAGAGCGGAGGGGGGCGAAGTCGACGACTAAAATGAGAATGGCCGCGGTGAGAAGGACATGAGTAAACAGTAGCAAAATTACCATCATCCCAGTGGGGCATTTGCCATACGTAACTCGGAAGATAGCCTACATGTAATAAGAAAATGAAGTGATGGTAGAGCTTTAAACGTATCAGAGTCATCTTTGCATGGTTCAGAGAGTCTACTTTAAAACTAAAAGTCAGCAGTTTAGTTCATTAGGAGGATTGGCAAGTAGGCAGACACGCTCACGAACGTCTTATTGCGGGATCGAGTCAAATAGGAAATAACTTGTCAAAAATTTCATAATTATGAATTGTGACTAAATTTTAAGTTGATTGAAAATTGGCTAAATATCTCGCACCAACCCATGCAATAGAAGAGTGAGGAAAGGTGAGGGGGAACGAGAAGTAAGGAAGTTTTCATCTTTCTTTGGCATCTTCGGAGGCCTGCAAGTTCAATAGTCTGATAGATAGTCAATTTGGCCGTCCCGTGAGTTTTGAGTCACGACAGACCATGTGCGTTCATCGCAACGAGCCTGATAAAATATTGTTCCTTCCATCTTTTCCAGAAGAATTCATTGTAGGTTGCCTTCCAACTTGGGAAATTTTCAAATGACACGTTTTCACGTGCTTCTTATGGTTGTCCAATATTGACTTACCGTTCCTTTCTATTTTCCATTACTTTCAAGTCTTAAGAGTTTACAAAATTATTATTATTATTATTACTATGCTTCATAAAAATTCCATTAATTATCCCTAATTTTGTACTCACAAAACCATGGGCAACAAAGCGGTTCTATATGGACATGTTTTAATTATAAAATTCCTTCTCACAATTGGTAATTCTCTTTTATTTTGATAAATCGAGTGAAATTTTATTAAAAAGGTAAGAGTCTAAAGAAAGATATCGATTATTGGTAAGTGCTTTTTCCTTTTCTTTTTTTTTACTCTTCTAGGGGTTTTTGGATATTGGTATGTGATGGTAAAGTGTAAAAAGAACATTAATGAAGAATAGATTATCTTTGAAATCATTTCTTGCCGAGGCTTTTTCCACGGCGAAAGGAATGCAAAGTCTCTGCTCTGCCAAAAAAATTAGGAGCAATCGAGGGGTCATCAATAAATTCAATTTAATTCTGCCAATTTTTCTCTGCAACGGGTCCGTGTGCCCCAAAGGTGGTGGCAATCCGAGATCGTTTCGAGAAGTCACCCACCATACCGAGATGGGTTCGTACTAGCATTAATTTTTCAATTGTACTTTCGCTCCCATAATGATTTTTTTTTTTTTTATGGACTCGTTGAATGTGCGGCCAAAATAGTCAAAGATTTAGGACTTTAGTGCCTTCTGCGAGAAGGTTACAAGTGATCCTGCAATACATTGTGCGGTAAGGCAGTTGAGTTGAAGCTTATGTCGCGCACGGTGCGTACATATCTAATTTGGGAGACACATTAGTCGGAATCCACATGGCCGGCTGTTAGTTGAATTAGGCACATTATCATTGCTTTACAAACTTTTCAATAAGTATTTAGCGCAAACAACAGGGTTAAGGTAGGTTTTGTTTGAAAAATGACGACGATATCAACAATAACACTTTAATTTTAAATTTAATTGATATTATTATATAAGTTTTTTTCTTAATGTTTTATTTTATTATATACCATATTAAATAAAAAAATTAATTACTCTAAATTTATTTTAATTAAAAATTCTCAAATCAATCTATATTTTACTGTTCCTTTCCTCTTCTTATCTACTTAGAGAGAGATTTTGTCGGTGTCGTCGATCTTAAACATAATAAATAAAGGAAGAGAATTGCAGTAGATTGACAATCAGCCTAAAACTAATCAAATATTTATGAGACGAATATTCTAAATTTTAAATACGACACGATTAAGTTGAACAATGCCCTAACTATTCCTTTTCCCACCTGTTAGTCTATTGATGGTTGGTAGGTCCAAATGAATATTTGATTATGTTATGTTTTTCTTTGTGGCCCTTTTCAATATAACAAATAATGTTTGAGTCCGTTTCAAATTAACAATAACGTTGGACGAATTCTACATGTTGTTTGGCCATGGTCATCAAAGACATTGCAATGCGGAACTTAAATGCCATGCCTTGCAGATTCGTAGACAGTGGGAAAACTTTACTGAAAAAAATGAATATGCTAATTAAATAAGAAAAGGTAAAAAGGAAAGTGAGCATGCAGCACAATAGCCGACCGCTATATATTTAATTAAGACACCAGCTGTTGTGCCCTAAATTGCCCTGCCCACACCATCCACAGAGAACAATTCGCTCACAAACTCTCCTCCGAAACCCAACATAATCTCACCTCCTTGCTCTCGAGATCATGGCCAAAACCCTCCATAATCCCATCTCCGCATTCCCATTAGGCGTCACCTCTTTCTTGCTTTTCCTTGCCACCGCCAACTCTCACAGTTTCTCAAGACGCTTATCTCCGTCAAGGCTAGGACTTAAGAGAGAAAAGCTAAGCCATCTCCACTTCTACTTCCACGACATAGTCAGCGGCCAAAACCCCACTGCCGTTCAAGTTGTCCGCGCCCCCCCTGCAAACATGTCCGCCACGGGGTTTGGCATGGTGGCCATGATTGATGACCCTTTAACCACTGGCCCCAAGCTCAGCTCCAAACTCGTAGGCAGAGCACAAGGCATCTATGCATCCGCGTCTCAGAGCGAAATTGGCTTGCTAATGGTTTTGAACTTTGTGTTTATGGAAGGGAAGTATAATGGTAGCACTCTCAGCGTCTTGGGACGCAACGCCGTGCTTTCCCCCGTGAGGGAGATGCCGATTGTCGGCGGCAGCGGGCTTTTCCGGTTTGCTCGTGGATATGCTCAGGCAAGAACCCTCGAATTTGATTTGAGAACAGGGGATGCTGTTGTCGAGTACAATGTTTATGTTTTCCATTTTTGACGACAAAAAACAGCAAATTAGCAGAATAAAAAAAATGTAGCCTTGGTGGGATGATGGGCCCACAAACTACAAAGCAATAATTACAGTGTAAGTTGCAAATTGAGGATATATTTTCTATCCTTCCTTTTGGTCGAGATATTGGTAGTATGATGGTTGCTTCGAGATTTTTTTTAATAAAAAAGCTCATTATTTTTTATTTTTTTAATTATTTATAATTTATTTCTTAAATTTTATGTATTTATTAAATTAAATTCATATTAAAAATATTTTATTAAATATTATTACTTAATAATTATATACACAATAAATATAATTTTATAATAATATTATTAAAATTATTGATGTATTATTAATTTTAATTTTTTTAAAAAATAAAAATATAAAAATATTATAATTATATTTTTCAATATTTAATAAAATTTGTAAATATTATTTTAATAAATTATATGATATATCACAATAAAATTTAAATAATTTTTTAATTTATTTATATTAATATATTTAAAAATTAATTACTTTTATAAATTATTAATTTCTCATTGTTATAATTAATAATATTTTAAAAAAATTACTATATTAAAAATTATTAAATATTTAAAAAATTATATAATTATAATATTTTTTTAAAAAAATAAAAAATAATTAATATTATATTAGTAATTTTAATAATATGATTATGATATTAAATTTTATTTATTACACGATAATAATTAATATAAAAATTAATATCAATTAAATTTAATTAATAAAATTAATATATTAAATAAATTTTAAAAAATAGAATACATATAATTACAAAACCATCCCAAAGTAACGAGTTAAATTAATCTTTTTGCCGATTTCTTTAGTGTTGCACTGGTGACATCTCGTGGTTGCGGAGTATTTTGCTTTCCGGGTTCTTTATGTTGTGCCTTGTGTATCTGTTGATCTCAATCTCAACGGGAATGCATTCCTTACTTAACTGCAACACAAAATTTAAAAAGAAAAAAGAAATCATGATCTTGGTAAGTCATCCCAAAAAGAGTGCACCTGCCTTGTCTAGCTTGTGCCACCATTTTGCTCGTTTTTCTTAACGATGTTCTGTCTATCTGTCATGCCAAGGCAAAGCTACAAAGTAGGAACGAACCACGAGCAAGGTTGAGGGGAACGTTGGAAGTTAAAAGAAAACCCGTTCAAATCTCCACAAAAGGTGAACTTTAATCTCAATATAAAAGAGCTGCAAAATGGGGGAAAGATTGGGGAATATTAATGGGCATATTTTCTTTTTGGGAATAATTATGGGAGGGAATTAGTAGGGGCATTCACTCTCTTTAGGTGTCTTTTTATTATTCTATAGATCTGTTTATAGTTTCCTTTTCCTCGTCTATCCAATCTAGCCTGCTTACAAAATAGACGTGCTTGGTCATATATTTTTGTTTTCTGTTCCATTTTAGTTACAGGCCTATTGCTCGGTCAATCTAGACACCCTTATATCATATTGTGTAAACCCAACAAACAAAAAGTGATAATTATGTCCAATTTTCAAATACAACATGTGTGTGTGTGTGTGTGTGTGTGTGTGTGTGTGTGTGGGTGTACAGTCCCAGTTTGTGTTAATTTGCTGTGATATGAGGCCACCAGCACAATGAAGGTTATTTTTCTGTAGGCCAGTCTGGAAAGAAATCGAGTAAACTTGAGGCTAGGCCGAACAGGGGAAAAGAAAATTCGGCTCACTTTGCATCCGGTTTAGTATATAAACCTAGTAGACTATTTGGTAACAAATGTGTTGGGGTTTTCAAAATAAAAAGGAAAAGAGATAAAAAGTTGTATTTTTTGAGATTTGAATTTAGGAAGTATTTGTAGTGTAAAATTACATGTTCTAAATAATTATTTATTGCGTTTACTAATTAATAAATATAATTGTAATAAATAATTTAAAAAATAATATCTAATATTAATAATAAGAATAATAATCAATTTAAAATTAAAAATTATGATCGTTAAATTAAAAATATTATATAATAATTAACAATTAATTTTTATGTATTATTTTAAATAAATAATAAAAATATAAAAAATTATATTTTTTAATTTTAAATTTCATGAGTAGATTAAAAATGTTTATTAATTAAAAATTATTATAATATCTATAAATATCGAGACATTTATTTAATATATTATTATTATTATTTGATATTTTTATAATTATATCAATTATCTTTTTGTTTATAATATTGCTGTAGAAATATTTTAAAAAACAAATGTAAAAATATACTAATTTTTTGAAAATTTAATTTTATTAATATAATTTATAATTAAGTATATTTTATTTTATTTTATAAAAAAATTCGCATAAATTTTGTAAGAATAAATTTTATTTTAATTTATTTCAATTTTTAGTACCACCTAAATATTTGTTCCTGCAAAATGCAAACAATGATTGTAACAAGGGAGATAGGGTAAAATTCTCGCGGTAACCTGGGCTGTGAAGCGGCGGGAGGGATTATGCGTGATCACACTGAAAAATGGCTTGCTGGTTTAGCACAAAATATCGAGTTTTGTAGTTCATTTGTGGCGGAATCATGGGGAATTTATAGTGAACTTGACATGGCTTGGAATCTTTGTTTTCGAAAGCTCTGGCTTGAGGTCGATTGGCACCGTGCACTGGAATTTCTGGAGCGGGGTGTACCCCTCTCGCACCCGCAGGCGAGCCTCATTGTGAGCTGTAGAGTTCTCCTCCATTGGGACTGGACCATTCGCTCGTCACATATTTTTAGAGAAGGCAATGCCATAGCCGACTGGCTAGCAAGACATGTCTTTGGTCCGGGCTGTTTCCTCAGAAACCACCACCTGCGGTCGTGCTTCTTCTACGGCAAGTCATATATGGGGTTCTTTGGCCCGCATGGTTACTAGTTAGCATTTTTCTGTTTTTTTTTTTTTTTTAATTTTTATGTGTGCCTTCCATTGTTACCAAAAAAAAAAAAAAGTAGTTGGGAAACTTACTAGTGTTTAAGAAATACTTTACGCTTTAATAAACTTCCTAATGAATGAAAAAAAACAACAACTATAGTTATGTGCAGCGAAGCAACTTTTCTTAAAAAGAAATAATGCTATGCATTCGAGGAACAAAAATCCAAGACTTACAAATCTTTCACAATATTGAGTAATTTAGGCGAAAAAAGAAGGAAATTTTTTATGACTAGGAATCCGATAAATTACTTGAAGTAAAAGCCAAACGTATATTGGTAAAAATAATTTATAATTATTATTTTATAATTCATATATTAATTCGTTGTCTCTTTAGTGTTTATGAAATATACAAAATTTTCGAAAAATTCTTGAAAGAAGGAAGCTAGTTGCTACTTGTCGGTTCTCATTCCTCGAAGACTGAGTTTTAACATATTTGAAAGGGCCTTTCAATTACATCGATAAAAGAGATAAATTTTTTTAAAGAAAAAGAAAATGTTAATTTCAGTTTCTATTCCAAAGAGTTTTTTTTTTTAAAGAAAAGAAAAAACACAAAAGAAACGTTACATGAGCAAAATTTTCAATTTATTTTATTTTTTTTTGTCTTTAATTGAATTCAAATTCAAAATCTTAATATTAGAAATAATTTTAATACTAATAAATAGATTTATTTCTCTCTCTCTCTCTCTGTCCTAAACGGAGCCCATTAATAAAGTGCTGAATGCTTCGAGGTTTGCAGACTGGGCTGACTAGAAGTAGGCCTCCAAGTCAGCATGCAAAACCAATGATCTTCGATTCAGCAGGCTTCTTTGGGCCAACTTCCTACGAAAACGGTCCCGAAGTACTCTTGAGGCAGCCCAATTTCAGTTCAGCTTTTGGACACTGGAAATCTGAAAGTTCGCAGGGCCATTTTTGTTTACACTTTTATTTTCTAAAAGATCTAAAAGGTTTTTTTTTTTTTAACAAAAAAATAAATTATAAGTATATTAACCGTCAAATTTGCGAGTCCATGTTGAAGGTCATCGCTGATAATTTTATTTAATTTTTTTCATATAAAAAACTTATTATTGAGTATTATTAAATTTAAATAAATGTTCTTAATATTTAATTTAAATATTAATAAATTTATAATCCAATATAACTGTTTCGTACATAGATTTCAATTTATTAGGGGTGAGTGAACAACAGAAAAACTCAAATTTTAACTAACGAAGCATACCAAATTACAAATCAAATTACTACATCAAGTGATATCTGATAAATTTTTAAGACCAATCATTTTATTCCTTTAATTTAAAAAAATAATAATAATAAAGAACGACGTTAAATTGCACAATATTGGTCCCATTGCCCCTCATGCCAGTAAGACATTTGTGGTTTAACAATCATGGCGCGCCCTTGTACGTTCTCATTCATGTCATTCAATTCTCTTTGTTAAGACTAGGCGTGCAAATGTTGACAAAGGCATCTTAATTTGTTGTGCGTCTTTTCGCTTCCTTAAATAGTTAGCTGTTGTGGGGCTTCTCATTTCTGGTTTTGCATTCTTGGTTCCAATTATAGTACTGATATATATATATATATATATATTTTTTTTTAAGTTCTCCAATCAAATTTCACGACCCAGGTTATTGAAAAATCAACACATGTATTGAAATTACTAACCATATTGTTTAAAAATCACCGTATATATTCACAAGCCGGTCAAAATCATCGTTTTCCATTACCATAAGCTCAAAGTCTCAAACCAAAGCATTGCTATAATTCCATTAAGGGGTTTGATCTAGCCGTCCACCGGTCATTCAGAGTAAGAACAGCCAAATAAATTTCCATCTTCCAATGCCAACAGTAGTCTTGCCCATAATTGTTCTTTTCCTTTTGCTTTTTTTTTTTTTTTTTTGAAAAATTAATATTCCTCCTTGGATCCTCACAAGTCGCAAATTGCTTGTCGGCTCGTGTGAATAACTCTTCATTAATAATGCATCAGTTGAAAGTCTCCAATCAATTAAAATCCTAATTTAGATATCTTACAAATTGCATAGATACCTATAAAGTTAATAATTATACAACGGCTGATCATACAAATTATGTCAATATCAAGGACCCAATGGTTTCCCTGATTTATGACTAAAGACGAGGACATGGGACCATGACACGTTGGCGGACTTACAACTTTCCTTGTCCACAATTATGCCCATCTTCTTTAAGTAAACAATGCTACCTGAAAAAAGGCGTCTCAAAACATAAGATTGCTATTAGAGGAAGAAAAAATTGTGAGTTTGGTTGTATAATAAGCTAGTTGGATTCGTGTACTAGATAATATTCAAATTCTTTATTATGTAGGTGTCTGTACTGTTATCTGTTGAGGAGGTTCAAATGCTTCACATCAAATGGTGCTCATCAAGGGCCCTACTCTACTAAATGTTGCAAGAAAACGTCAACTGGGCTTTATGTGTGGAGGAAGAGTCCAAAAGAAGATACAAAATATGACACAAAGACATAGGAGAGTACTTGGTTTCTAGGACCACCCATGGATGTCAAGAATCATTGCATTGGCTCCATCAAGACCAAGTTACCAAAGCCCCACTAAGTGCATGAACTTAACACTTCCGTCTCTCTCTCTCAACTCTTTGTGGGTAAACCCAGACAAGTACCATAATAGAACAACCGCAAACTATGAAAATGAAATATCAAGTCACCCATGTTGCACATCTAAGCTAAGTACAGGGAAATTGGGGATTTTGTTCAAGTTTGATCGCAAAATCAAATAGTCAAAGAAGAAGTGGATAGAGTCAGACATGCATAATCAATGTATGTAAACTTGTTTAATTTGTAGATTATTCAATTTTATAGTTCTTAGAACACTAAATTTATTGTTGGATTCTGTCGTTTTAAAATTTAGTCCTTGAAAATAGAATTAAAATGCAATGATGAAACATATTATTTGAAGAGCTTGTTGACATATTCCCGTGTCTGATCTGTGTCCGGAACAAAATAATTGTACTGCGGTTAAAAACAAAATAACGATGGAACATAGTTTTTTTTTTTCTTTTTTCGAGGCCAAAATCAAGTTTGTACAAATTGAAAGCCTTAGACAGAAAATTTTTGAAAGATATCGTACTTATTCAACTACATAATGTGGTCTCTCTCAAGTCAACATCATGAATAAAAGATGTGGACCAATTTCTCCAGTGACTGAAGTAAATGTGGGGAACATTATTCATGTGAACGTCGTTAACCTGCAACTACCAAATTCAGATACTAAGGCCATAACGCTTTAACGTCAAACTCATAGAACATAGAGGGCATAAGTTCCCTTTTTTCTCCTCTCTTTCTCTCTCTTACATTGTCATTGTGCATATTTCATGTCATGGCTAGCAAGCAAACACACTGGTCGTCAGCTCATAGGTTGGAAGACTTTAAAAGTAGCCCCATATGTATACTATAAATATCTATCTACATTCTCTACTGCCTTCTCCTCCAAAACAATTATAGTGCTTTGAAAAATACAGGGATCTTATAATACGAATCTTTTATAATTAAAATGTTGATGCGTAGGTCCATCTTTAAGTTTTCTTTTCCTCTCCACTTTCATGTTCTAATAATGTCTCCATATATAAAGTAATCACGGCCAAATGGAATTAAAATATTAATGATGTGGCAAGAATTTAAACAGGGAAAAATGTGATGCAATCAATTAAGAGAAAGCCCACATTGTATAGAATAATCGCTTCATTATTTGGGACTCACGAGTTTAGGAAATGTTAGGTGCTTACACATGTCAAATACTTTGATTTTTAATTACGACAAGCTATATATGCAACGGTAGGAGTATGCAGTCACGTCGTATTTTTTGTTGTATTTTTATGTATTACCGCATATTTTTCGTGTACAATACATCAATACCCGTCATATGGCACAACTTAGCTATAGCTGATTTTAACAAGTGTACATTTATAATCAAAGCAGGGGTATAGATATCTTGAGAATACTAATGGTGTGCAAGTTGCTAGAGATAGTAAATGTTGTGATATCACCTTCTTCCATATTTTGATCATGCATAAGCAAGGTCAACAATGGAAGGCGTACATGAGGCATGATAGAGTAGACAGCTACATAATGTATATTACTTCAAATCTACATAAAGATTGAATGAAAGTGATAGGATGTCTATTATGTCTGTTAAAATTCATCATGAATGATGTTTCCAAAACATATATGTCCATAGGCATTTTCGACTATAACTTTTCCAAAATTCAATAGGTTATGCACTTACGTTTCCATTTCCAAGTATCTAATTTTATTGGAGCTATTAGTTCCATTCAATGGTTTAGTTTCTTATAGATTGAGATCAATAATACAAAATTGACATGTTAGAGAAGGGAAAAGGACCAAGGATATCGCATAATTAAAGATTGGCCCCACATAAGTGTTCATGTAACATCAGGAAAAAGATGCTCCCTCCTCTCCTGTGGTCCAAGCCCTAAGTTTTGGGCAACAATGATAACACCCATCAAGCTTTTAAGGAGTTCCAAGAGCTATCCTTGTTTTGACAGTTAATGTTACTTTGCTTGTAGAAAGCCCCATTCCATCATGATCATGCAGAGTTAGACCCATGCATGTTGTATGTGTTTCGATGTGCCTTTGCTGCTTTTATCCTTCAAAGACAATTTGTGGTGGGATCCCACCTTCTTATCTCCACTTGCATTGGTTTTAGTTTCCTTATTGCGTCCACATTCTTCCTTTCTGTTCTCATCTGCTTAGAATATCTCTCCCTCTTACAAACAATAATTTTTTTGCTTTGTAGCTGAGAATTTGAGGTCACATGTGGTGGTCGTGCCAGTGAGAACGAATGTCTGAAAACCTTTTCTATTTTGTTCCCCATGGCATCAATCCACATCTGGATTTGAATCCATTGGAGTCTAGCTGCAGGGTTACAGATTACACACGAATGGGAATCTGCCACGTGTACCCACAATGCATAATTTATGAAAGAAGCCGCAGACACTTGGGCATGTGACTTTGGGCGATTGTTACTAAGTTGGAGATTCCATATTCAAATTTCGTCTTGGTAAAAGAAGATGATCCAAGGAGATGGAATACCCCAATTCATGTGTAGTCAAAGCCCATTAGATCTCTTAAACATGAAAAAAAAAAAGGGATTAAAAATTTTTGAACTGATAGCAGTCTTTTCCGTCCAAATAAATAAATAATGAAGATATAATTAAATGTGAAATACTTTGTTGTTTACACTAATTTCAATCCTTGGAAAAGTCAATATATAAATCCTTTTCTAATAATGCGTCCAATCTTATAGCAAAACATAGGCCGTCTGACTCAATTTGAATTCGACTTGGCAACAATTGGCCAGTGGCAATTAATAAACCGTATGACACGATAGCAATCCGCTTGAAGAGAGCGATCAATTACTGTTTTAAAAAACTGATGGCAATGATTTATGCTAGTTTTAAATTCTCTTATTCAATTCAAATAAAGCCTTTTGGTAGAGAAGATGACCACCGAATATTTGCATGCATTTGGTCCATACATGGGAACACATGTTGCATGCTATCAAACCAAACACACATATACATTGATGGGGGATATGGATGGCTAAAGACTGAGTTTCTAGGAGGCAATGTCGTATTCAATCCACCTAATAGGAAAGAGATGAGGAACAAAGAGGGAGTGACCCTTCTCTTGTGTCAAAAGAGACAAAAGCAATGCGGCAGCTGGAGAGAGAGAGAGAGCCTTACAAAGAAGATATCATGTGCCGAACCAAGGCTGCCTCTACCTAGACCAAAATCTAGCTTGGTTTAAAAAACAAGGATTTATTAAGAATTAAGATAGTGACCCTTTTGTTGGAAGGCTCTGATTAAGTTTTGACTTGGAATTAACATGGTCACATGGTTCTGATTCATGTGAATCGTTGTATCCTTTGTTTCTCCTTCATTATTTGATTTTCGTTGTCTTATATTGGCGATTCTAATGCCAATTTTTCCCACAATAGAAGTTTGAACCCATGGCTATGTGCCCTATCGAGGAAGTAGTCTGTTTTTTCTTGGAATATTAATCACCAAGTACTAGAGCCAATTGTAATACGGATGACATCATTTTGAGCCATAAAAACACTTTCTTATAAAAATAAAAGTAAGATTACATACATTTAATTTTTTTGTACTCGATAGCATAACAAATTTATACACTAGAGTGCATTGTTTTACTAAAGTTAAATGAATAATATGTCAATAACAATATAGATCCATTACCATAGCCATGTTCAATCCGTGGTCCAAAAGGAAACATGATTTCAAAATTTGGTGAGATAATAATTGAAAGATAGAGCAACAAGTGAACGGTTGTGATATTAATGCTTTAATTTAGTTCTCCATACGCGAAACTCAAACTTTTATCCCTAACCAATAAATTAGCCCCATTCTACATGAAATTTGAAGTAGCACCAATCTCTAAATTTGAAGTGGCATCACTCTACATTAAATTTGAAGACAATCATAATAACCATGTTTACCTTAAGAACTTAAAAGCTTGGCTATCTATGCTGACTTGATATGAATAACATTTTCTTACCATAGTCTTGTTTTTTAACAAGTGAATAAATTTGTTAAATTGAAATAAGAACCCTACAAGGAAAACTATAGCATAGCACGTAACCTATCCTTTTGATCACTGCTTGTTTTATGATATGATTCTAAGAAGAATCGATCTCATAACCTTGCAACGATTTCATTTAAATTCGCTTTTTACCAGTAGATTTGCCACATCATGAGGCGAAGTTAAAGAGCTCGATTCTGATTAATTCTTCTAATTCATGATGGGGGCCAATTCTTCTACGGACAACTGGGTTGCATAGAGTAGTTGCATTGAAGTATAATGAAACCAACATGGTCCCCCTTCCAAGCCACAAAGCTCTGTGACTGTGACTCTTATGGCCAAGAAAGGGTTTGCATGAATGAAGATTACTGTTGTTGTTAGGGTTAGCAAATGTGGGCAAAGGCATGTTGGGTGGGGATGGACCCCACTTCAAAGTTCAAAGGTTGTGTAGCACAATACATAAAGGTACTTCCATTAAATCCAAAACTAAAAATATGTGCAATTGTGGCTCAGCTCAAGTGGCGCCCATCTTCATTACAAGAACCCAAGCCCCAAGGAAATTAACTGTGAGAGAGAGAGAGAATGGTCCCCGAGATGGCAAAGAAAGGTAGAATTATGAACAATTCAGGGGGTTGGGGTTGGGAATAATTGCTAAACGAGTCAAGCATGCACAAATAAAGCAGGCTGTTCTTGCAGCGGGACTATTTCAATTCAACTTAGAGTTATTAAAATTGCAACTCCGAATGTATGCATGTACAATATTTAAATTTGCACGCAAATCCAAACAACTCAATTGAATGTCTGCTTTGCAGAGAAGTGGGAATCTAAGATCATAGTCTGCTTTGAAAGAAAAAATAAACAAACATAAATAATTCAGGATGTTATTCAATTTAACTAAATTTATTGGTTTATTTTCAATTTGTTGAATGGTTGCGACAACACTATGGTGTAGTCATTTGCTGTTCCTTCTCCGTTAAATTCATAGTGGAAAACCGTTTTTTAAATGACGCTGCACCGTGTTTTTTTTTTTCTTTTTGGATGATTCATCCCATTTATGCATTAATTGTCCATTTTCTAGCTTTTAATGTCTCATAGGCTTTGTCAACATTTGATCAAGCGTCATTATAACATGAAGACACCAAGGCAGGAGCTTTGGTGCGCTCTTTTTTGTACAAGGAGAACAAGTCAGAAACCATGCACTCACAATTACTTTTAACCATCATTGATAATGCCTGGCCACCACTTTAACAACCATATTTATTATAGTTTTAGTCAATTCATAATGTGTCATAAAAATATCAAGATATATATATATATATATATATATATATATATATTGTATTACACCAAACAATGAATAATAAATTCTTTTTCAGCAATAATAATTTGCTCCTTTTTTCTTGAAAATTACACCCCAATATGGTTTGTGGAACCTAGATAATTGGAAACGAATAGCAAAGCTAGGGAAAATAAATAAGCTATAGAAATGCATATTGTAACAAGAAGAAAAGGGTTTAATTTGTGAGTTGGAGCCAAGATTAAGAGGGAGAGAAGAGAAAAAGTGATGATGACGACCAGCTAGAACTGTTGTCCAATCTGCATTGGTGCAATCTGGGTAACATTTTTGCAGGACCACGCTAGTGCATAAACCCAGCAGATATAATAAAGCCAACAGCAATAAAGAACCAACACTAACTATATAGCACCTGGTCCTGGAGAGAGACACTGCTGTATGTGTAATACGTGTACATATATACACACCTTTTAATTCGTTTTTTAGGCTTAGCGAGGGAGAGAGAGAGATGGACCGATCGAGATACTTGTGAACGAAGTGGGTCATGTCTGTGTCTACGATCACGCTTGTAATTAAGTTACAACTTACAAGGACTCGGTAACGTGGGTGTTGACTGATGGGTATATTCATAACACAAGAGAGGGTGTTTTTCGATCGAGAGAAACAAGATAGAGAGATATACATAGAGAGAAACAAAAAGAAAATTGTGGTGAACTTCCGAAATCCTGCATTGTCTCAAGCAAGACAATAACAATCATACTTAAAAACAGGCTTCATTTTTTGTATGTTCACAATTCACAAGTGATTGTCTAATTGCGATTACAATGTAAGACAATTATTGATGATGTAGGGGTTGATGGAGGATCAGAATAATATTCTACACATACCAATGATTATCATCTAAATTTGTATCCTTTAAGTTTTTGGTACATGGTACCATTTGTGTTTTTTCATTAATAGGCTATATAACATGATGCATCCAACTCTACCTTAAGGAGGAAGTTCTCACTTCAAGGCAAATTAAACTATCTGAGTCATTAAAGAAAGGAGAAAAAGTTTATAGTTAAAAGATTTAACCAAAAAGTATTCCTATTAAATAAAAAAAAATATTTTTCCTTGTTTTTAAAATTTTGATTTCTTATAAAAAACTAATAGACGTGCAACTAGGTTAGTAAGATTTGTAATTAAAATTAGAAAATGTGTAACTAAATATATTATGGCCGTAAAACTAAGTTCTAAAGCAAATGAGATATTATATATGTACGATTTACAAATTAATTGTGAAGAGTCATTTCCTAATTTTTCTTCCTTTTGGTTCACTGCACCATTTTAAGAAAATGAGATATTAGACTTCCTGGGATTGTCTCGACTCTGAATGCAATCTTTTGTGTACTTAAGCTCAGAAATTATACCCCCCGGAAGACAAAAAGAAGTGACTGTTCTTTGCCTCAGAAAATCTTTATGCACTGCTGACGGTAATTTATTAATATTTGAAGTTTATATCCATGGCATCATGGTCGAATCAAACTTACCCAAACTAAATAACATCTCAAATATAAAATCTTGAACATATTCACTCATTAATGATTTCCGGTCCACATGTCACTTCTCCCACAAAAATTGAAAAATGGCTAAATAGTTGTCGACTTAATACTTATTAATGAAAACGTGTGTTTTAAGGGACGACGAGAAATTAGAAGCACTAAAAACTTAGAAAACAGTACGAGAACAGTATTATCTATCCCTAGCTAGACTAATTTCAACATTTATGATCTTATATATACGTGAACCTTCATTTTTACCACGCGAAATTATGGTCTAATAATAAAAGCCTGAATGTCTCGTTCAAATGTTCCACCAAGATTTAATAGGATCAAACATACTTGTTAATATATGCATTTATGGGAGTGACTACTTTTTTTTTTTAGATTTATCATAAAATATGATCTTTTAATAATAGTGTCAGTCCACTCCATGTAGTCTGTAGTTTCTCACTTTCCTGGCACGATTATCTCGGAGAGTACATGGCTTAGCGTCCATGCTTATCCTTTTTCAACCAAAAAATTAAAAAAAAAAGGGGGGGGGGTTGGGGGGGGGTTTTACCTTCAGTTAATTACAAGCAGCCAGCTGCCTCCTGGCCCTCCTCCTAAATCTTTTACACTGGAAGGGCAATCTAATATCAGCCTGACTAATTTTACCATTGTTTGTTGGTTAAAAGTAGTTTGTTCCATGATACTAACGTCTGCGTGTTTCCCCATTAGGGGAATATATGTGAGAAGGGGTGAAAAGTGTAAACATAATTATCAAAAGTTGTACAGCTAGGATCTTTCCGAGAAAAGCCAAAAAAAAAAAAAAAAGTGAATGCAAGCAAAGAATGGTACGTCGGAGAAGGCAAAGGCATTCCCATCTGAGCAGAACTTGTGTGGCCTTGTCAGCACCTCACTCTCAGATGGGTCAGCCTGAGCCGAGCCACCCTCCAATTGTCCATTTGATCATCATCATCATCATCATCTCACCGTGATCCATCCCCTTCTCTCCCTCCTCTTTATAGGCCCACTTTCTACAGAACCCACAACGCCCTCCACCCCCTTCTCTCTCTCCCCCTTCTCTTCATATGCATAACAGCCACCCACTACCCAAAAAGTCTCCTCCTCTTCTCTCTCTCAACTCCAATTCTTTTTCCTCCTCCTATTGGCTCACCACCATTTTTTTGTGTTAGCTACTGCAGCTACTACCTAAGCCCTGCAGCTAGCTAGCGGAGACATAACTGTTAGTTTCTTTGATGGACAAGTTCGAGAGAGAGACACATGACTTCATGAACGTGGAATCCTTCTCTCAGCTGCCTTTCATCCGCCCTGCACCTGTCAAAGAAAAGCCCATTCGGCTGTTCGGCATAGAATTTGGCGGCGGAAAGGACAGAACTTCTGCTGGTGCAGCTGCCGCAGACGAGTCCGAGTCCTATGAGAGCAATGAAGACAACATCACCAAAGACAGCGAAACAACTGGGGACAACAACCGGCGGTTCGAGTGCCATTACTGTTGCAGAAACTTCCCTACTTCCCAAGCCTTGGGTGGCCACCAAAACGCCCACAAAAGGGAGCGCCAGCACGCCAAACGCGCCCATCTCCAGTCGACAATTAATCAGAGCAGCCTCTCTGACGCTCATTATTACGGCCACTTAATGAATCACAAGACAGCCTCAGCTGCCGGACTCAACCCTGCAGCCTTGACTTACTCTTCATGGAGTAGCCACAGCCACCACCACCAGCTCACCAGGTATTACAGCAGCCGTAGCTCCGGCTACCCAGTACAGCAGCCAATCAATGGAAGTCCATTAGCCTGGTGGCGGACACCGACCATTGATGATAGTGCTGCTAACCGTTCATTGCATCCGTCGACGTTATTCGCCGGCGAGGAACCAAGGCCCTCACAGGGTGGTGGTAGCTCAAGCTCACAAGGAAGATACGGGTACGAGACTAAGGCAAGCGTGCAAGACCATCCAAGCCTAGATCTTCATCTGTAATCTTCTGATAACTTTTATTGATAGAGGGAATTGATGATCGACCATCTGAGTCTCAGCTTTTTGCGGTGCAAAATGAGGCTACTTCTAGGGACATATTCATGACTGTTTTTTCTACTTTTTCGACAACTTCAATTTTAGTAAATGAAATGATTTGCATTCACTCTTGAATGTGAATCACCATATGGTGTAATTAACATGGGATCTTGAGATTTGTCTACTCTTTTTATTGCTAGCATACCAATCAATTTCATGGCTTTTTCAAAACCCACTTCCCCCCCCCCACTCTATGTGCATCTGTTTTCTCAATTTCTTGTGGCTGAATATTGCCTGAACATGCTTTGGGATATGGGTTGTCGATCCAATGGTCTTCACAAATCAGAATCTTCAATCTGGAAGCTGATCTGCAGTTGTTTTTGAAATTGGCTCTTACCAAAGGTGAGAAACTGAGAACTATTTTCAGATGTTATTTGCTCAGCCGACACATATAATAAGGTGTTCATTAACGGTTTTGACTTTTGAGGCTAATATATTATGTCGTAATTGGAGTATTCTATAAACACCTGAATGGGAGTGTATGACCAAAATCATGTTCAGGGCAATTTCTGTCTTCCAATTCAGAGTCTGTGACTCGCACGTGTGAGGAATATATATTAAAAAACTTGGTAGTGTGCATCAGTGCATGATCATCTGTAGACGAACACGTGTGTATGCATTCTGTGTGTTGACCCGACATGTGGGATGATGAGAAAGGTGGGTTTTTGATCCAATGCAAGTGTTTAGCGGTTATAGGAGAGAACAGGTGATAAGATTTGGATGTTTCTTCTGCAAAAACAATAAAAAAAAAGAAAAAAAAAAGGCATAACTCGGCAGAAGAAAATAGATGATCAATTTTAAATTTTCCTTTAGCTTTTTACGCTTGAGTTTGAACGCTTAGCTTTCAACCGATACAAATGAAATAAAATAAATATAAAATTAGATATAATTCATCATTATATATAAAAATATATTAATTATTATAATAAGTTTCAATCAACTCTAGCGTTTATTTTTTATGTTTTTGTAATGGAGCACTTCAATCTTTTAAGTTGCAACAAAGAGGAAGAGGAAGGGAGAGAAAGAGAGTATGCATTTATATCTTCTGTATTGGAAGTGTACCAATCGAGCTGTAAAGATTGGAGGTGCAACCTCCTCTCGAGGGACCTGAAGCCAAGGAAACAAAGGCGGCAACTTCAAGAGACTTAACACAAAACCAAACATGGTTAGAGGAACAGTCAAACCCAAAAAATCTGCATCATCCAATGTCAATCCAAAATTTATTTTGTTGAGGCAGAATGAAGGAAAATGGCATACCCTACTTATAAATACAATTGTGCCAACTGTCCATATTAATTATACAACATCCAACGACTTAAGCGATCATACAATCCGTAACCCTTTGGACAATTATTGAATTGAAAACATGAACCATTGGGGTATGGCAGGTGATGAAGTTGCAAATAGACTTGACTAGAATTGGTCTAGCTACCTGGCAACTGAGAGTCCTACTTTGTTGACCAAACTACATCTCTTAAGCTTGGCATAAAATTATTCTCTCGCTCTCTTTCTCTCTTTTTAATTTTGTCTAAATGGGATTGGATGGATATTGAACAGTACACGTAAGCCGTCCATTATATGACAAAAAAATAAAAAAAAAAATAAGAAAAGAAAAGTTGTAGGGCTACCTAGACTGCACGGGTCACTTCTGCGGACCGTGTTCGTATAAGACACATTTTCCACTATTGTGAGGTGGGAGTACCGTTGCTTTCGTGGCTTTAAAATGGCAAAACCATCGCCTCGAAAAGGGTGTGTCCTTATTTGTTCTATGAGACTTAAAGAAACAAATGAGCGGGGCAGTTAGACTGCCCATCTTTTTTATCTCACCACTTTTTTTGTACCTTGGCTTTATGGATGTCTGCGAAGAAAAAGAAGTTAGGTGGGTTAGTTTGAGAGTGAGTCGAGGTGTGGAGATAGGAGATTCCCTATCTATGTAAAGAAAGCATTATTTATTATTCAGTGTTCACTTTCTTCTTCTTTTTTTTTTTAAATAAAATGAAAAAGTGGGAGTGATGTCCCATCGTCCTCCAAAAAAAAAAAAAAAATGCACCGGATTCAGTGTTCACTTCTTGCTGAAGTAATTCAGTGATATCTAGCAAAGAATTTTTGTGTCTTATTCCTCTAATCTCACTGTACTTACTTTGGCAGCAACCAACAGGTCAGAGTTCCTAGATGTTAATTGGCTTCATTCAATGAATTACCAACAAACAACAGGAAACGCATTCATCATGGTAAGATTCGTAGGATTGTTGTGCTACTCTCGTGTTTCTACAATGATGTTGGGATTTGTGTTTTGTCTTTCAAGTGTATTTGCAAGAAAAAAAAAAAATGATCCGTGGAATTCTATGTTTATTTCGTTAATGCTTCTCCAGACCTTGAGGAGTTTAGCTAAAGAAGATAAATCCAATGCAGACGTGTTGCAAAGCATCATACAATAGCTGGGATTACAAAGTAGACGGAATCCACATCTTATGTGACATAACATTTTGCACATAGCACGTATTGGCTAAAATGTCTAAGCCCATGGCAATTCGTGTGGTAATAAATGACTAACAAATTGCAAAGCTCGTTGACATATTTTTTAAGAGAAATTAGAATTACATTAATGCTTAATAACCGCATTTTTTTCCCCTGAGGTTTATATAATTGACACCGATCCTAATATATCTAAAACTCATCTTCCACCTTTGACCTACGAACAGATTACTGCCCACATTCGGAAAAGGGACAAAGTGTCCAATTCGGATCCGTGTCCCTCACTTAAGATAGCTGTAACAAGGTTTTCCCACTTGTTGGGCCATATTGTCAAAACAGATTTACCACTGAGCAGAATTTAAGCAAATCAACATTGTCATGCTAAGAAGCCATTTCAGGGAAGTGTAGCTAGCAGATCCAGACTCCTTTCAACTGAGTAGCTTGACAGCGAAAATTTTCCTTTATCGGTTCTCGCCGAGGAAGAACTAACTTTCAGCCCAAATATCTTTGTTCTTGGCTTTGCTGGTGCGAGATATGCCCATTGCCCACTATTGTTGTAATCTTAAACAAGTGAGTTTGACAGAAGGTATGAGCAACTGAAAATTAGTTATTGGCTGATGATCCAAACAGAGAACAGGTCTGAAAAGGATTTTTTTTTTTATTTTTTTGAGCAAGTTAAAAACGTATTTTATGATTATATTGATTATCATACTTAATTTTAATATTAACAAGTTTGAAACTTAACACCACCTAACACAATATCTCAGTCGTAAATTTTCTTTTTCTTTATGAAGCGAACTGACAGTAGAAAATTCAAACTCAGACAAATGCAAGAGAAAGCAGGCCAAATCACTACCAAACTAACACTTCAGATGGTTTAGAAAAGGGAACTTTAAAAACCTCTATGGCAAACTCTATATCAGAAGCTATAATTGTCAGCATTAACCGCGACGCTAAGGTCTCCCTGTACGAAACAAGAAAAGAAAAGTCAGTCAAGTGAGAGAAGCTGCTGTCGTGGAATTAACTCGTAGAGCTGTCATCCAGTGGCTGATTATTGTACATAACGTAGTTTGATGCCTGATTTGAAGCTCGTTAGCATCACAGAAGTTTAACCACTGCATCACAAAACTCTTTAGTTGCACTTAGAGGAGAAAAAAGCCTTCAATTCTGGAAACCCGCTAGAATTAAATGAGCAATGAAATAAATTATCTATCAAGAAACAAATTTTCCCTTGCAGGAACAATTGGAATCAAATGAGAACCCAATACCTTTATAGTAAATAATCCATATTTGGTAAACAGTTAGATGACAGATTTTAAGAGGCAAACCTCAACAAGTCATCTAACAGCAACCGACAGATACAGCAGGATCTTAATTATTTCAACATACAGGAAGGTGGAGGAGTTGTTCTCAAACTGCATTGAGAAAGTCTTATTCCAGAACTTTTTATCTAATTTTGTCATAAAGGACAACGAAAGAATTGGCCAGAACTGTTACGCGTAAACTTTTGTATCTACCCCATCTAACTATCGTACAAGGTGCCACTACGACACTACCTTTAGGCTGCTAACTGGTGCAGTCAGCCTAGTATTGAATGCTAAGCGTATAGAATGAAAGGGGAGAAAAAAAACATAAGGATATTTCACCTCTCGGATCCTTTGTAACCTTGGAAATATCAGCCCGGTGGTTGAGGGTCAAGAGGACCCTGTTTGAACTGTTTAAGTACTCAGTTCATTGTGTGGTTTCTAGCTTCTAAAGGGCAATAATATAAGAATAAAGCATTTACTAAGGTTCAGTAAGTGCAGACATACATTATTGATGACAGGATACTTTTGACGGCATAGGTATAAAGACACTGCCTTTAACACACCAGAAACCAAGGTAACTTTTCTCTTCTACTGCAGTAATCTTCGTTATTTTTATCTAAAGAAAAAATTTAGGTAGACACAAAAAAAAAAAACTAATTTAAAGTAAAAATAAATAATATATATATATTGCATATGGTATAAAAATGTTATACTTAATATAAAATCTTTTTGTATTCATTAAAATCTACCGCTTTTGCATAAACTCTTATCTCTAGACTCCAATCTGACGTGAAGATGCAAGGGCACCCAAAAAAAAAAAAATTTAATACAAACCCAGTGTAAACATCAACCCAACTATCAAGTGGTCCAACAAGTAAATTCATCTACGAAAAAGCATGTGATGAGGAAGATGATATAAAGAGGCACAATAAAGACTTGTGAAAGAGTACATGCATTATCATCGGGACCACTTTTACTACTTCACTTGCTTCTCCTGTTGTATATATGTAAGAGAGAGAACAGTGGAATTTAAGAAACATCAGTCCACAACCCCAGAAGGTTGCAAACGAGGTTGACGGTTTATAAGTTTACACAGTAGCCCACCATTTTGCTAACCTGCGCCTTGTAGGTGCAAAAACTGCAGAAGCTTCACCTAACGTTGCTTTTGCTGTTCTTTCACTGTCCATTGGCTCAAAAGAGAGTGGATAGTATCATTCTGCAATAAATGGGGCAAGACTTATAGGTCGTGCGGTCGGATCCGTATTTTCTATTTGGGCAATTTGGGGTAGGGTTGTTCAAAGATTGACTTAAGCCTGTTAGCCCCATTTACAGCCACTTGAAAATTTTAGGATGGGTTTCAACTTGTCAGTCTAAGCCTGAATCATTTAAGGTTGAGTTATAACGTAAACTAAAATGACCAAAACAATTTCAATCAAAGAAATGTTTGCCAACGGACAAACGATCTACACCATGCGCCATCACCATTTTAATTGCAAAATGTCAAACATATGTCACATGGTTTTCAAAGCACGAGACTGTCGCCTGGAAAAGCGTCACATGAAAAATGAAGTCAACTGGTGGTTTTAATCGTAAGCCAGTGCAAAACCCCCAGTTTTAGAATTAAGATTCGCCCTTCATGATCCGGATCCGAATCCGATGCAAAGCATAATAAAACCCGTACTGCCTAACCTGGGGGACACATTTAAGAAGGGACTTCTGTCATTTTTCATTTTACTTGGCGTAGGTTTATTTGTCACATTTCCTCTTTCCTTTGTTTCAACAGACAGCTAAGATAATATATCCCCTATTGCTATAGATGCGATTATATAGACATCTAAAGTCGACTACGAAAAAGCGTTCAACTCCGTCTGCCCACCTTCTCTTTTTTGGGGTGGTCCTATGAGAGGCTGTAAGCCTATAAAGTTTTGTTTATTTATTTATTTTATTTTTATTATTATTTTAATTTTAGTTTATAATAACAGAGGACCAAACTTATACCTGAAATTAAAAATTTAAATGATTCTATTATTTAGATCTTGTGACTAGTAACTTGTTTTATATTTTTCTTTCTTCCTGAATATCAATTCTATTCATCAGACTTATTTATTGGAGCTTTCCACCACAACTAGATTTTAGTTGTTGGTCCGTAAAACAGGCCTCTTTTGAAACAAGTCCACATTCTTGAGCTCAAAATAGGCTGGACCCTTCTTAAAAATGGACGGTTACTTCATTGTTTGCTAGTTACGAATGCTAGTCTAATTACAATCACCTAAACTATTGGTTGTCTTGTACCTCTAAGCCCATACCAAGGATTCACCAGCGGGCCAGATTGACTCGCCTATTCGAACATAAGCCTAGACAGAACTCGAGGAATCTACCCTATCAAACCCACTACGGCCACAGGCACCGCACTTTCAGAGTCAATGTTGCTTCTGTTACACTTCCCCATTTTCCTTTTTAGTTGTACCCGTCTCCATATCTCGAGGTGGACGCTGCTGGCAAGAACAAGATTTGCCAACTCACTGCCGAACATATGCGAACCCTGAAGGACATGCACGCATCAGACTGCCACACAGTTCTTATACAACGCCTACCCCGCGAGATAAAGTTACACACAAGGGACCAGAAATGGGACTGCAAAGCCGCGTCAATCAAGGAAATCAGTTTTGTGGTCGGTCATGTAACAGTGTATCCAACAGTGTCATATTTGCACGCTGATTGCAGGAATGCATGCAGTTGCAAATTACCATCAAACAGTGACCGACATTTTCTCCACCAATTGGATCTTGAATGGCGATGAAAAACACTCAAAAAGGTACTTTTGGAAGGATTGCGAAGGTTTCTATCGGGTTATTAGTTGGGCACTATCCCCTCCAAGACCAGGCAAATCAAAGCTAATAACATTGAAACACCAAATTTGGAATCTAATTTGAACTTGATAGGTAATAACAAAAGCCCAAAAAAAAAAAAAAAAAAACACCTCCGTATTTACAACTGTTCACTAAATTTTGATTAACTTATACAAGTATGCTTTCTCTGAAATTGGTGGCGTACAACTGGAAAGGAGTTTGCATTAAGCAACGTATCAAATTCATAAATACGAAGGCTTGCATAATAGTTCGATTCTCAATATGCATTCTCCGTGTTATTGAAAAAAACAAAAAAAACAACAAAACAAAAAACAAAAACCCATCTTGTGCATTCTAACTTGCATAACGAACATGTGCACACAGATTATATGATGTGAAATAACATCAGAGTCATAAAACCCTCTGTTGATCTCATAAGTTCAGATGCCTCCAATGTGCTGAATTTCCAGTAAACTTTTGAGATCA